>CM038599.1:4031440-4132904 GCA_021533255.1 Ceriops tagal | reverse complement strand
AAAAAAAAAAACCCAAATTAATTTGATTAACTCATCTTTAGACTACTTTGCATTTTATGGATCTCTCTTAATCCTTAATATTAATTAAACGAATAGTTATAATAAGAAAAAACAACCCTTACTTACCTCGACAACTAAAACTAACTTAGTAGTCTCTATCATTCTCTTTTATAAAAAATAATTACTTGATGATTAACTCCTTCCCTTTATAAGTGATCAACCTCATAACCTTGCCCAACTTAAGCACCCTCAGTTACTTCCTTTTAATAACCTCATTATGAAGACAAATGTGCCAATTTGAGAGTTAAGCCATTTTAAAAAGAATCTCACATTATGACGACCCTACCCTTTAAGTAAATTTGTTACATTTATGATGGTTTACCTTTGTACCTCTGCTCTTTCTACCATGTCCTTCCTTTTTATTCTATCTTTTTTCTTTACAGGCATGACTACCATTAACATATCCCCCGACAACACCCTTTATTATCATTATCATGGTTATTAAGGCACAATTTACCCATATAACCTCCACTTTTACCACTCGAAGATGTCATGACCTTCATTGCCACCACTGAGTATTCCTTACTACTCTTACATGACCATACCCATCAAACCCCTACCCTTTCCTTACCAGTAGCCAATGTAGATTACTTGTCGAAGATGCTTCGACAACCTTTCATTTTACCCAATTAACTTCTTAGCCTACCTCAGCTTTCTCGACTTCCCTTATCTTACCTAAATAAACCTCCTAGCGTTAAACAAGAAAGCCAATAGGATGTGAGTTACACGAATTGCCCATTATTTCTTCTTTATTAGGGTTCCTATAATTTACACCATTAGCAACCCTTTCATTTAATAGGCTTTTACTACTTTTTAAGCTTACTACAACTTGGAGCGATTGCTTCATTCGAGGTGTAATCACGACTATCAAGGATAATTTATGAGTGGTGTGAGGGGTGGAAAAATGACATAGTAATGTTAAGGAGAGACATTTAAGGCTGAGGTTAGTAATAGGTTTAACTAATGAGTTTAGATTGGTGGGGTAGGTGAAGGTTGGGGGTAAGTTACATGTTAGTAAAGGTTAAAGTCATTATCCTCTTATGATGGTAGTAGAGGTCAATGGGCAAGTAAATCCATCCTTAAATGTATTTCCCACTTCTCAACCATGTGGGAAAGAAACTGAGCAAAACACGTCTAAAGTAATATCACCTTTAGTGATACCTAGACCGTATATTTTGAGTTAACCTTATTTGTGGACATGGTACCACACTTCAAAACTATTCATGGATGTACTCTATGATACCATCAAGCTTCTCCATCATGTTTTTTTTAAAACCTCTTGTCATTCTGTTAATTGAAGGATTAAAGAAGTGGTAAAAAAAGGATAATCACTATTTATATAGGGTTATAATAATAGGAGACTATGTGTTAAAATTGCTGATTATCCTAAACCACTGCCTTTCAAATAACCACCCTCTATTTCCTTTAATGGTGTTGCCTAAGTAGCCTCTTCTTATCCAACTTTCAAGTGGTATTGATGACATCTTGTCGTTACCAAATTTGATGAACCTAAACTTATGACCTATCTTGCTAATTTTATTTAGAATCACCACATCAACAATCCTCCTCCACCATTGAAAAAATATCTGTAATCCTTTATAATCTAGACTCCCAACTAGATTACTTGCAAAAATATGAGTTGTTGACATTGAACCCATTAGTCACACATAACCTTTTCGAGTTAGCTGGCAGAGAGTGACGATAATGATAGCAAATGCGGACCATCACATTATGATGGAACAATGGTTGTAGAATAAATATTAGAGAGATGGTAGTGTCAAAATGTTGGAATCGCATGTCAATGGAAAAGAAGGACAAATTAGGAGTTTACAATTTCTTTTAAACTAATTTCTTATTGATAATGAGCTTTGAAGTAGTGAATCAAGTGGTGGTATAGCAACAAGAAAACTAACCTTGGGGTTTTAACTAGCTATAATAAAAGCTCGGTGAGATGGTAATGACAAGTCACTAGAGTGATACATCGATGAAGGAGAAGGACAAATTAAAGGTCATCAACACCTTTTATACTAGATTTACTGCCAACGATGGACATTTGGATGACAGAGTGACTCTAAAGAATAGACTTCAAAGTATGTATGAATTTATATTGCGTGTGGTTGTTATAATCGGATAGGGAGTGACTAGTAATGCCTTTGAGAGAATGGCTTTGAATAGATAGCAGTAGCAGTGGTCTAGTAAGAAAACACAATAAAGGAAACCATAGCCTTTAGAGTCATAATGACAAAGACTCATTTGTGGTAGATCAGGAAAGACCAAATCAATAGTCAAAAGTCCCCTGTTGATTGATGTTATTGTTGAGGAAGACTAGTTACAACGATCTTTAATTAAAAAAAAAAGGACAAAAAGGTGATAAGTGTCATTTTTGTAAGAAATTTGGACATTATTAGAAAGATTCCTTAAAGCGTAAGGTTTGATTAAAAAAAAACAAATTTAATAATTTAATATGTTTCGTATCAAATTTAACTGAAGTTTCACATAATACTTGATGATTTGATTCTAATATTACTACTTAGGTATATAATATGATATAAGGATTCATTATGATTCAAACTACAAACCTAACTAAAGATTTTCTCTTTATGGAAAATCATATGAAGGTTTCAGTTGAAAGTATAAGACATTATTATTTGGTCTTAGATACTAATTATCATTTAGACCTATTACAAAGTCTTTATATATCTTCAGTTAAAAGAAATTTTATTTTTGTTTCTAAATTAAATAGATTTGGAATAAAGGTTAAATTTAGATATAATAATTTTAATTTATATAAGAATGCTAATATGATTGGTTTAGGTATTCTTATTAATGGTTTATATAAACTAAAGCTTAAAACTAAATATAGTGAATTCTTACTTAATATGCATTACAATGTTAGATTTAAGCATAATATGATGAATGAAAATTTTACTTACTTGTAGCATAAAAATGTGGGTCATATAACCAAAGAAAAATTAGTGAGATTGGTAAATAATAAATTTTTTTAATCTAAATTTTATTGATCTTAAAATATGTTTTGATTGCATTAATGATAAGCAAACTAACTAAAACAAGAAAGTAATCATAAAAAGTATCTAACTTTTTGAAATTATACACATTGATATTTGTAAACTTTTAGACACTTTAGCTCTTAATGGAGAAGAATATTTCTTCAACTTTATAGATGTTTTTTCACATTTTGGTTATAATTATTTCCTTTATAAAAAAATCAACCTTTGGATTCCCTTAAGGTATGCATATAAGAGGTTAAAAGTTAATTAGATAAAAAAAAATGAAAATTATAAGATCTAATAAAAGTAAAAAATATTATAGCAAATACAATGAATTAGGGTAATGTTTAGGTTTATCTGTAAAATTTTTTAAAAGTCATAATATATGTACATAGTATACTATGTCAAGCATATTTTAGTACAATAGTGTGATAAAAAGGCATAATAAAACATTGATGGATAAGTTAAGAATGTAATAAGTAACTCCATTCTAGCCAAATCTTTATAGATGTATGTATTAAAAATTGCAAATTATTTATTATATAAGGTTCTTAATAAAGTAATTTAAAGTACTCTTATTAAACTATAAATAGGAAGCAAACCTAGTTTATAACACTTATATGTTTAATATTACTAGTAAAAATAAGAATTTATAATTCCATAAAAAGAAATTAAATTCTTGAACAATTAGTGATTACTTTTAATTATCCAAAAAAGTCTAAAGGGTATATGTTTATTACTCAAACATTATCAAAGAATTATAAAAATTGTTAATACAGCATTCATTGAAAATAGTAAAGTTAGTAGGAGTAATAGATATTAAAAGGTAAACATAAAAAAAATTAAGGTAAATATTCCTTTACCTTTACTATTTCCTTCATTAACCATCACTAAATGTTGTTCTAAAAATTGAAGAACATTTGGATAAAAAGACATTCCTTGAAGGAGATGACTTATAATTGACTAATAAATTACAAATAACATTAAGAAAATCTCAAATAGAAAAAAGATTAGGTATTTTAGATGATTATATGATTTATTTACAAAAGCTAGATTTTGATATTAGAATTAATATGAATCTAATTTTATTTTCACAAGTCACAAAAAGTAATGATCTATTAAATAGATTAATGCTATAAAAGATGAGTTAAAATCCATGGAAAGAAAAAAATGTATTGTATCTCATGAAATTGTTATAAGGATGCAAAAGAGTTGTTTGTAAATAGGTTTTTAAGACTAAATATAACTTAAGTGGTAATATTGAATAATATAAAGTTAAACTTGTTGTTAAAGATTATATTTAACAAAGTGGCATTGATTATGTATAAACATTTTCTATAATTTTGAAAAAAGATTTATTAAGAATAATTATAATATTAGTGAGTCAAAATGACTTAAAGTTACACTAAATAGATATGAAAATCATCTTTTTTTAATGAAGATCTTGAAAAGGAAGTTTATATGGATGAACTTAAAGGTTTTTTTTTTTTTTATAGAAAGTAAATTTTCTTATAATTTTAGATGAAAATAGTCAATTTTAAAATTTACAATTAATATTCAATAATAATATTTTAAATAAATAATCTAATATTTTTTACTTCAATTATATTTGAGTTATAATCTAATGAGAAGTTTAATGTTTATAATTTTATTGTATAATTTACAATCTAATAAATTTTTAAATAGGTTAAAAAATGCATGCTAAAGCCAATAACACTGTTATTATTATCAATATCATTCAATGATTTTTTTTCTTTTTTGTTGCTTTTCATATAAGTTTTTTTTTTAAGTATATGTTTAAATTTGCTAATCTTAATTACTTAAATTAAAGAGTCCAACTGCTTTATTGCAGTATTATATTTTATTTACTCTATCTGATCCATGATCTATCACCTTACCATAACCTAGTTTTGATCTAATAAATACAAATTTTCAAATCGCAATCACAATATTAAACACACACTGAAAAAAAAGAAAAAGAAAAAACGTAAGCAAACTGAGAATAAGAAGCTTCTCAGGTTATTCATGCTCGGGACGGAGATAAAAGTTGACGTCTTGATTGGGCTCGCCCCAAGCCCCCGGCCTAACTGGGCCACTGAAAAACTTAAGAAAGTTACCAAGACGGACTGAACCTTGCAGTGGGCTAAAGCCCGTTGTAGAGACGTGGCGGCACCCGCATGCCATGCCAAAGGGAAACAATAAAAAAACATACGACAAACAGCAGAGACTTCTCGCTTCCCTTCCCCAAACAGAAACAGCGCAGCACTTCCTCGTTTCCTTCTTCCTGCTCTTTCCAATCCTCTTCTCTCTCCCCCTCTACGGCGCCGTCGCTTAGCTCTTCACATTCCCAGTCTTTATTTTACCACGAAAAAAACGTACGACACAACCAAGACACCATGTCCGTGTCCGTGTCTGTGTCTGTGTCTATGTCTCTACTCCAGCCAAATATCCAGCAGCGCCCATCTTCTAGCCCTTCCTCCGTCCCGCTCTTCCCGTCCTTTTCTTCTTCCAACACGAGGACGAGGATCGGCACATTTGCTGTTAATTGTTGCCTGTCGCAACCTCAAGTGTCCGTGGTTAATGGCAGAATCGACGAAGGAGCCTCGGCGAGGGACGAGGTTCGTCTCGGCTTACCCAGTAAAGGACGCATGGCCGACGACACTCTTGACCTCCTCAAGGTATGCTTCCACATTTTATTTTCTTTTCTTTTAGATGCTCCCTCAATCTATGTTTGAATTCTATCTATTATTTGAACAAAAGGAGAGAAATATTCGAAATTTCAATCTTTTGACTCTTCAGCAACTTCGCATTAGTCAATTGCTAGGTTTATAAGACTCGGTGGAATTCAAACTTAAAAGCGTGTCTTTTTTTTATTTTAATTCTTAAATTTATAAAAGTGAATCAATTGCGGTGTTGAAGGAGCTACGCAGTTGGGTTTTTTTGTTCTCATGCTAGAGGAGTGAAGGGTCAGAGCAGGAGCAACTTCCTGCGCTGAAATGCCCTCCCTTTTTCATTCCCAAGGACATGAGGGGAAACATAGGAAAATTGAAACCCGAATATTGGATGGTCTTGATTTTTCTTCCTTTCTTCATCGATTAGTTCAGTTTTGTAATTGGAAAAAATTATATATATATATTAGCATTCAAGATGATGTTTTTCAATAATTTAACTTCAATTTTATGAGTATTTTCTTCAATGTCAAATAAACATGTTGTGCATAATATCAGTTTTGATGCGTCTTTTCTGTTACTCCTAGTTGGCAGGAGTAAAAACCATTAGATTGATATCCTACTTTTTTTTCTTTTGGGCACTGGCTTGGATTTTCCTATTGGAAAACAGAAATTCTTTTGGTAGTCTGCTTGATCTTGTCAAAAGGAGAGGATCTCTCTACCTCCCTCCCCCTGTCTTTTTCGCCCAAATCTGATGCTTCATGTACTTTCTGTGAAGGACTGCCAATTGTCTGTCAGGCAGGTTAATCCCCGGCAATATGTTGCAGAAATTCCTCAGGTCTCTCTCTCTCTCTCTCTCTCTCTCTCTCTCTCTCTTTCACACACACACAAAGGCATGCATGGATACCATACACCACACTTTAGGCCCAAGGAACTTCTTGTTGCTAGAAAATTAGGAATCTAGTAAAGCCAAGCCAGCGTGGTACTCAATTTCTCCCGCTTCCAAATGTATGCATGCAAGAATGCAGGTGACAATAATGATGGGTAGAAAGTTACTTTCAATCTGCCAACTATTCTGAACTTTTGCATGCAAATGTGTTTTGAAGAACTTATAGTTATGATAAACTTATAATGAAGTTTCAAAATTCTTAGCATAAACTAATTGGAGTTTTTTCATAAGATTGAGACTTTGGTGGTCAAATTCAGTTTGACATGCATGGTAACCTGTTCGATTTATTCCTTAGTTTCTTTTGGGTCGTTGTTAAATTAAGAGCTTAATAAGAGTTCTCCCCATTTTTGCGAGTCAAGATATAATGATGAAATCATGTGCAACAAACTTGACAAACACTAAGTTAAGATTTGAACCATATGCAGATATTTTCATTGGGCCCTTTTTTGGCCAATTTCCATTTGCTGCTATTCAACTAAATTTGCCTCTTTTTCTCTATGGCTTTGACATTTTACATTTAATTTGTTTATTGTAGTGTAATTATGGCAAACAGAGTAAGATTTGAGTACTTTTTTGAGAAATCTTTGCTATTTTGGAGTGTCCAATAGGTGTACTCCTAACAGTGCTACAAGGTTTAGTGCTAGGAGATAGGGTGAAGTAAAGAGGCAAAGTTTAGGGAGAAGATAACAAGAGGGAAGGGAGGACAAAGGGATGAAGGTGACAATCAAGAAGGCCTAAGTTTCAGATTTTTTGGTTCTTTCTGGTTATCAACTGATCTAGCATCCTCCATGGGAAGATACATTATTAAACATAGAAGACAACTCCTGAAAGGGAAACAAACCATCAATTCCTTGAGAAAGTAGAATCCCAAGCTCAACTCAGGTCATTACCAGACTTAAGAAATTGTGGAATCAACTCAAAGTCCCATAATTAAATAAAAGTTTCTATTTCAAAATATATGTTTAAGATAAATTTTCCAAAGGCATGTATTGGTTATCCATTATTCTCCCTTTGTTGGGGAAAACTGGAACTTGCCTGGAAGTAGAACATGCCCATGATTCAAGATGACAATATCAAAGCAAGTGGAACTTCAAAATGATGTTCCTGTGCTTTGACTTGATATGCAGTCTTGCAATTAGTTGAATCCTTGTTAATGCCTTAGCCATTAGAAAGAGAGTTACAAACTCAGGCTACAAAGAAGCTGAAAGGCTCTAGCACATCAAGAAAATATGGATCTTCCATGTATTTGTAGCCAATTTGCCTTGCTACAATATCTTCTTCTCTTTTTTTTGTTTTAAGTCTTTGCTTTTGTTTATTTGGATCTTCTTTCTTTCTTTTGTCATCCATTTATAATCAATATGGATGTTATGTGGTGGATTTAAGCAAAAAAGTGTACCTGTGAATGAATTTATTCCTATTTATTTCAATCTTAGTGCATTCTTAATGCTCCTAGTTGCACGTACTTCTTCCATTAAGACAACGAAATGATTTCAAGCTAGCAGTCTGAAGACCTTCTGCCTAGTGCTCTTCTTATTGTTCTAGCATTGTGGTTCAAATAATCTTGTCTTGTTGCATATGATTAAATAACTACTAAACTATTAGTACTGTTTTCCACAGCTCTCCAACTTGGAAGTCTGGTTCCAGCGACCTAAAGATATTGTGCGAAAGTTGTTATCTGGAGATTTGGACCTTGGAATTGTAGGTTTGGATACAGTCAGTGAATATGGGAAGGTAAGTGGTGATAGTACATTATTTAGCTTGATACTTCACTGTTGATTTATGAGTATTGTGTTCCTTTGGATATTCTGTATAAGTGAGTTATATGCACAATCTAGTTTGATTATGTAAGTTCTATGTAAAAATCATTATGTAAGTTCTACGTAAACAGCTCTCCCTTGGAAAAATTCTAACAGCAAAACAACACACGTAGTTTTGAAGCCATAGGTCTTAGTGAGTTGAGGTCCACATCAGTGGTTCATGTCAAACATGCTTTTTTCCTTACTGTAGGTTCCAACTTCATTCCTATAGCTTTTGCACCATATTTTGCTTGTGAAGGTTTAAGCCCCAAAGCAGCAAATCCTTTTGGCTTTACATTTTTACTTCTTTCAAACCCAATCTAAAACATGAAGTGTCAATTTAAATTTCTTTTTGCTGATTATAGTTGTATTGCTTTGGCAACAACCCAAGCCTATTTGCTAGCCCAAGAACCTGTTTGGATATGCCTGGCCACGGCTCAAAATTGAATTTCAGCAACTATATTAAATATGTTGCTAAACATTCTCTTTTGTTTCCAGCGTGAGAAGTAAAGGGATATTAGTGACATATCCAGTACATTCAAATTGACATTGGCACAGTATGTCATATTAATCATTTTTATTGTGTCATCCTGGAACCAATTATTTTTGTGATCTTGGATCTATTCCTTGGTTTGGCTATGAGAAAGTGTATTGATGAATTGATTTTTCAAATTTTAACTTTTGTCAGGGCAATGAGGATCTTATTGTTGTTCATGATAACCTTGAATATGGGGATTGTCGTTTATCCCTTGCAGTAAGTTTATAGCTACATTTATAGATAATCACTTAAGCTTTAGTGTGCTGATTATACATTGTAATTGCTGTTTACTTCTTTTTTTCCGCCTCAGATTCCCAAGTATGGGATTTTTGAAACCATAAACTCTCTTCGGGAGTTAGTGCAAATGCCTCAATGGACGGCTGAGAGACCTCTTCGAGTTTCTACGGGCTTCACTTATGTATGATATGTGTTAAGCTTACTTCAGCACCATTTTACCCCTTTATATTATAACAATTTTGATTTAGTAGCTTTTAGTTTGAATTTTCATTTGGACATAATTTTCTTTCATATTTATTCACAGCTTGGCCCTAAATTCATGGGAGATAATGGATTAAAGCATGTGACATTTTCAACTGCTGATGGAGCATTGGAAGCTGCCCCAGCAGTAAGAAATTATTGTCCACCATAATTTTGAGTGATCTTTTTCTTTCTTTACAATCAAATGAAATAAAATAACATTCTGGTTCTATGATTAAACCCTAGCAGAGAAAGTAATGGATATGTTCTATACCCTTGTATTTTGAGAGCTAATGGCTCTTCATTCTTCTGGTTTTAACCATCGGTATCATATTTTCCTTGTTTAATTGTCTTCTGTTTCAGTGTTGGGTACTGTGTGCTAAAAAGTATTTTGGCACCTCCTTTTAAGTTGGCATGTTTAACAAGAAGACATAAGGAAATGAATTCCATATCTTACTTTAAGTCCACAGATTTCTGCACTTGGTGAGCTGGTCACATGGGAAATAATTTATATTTGATTTGACTAGATTACTGATTTAGACATATAGGCCTCTTAATACATTGTCATTCAAAAGTTGTTTTCATCCTTCTCTCACTTATAATGCTGGAACCCTTATATCTTGTTTACATTTCCTCTTCTATAATCTTTTGGATATTGTATAATTTAAATGCTGCATCAGTCAGAGTGGTGGTGATCTTTGGAATTTTTCAGCTTTCCTCTTTAATGAAGGAAGATGAGACAAGAGGTGGGAACTTTGGCTGCCTTGACAAACTAGAAGTCAAATGACTTGAACTCAGTGCTTGGATCATCTTTCATTCTGACATAATGTTGATATTATGATATCCTTGTTGTTTATGCCTTTATTATTTGGTGGTTTAAGAAATGGCCTTCGGTAGAAGGAACGAGGGTCCTTCTGAATCTACAAAAAGAATAAATAACAAAACATAACTGTCTGCTTGCTTATATATTGGTTTTGCCTTTCATTTCTTGATACATGGTTCCCACTGTAAGTGCACACTTTGTCTAAATTCTCTCTCCTTTCATTATAGATGGGCATAGCTGATGCTATCTTAGACCTTGTGAGTAGTGGAACAACACTGCGTGAAAACAACTTGAAAGAAATTGAAGGTGGAGTTGTACTGGCGAGCCAGGTAATACGAATATGCACAGTTGACTCATCAAACATGTGGCCTTATAGCTTGGACTAGGGTCTTGAGGCCACTGATTTGACATTATTCACCACGTCTTGTTCCAAAAGTTAACCTGTTCTTCAGGCTGTTCTTGTAGCTAGTAGGAAAGCATTGATCAAGCGGAAAGGTGTATTGGACATAACCCATGAGATTCTTGAAAGGTTGGAGGCACATTTGAGAGCTGTTGGTCAGTTCACGGTGCGCATGTTGTGTCTCTAGTCATATGCTGCCACCAATTGTATCTCTTTTCTCCCTAGATCCCATTGTTTTAACACCCCCATGGCAGGTGACGGCAAACATGAGAGGAAGTAGTGCAGAGGAAGTGGCTGAGCGTGTACTGAGCCAGCCTTCTTTGTCTGGCTTGCAGGTGAGGTTTTAGATGATGAATTTTCTCTCCACTATCCATTTTTAGTTTTAGGGTATAGGAACTCCCTGACTGGCAGCATTTTACTCGGAGTGCTTTTTAAGTAGCATTTTTCTTAGACTAGTTTTCCTTCACTTGGTTTATCGCTGTTATACCCTTTTGGCTGATAAATTATGTTAGCTCTACAGTCCCCTTGACATGCATGCATCAGAAAATTAATCATGGATATTGATGGAGCGTGGTCTTGGTACCAAGGAAATATGAATGCAAAGACTCCTGATAATGTTGCTGCTCGGCTAAATTTCTTTTGGGTTTATCCTAAGCTTTTGTGTATTCCTTTGTGGCATTTTGCAGGGGCCGACAGTAAGTCCAGTTTTCTGCAAACGTGATGGAAATGTCTCGCCTGATTATTATGCCATTGTCATATGTGTCCCAAAGAAGGCACTGTACAAGTCGGTGCAACAACTGAGAGCTGTAAGTTATTTGTTGAAGAAGTAATGTCTGGTTGCCGAATCTTATGTGCTGTTCTTCAGATTTGAAAGGACATTGTTGCTCTTTATATCACTATTGACTTTTTCCTTGGAAATGATTCACGGTGTTGCCGGGCAGTGTTGCTATTAGGGTCTTAAAAATCATAATGCATTCTTGAAGACCCTTTTTTGATTTCAAGATGTTGTGCTTTGTGCCAAATGAATTTGTTTTTGCCATATAATTTTGATTTGGGGATGGTGGGTGACAGTTACACTGACAGTTAATGTTTCTGTGAAAATAGCAAGGCTTTTCTTTCCTTCATTGGCCCCATTGATTGCCTTTTAGGAACGAGATGGCAAGCCTTAATGGACTGTTACATTCTTTGATACAGATTGGGGGAAGCGGAGTTTTAATTTCCCCTTTAACATACATCTTTGATGAAGAGACGCCGAGATGGCACAAACTTCTCACAAAACTTGGGACTTAAGTTACCTGCAGTATTTGCTTGATTGCGTTCCATGGAGTGCCTGAGCAGTTCTGCAGTTCAACGCTTTCATGATTTCATTGCAACATCTGAACGAGCAAGACGAGATGAAATTACTCCGGCAAGGGCTCATGCTACAGAATTTGGACTATGCTTTTCAAAATGGCTGTGTTGCAATCTGGACTCTGTCATCTTTTTAAATGATTTTGAGAATGTGCAAAGTTTTGGCCTTGATCGGTGGCCCTCGTATAGTTGAGCCACCGGTGATGCACGCTGTTTGTTGAGTCTTCGTTGACTGTATTTGGAGTCCAAGCTCGAAGAATTTTTTTTTTTTTTTGGTGAGTTTGTGTCTGTGATCCAAATTAGCATTAGCATGTTGTCGGCGGTCTCTAAGAGCGCAGCTGGATGGTCCCATTGTCCCGTTCATATTTCTTGGTCACATGCTTCCCTTAAATTTAAAGCCAAACAAAACCCAAATGAGAAGCTATTCTGTGGGGGTAACTTGACATGATTTGTAATCAAAATTCATTTTTTATATTGATTTTTATCGTGTAATTTATCCATATTTGTGGCTTAACTGTTTTTTTTTTTCGGAATTATTTATTTATGCATATTGTGATAAAATTTTACATCAGATCAGAGTAGAGTAGAAAAAATTTTGGATCTAATAACATATGTATTAATACAAAAGGGGGTAACTTGACATGATTTGTAATCAAAATTTATTTTTTATTTTGATTTTTATCATGTAATTTATACATATTTATGGCTCTGACTTTTTTTTTGGACTATTTATTTATATATATTATGATAAAATTTTACATAAGATAAAAACAGGTAAAATTTTGGGTCTTATAAGCCTATGTGTTGCACAGAATTCGCAGCAACTTATATCAATTGAGATTTTCAAAAATGTCTGTTGTAACAGTGGAGAGTCGAGAGTAAACATGTAATTTATTTCTATATAAGAATTATTATGTTTTTATATAAAAAAATATTTATACGAATACTAAAAATGATTAAAATTTTTAATGATTTTGTAAATGTAAAAATATTTAAATTTTGAATCATATAATTTTTTTATTCGTTTTATTTTTTTAAAATATTTTATTTCTAGCAACTGTCCCTAAAAAATAAAAAATATAAATATATATAAAAAATGACCGAATGACCTAATAAAAGTAAAATTATAAAAAGATAATGGTTATGAGATTGAAGCAGTCGCGAAGAGACTGACATAAATGAAACTAATAAATAACAAAAAAAAAAAAAGAAATAACAGCATAATTGATGGTACAGAAACAAGATTAATATCAATATTTTATAATAAATTTTAGTATCATAATTAAATAATAAAAAATAATTTTAATAAATATATTATACAATTAAATTATTTTTCCAGAATTAGAGCTCCCATTCTGCCTCCCACCTAGACAAATACCTCTTATGTTCGTTGAACACAATCAAATAAATATATCAACACCAACAAAAATTAGAAAAAAAAAAGATAATATTTTCTCGACTTTTGTATAATTTAAAAAAAAAAGATTTTAGGAAAAAGAAACTAAATTTATTATTATTTGGATTCTATATTATTGGGTCAAAGGAAAAAGAAAAAGCCGTCAAACATTATTATGTTTATCATTGTAGGGTTTTAGGAAGCCTGAGGGTTGTTGGTACCGTACGACCGTAACGGCCGCTTAGGGCTTTTGAGGTTGGCAGTGAGCGGCCATAGCCAAGCGGCACCTTCCCGGAAAGGAAAAAGGAAAAAAAAAAAAAGAGAGAGAGAGAGAGAGCCGGTGGGGTGGGGTGGAGGGGGAACTATAATCCCTCGGTTTTACAGAAGCAAAATGCTTTGAAAGAGCAGCAAAGGAATCTCATCGCAGGCCAAAGGTGGTATTGTTTGACATCATGAAGAAGGAGGAATCTCAAAGCTCCAACTTTTACTTCCGGGCATGTTTTTCATTCAACCTCTCTCTCTCTCTCTCTCTCTCTCTCTCTCTCTCTTTTTGATTCTTTTTTCTTTTTGTCCAATTGATTATCTATCTATTCAGAGTCTTGCGCATAAACCCATGAATCTTTAGAGTTGAAAGAAACAAAATAGCAAAAAGCACGTACTTTGATTGTCAACACAATTTGCTCTTAAGTCGTCGCAACTTCGATTTGCTCATTCACATTCACTTAAAGTTTGACAAATCAGAATTTGACACTGTCAAGGGCAAGCTGACTTCATTCTAATGTATTGATATATGGCATATATGCGTGTGCGCCTTATGAACTTGTTGGGACTTGTGAGGACAGGAATCTGAGGATGACTATGAAGATAACAAATCGAGGCAAGAGTCGGATGAGGAAGAAACTTTGTCGTCTGGGCATGAGGTACATGATAATTGCTGTTATTTGCTTTCCATCACCATCGAAGAAACGCAAGAAAAGAACACTTCTTAACCAATTTGTGTGTAACCAAAAAATTTTTAAAAATAATAAGGGGCCAAAATTGTTGATAGTGTTTATAATGTATCCAATCCAAAGAGTTGTTGATTGTGTTGTGCCTGGTATCATGCTTGTCATACACTCATACTTTACTGTGATTTAGTTAAAAGAAGGATTTTAGATTCTTTGTAGCATCAAAGAAGCTCTTTTTTTTTTTTTGTTTTGCCTTCTCTACCTTGGAACTGGATAATTTTTTCTTCTTTCTTCTTTGATATTGTTCATTTTGTGCTTTACTTGAACCAGTCCTGTCTAGACATGTACCCTGTTGCATTCTAATGCTGCTAAGAGGAATTATTGTAGGACTTGTCCAGCACAGAAAGTGATGATGGATTGGAGAATGAAGATGGTTCAGAATCTGGTGAAGCAGCTGAAGAGAGTGACTCTTCTGAGGATGAGGTGCACTGTTTCTCTTATTTTTTAAAAAATTTCCGTCATCCTTTTTTTTCCTGAGTCCAAGAAATAAGTGTTTTTTTTTGGGGGGGGGAGGGGGTGGTACATTCAAAAGGAACATTCATTTATTTTCCTTCTCGTTGTTTCCTCAAGGTGGCTCCTCGAAATACAGTTGGAGATATTCCCTTGTGGTTCTACAGGGATGAAAAACACATTGGATATGACATTGCCGGGAAGAAGATCAAAAAGAAAGAAAGAGAAAACAAACTAGATTCATTTCTTGCAAATGTTGATGACTCAAGAAATTGGTTAGTTCTGTGATTCAAATTACCCAGCTCCTATGGTAATTATTAACAAGAGGCTATTATTACATTGAACCTTGTGCTTTGAGCTTTACATAAAGATGCTATAGTGAGTATAACTATGAATGGCAATTATTGTCAGTGTTTCTTATTTATTTATTTTCCAAGAAAGCTGACAAAATGTAGCAAATTGCAATGGAAGAAACACATACCTTTGGCTCCTTGCGATAAATTTGATAGGCTGCATATGAGTTGTTGTCATTGCCAGGACCAAATTATATGATGAGGTTGAGGATGAGGAAATTGAGCTGACTAAAGAAGAAATCAGACAAGTTCATAGTCTGATCCAAGGAAAGGCTCCGCATGCTGAATTTGATCCGTATGCGGTCTGTAATTCTCATTCATTGCTTTCCTCTGGCCTTCTGAGATCAATTTTTATCTCTTATCCATTCACTGTCTGCCATAATCTAAAATGCGTTCCTTGTGTGATTTTTCAGCCTTATGTTGATTGGTTTAAATGGGATGATGCCAAACATCCACTATCGAATGCACCAGAACCAAAGAGAAGATTCATTCCATCAAAATGGGAAGCGAGAATGGTCAGTCTTATCTTAATCTATTGCAATTTGATCATTTGGTGTGTAGAAAGTCCTTATGTTCTGTCTCATTTTGGATTGTTGTCAGTTTTGAAATAACAATTTTCCTGACTTCTGCTTTGAGGGATTTATCTGTTTGTGAATTCTGACATGATTGTGCACTTCATTTGCTGCGATTGCTATCTACAGGTTCTTAGGTATATAACAGCAATTCGCGCTGGATTATTGAAGTCTGACAAGCCAAAAGAAGAACCAAATTTCTACCTTTTGTGGGGCAATGAGCCTACTGCTGCAGAAAGGCATTTATCTTATATTCCTGCACCAAAGCCAAAATTGCCAGGTATAATTTTGCCCATGGCTTAATTTTCAAGTTCTACTATTTGTGTATGAAGCATCTAAAATTTAGTTTTGGTTCAGGGCATGAAGAGTCATACAATCCATCTCCAGAATTCATCCCAACACAAGAAGAGATTAATTCTTATCAGTTGATGGATGAAGAAGACCGGCCTAAATTTATACCCAGAAGGTTATAATTACTTTTTTCTTGATGATATTGATTTACATCTTCTAACTTAACATTTAATATCTATCATCTTAACAAAAAAAGTTCATCCCTGCAGTATTTCGTCTTTAAGGGCCATCCCAGCATATGAGAATGCTGTTAAGGATTCATTTGAACGTTGTTTGGATCTGTACTTATGTCCTAGAGTTCGTAAGAAACGTGTAAGTTAATACCCAGATTAGAGACACATGTTTCCAGCTTTTCTTGGTTGACTTTTTTGAATTATCCATTTTATGCCCGTTGTGGTAAAGCCAATGAAATTCCTGTTTGATATGCCAGCTCAATATTGATCCTGAATCTCTGAAACCTAAGCTACCAAGTCGAAGAGACCTTAAGCCTTATCCAGTTACATGCTATCTTGAGTACAGAGGTCACAAGGGTGCAGTTATGTCTATTTCTGTGGAAGCTTCAGGACAGTGGATTGCATCAGGTTTGGATGCTTAGCATTTATATTTGTTGAATTTGTATCAAGCATGAAATGATTCTTGAATGTTGATCTTTTTACTTAATGTTGTCTTCAAGGTTCAACTGATGGAACCATTCGCATTTGGGAGGTTGAGACTGGTAGATGTCTTAAAGTGTGGGAGTTTGGGGAAACTGTCCGTTCCGTATCATGGAATCCATTGCCTGAGCTTCCTATCTTGGCAGTCTCTGTGTAAGGCTGATTATAATGTGTTAGCGAATTTTTCCCCTTACTCTTCTTTCTGCATTTCTCATTGCTGAAGGAACAAGGTGTAGCAGGCTGGCCAGTGAATCTGTGTTGGTTACAATAGAATTGAGGTTGCATTTTTATTGGCACAAAAATTTTGCAGGGAACAAGATGTTTTCCTCATCAACACAGGATTGGGGAATGAAGAAGTACAAAGAAAAGTAAAGGAACTTCTATCTCTTGAGAGGCCTACTTCTCAAGTTGAATCTGGTCTGCACAGTAATGGCTATAATTTTCAATATTTCATATCACATCAACAACTTTTTACTTCTTACCGTCTCTTTTTTTGGGCATAGGTGACTTGCCATCCATTTTGAGCTGGCTTCAAGATGACAAATATGGAGGACTCAAGTTGAGGCATTTTAAGGTAAATATCTCTTTATATGTTGATTGGAGTTCTCTCTCAGTGTTAAGGGGAGATGTTCCTCTGAGTCCAAAGCATTTCTGGCATGTAAACACTTGCTTTGCTGGGCTTTTCAGACTGTAGCTTCAGTGGAGTGGCATCGTAAGGGTGACTACTTCTCTACCGTGATGCCAGCTGATATCCTTTCTTGAGTTATCATTTATTTAACTATTATGCTATAATATTTGTTGCATGTTTCATTTGTTATAGACTTCAAAATCCTTGCTTAGTCTTCCAGTTGCTTTGCCTTTGTTGCTTTCATTTATTAACACCTTGTGGACTCCTTTTGCACAGCACTACACGGATGCACGCAGGTGCCTTCCAAATATGCATACCCATGTGAAACCCCAAATAAAGACACCATGCCAGCAGGGTGATGTTTGTTCAATCTTGTAGGTTCTGTCATATTTGAATTTTCACTTCTTTTTTAAGTAGATGGTCTATGTTTAAAGCAAATAAGGGAGCCTTGCCAATTGAAACATACATATTTCCTCTTTAATATTATTTTGACTGTAATTGTCCTATCACAGAAATCTGTTTCCACAGAAGTCTGATCTTTTTGTACCCAATAGCAGAATGCATTCCTTATCTTATGGTAAAGAATCTGCATGATCCAGAAGAATCTAAGATGCAAATTGGGTATTGAGGATGATGGTAGTGACATATCATGCATGGTAGACTAAATCTGACAATAGTGACATAATTATGCTGCTTGCCCTCTCTGGATCAAAATATGATAATATTGATTGCATGTAGGACAAATGCTTAACCTCTTTGTTCACTGGATGTTTTGTTCAACTGGGAGGAAATACTAGAATGAGGAGACCAAAAATGATGCCAAATTAAGTAATAGACAAATACAACCTCGCAACTGTTCTAAAAAAGATTGGGTAACAAAGTCTCCTTGAAGGAACTGGTTATGCCAATTTTATGTTGACAGTTCCAATTTGGAGTTTTGAAACTTGGATATGTTGGCGTGAATGGAGAGATTTCCTGGGATGGCAAGGTTTCCAATTCTTTTGTTTTCCATGAATTGACAGAGCTGTCGATGTACCACCTTTACTTTCCATTTCCCTCACCTCTTGCCACCCTGCAAGGTTGTGCTTCCATGTCTGTACAAAAATCATATGCAATAAGTTTTCTCGAGATACTCCTAGGGTGAGGGACAACGTGACTTTGCTGATGTATATTATGCTGTGTAATCTTAGATGTGCCAATGAAGATTGAAGAGTCAATATATTATTTGCAGGTCTTGGGCATTCTTGTCTAATTACATGAATATATCAAAGTGATTGGTTGATTTTTGGTTTTTGTAGTATGATTAACTTCATATAATAGAAGAAATTCGTTATACAAAGAGAACAAAGGATGGTTGATGCCTTTTATGTTGCCTTAACTGTAAATTACGTGAATCAAGAGCAATACTTATTCACCGGCTTTCCGATAAGCTTACACAAAGACTTCCTTTTAAACTGCATGGACTTCCAGTAACATCAGTTTTTCATCCTACTCGCTCAATATTCTTTGCCTCAACAAAGAAGAATGTTCGTGTTTATAATCTGCAACAGCAAAAGCTGATTAAGACACTTGAGACTGGACTGCGCGAAGTCTCTTCCATTGCTGTTCATCCTGCAGGTTTATTCTCCCTTCTTTCATTCTTATTAATTGCTTTACACAGATAGTGTATGCTTCTTGATTTTCTGCCATATTTTAAGGTTTTTCTTTGATGCAGGTGATAACGTAATTGTGGGCAGCAAGGAGGGAAAATTATGTTGGTTTGACATGGATCTATCATCCAAGCCTTTCAGAATTCTCAAGTAGGTCAACACCCCACCCCCGGCAGCCCAATGCCAAAAAAAAAAAATATTAGTTATTTTGTTTTTCTAAATAACTTTCACATGTAACAACTTGAGTATTTCCTCATAATCTACCTCTTAAACAAGTCGTAATTAGTGGAATCTAGGGATTTTCAAATGTTTTCTTGTACTAGTTAGCATAGTGAATTTACTGGAATTTTAAGTGATGAGTTGGGGCCTAAAGAAGTGAAAGGAAATCTAATAGCATGATGAATGATGTTTGCCTAGAGATGTCTGCACATATGTGGGACTCCTTTTTAGCACTATGCCAACCACTACATTTTTATTTGATGTGTCAATATCTGTTTTCTTATGTAATTCACAACTTCTCAGGTGCCATCCAAAAGACATAAACAATGTTGTCTTTCATCGATCGTACCCTCTGTTTGCATCATGCTCTGATGATTGCACTGCATATGTCTTTCACGGCACAGTTTATTCTGATCTTAATCAGAATCCTCTTATTGTTCCTCTGGAAATCCTCCGCGGACATACAGTTTCAAATGGAAGAGGTTAGTGCTTTGATAAACGATTTCTTATAGTAGATCGGGTCTGAGATATTCTGTACTGACATACATAATGGATATGGAAATTTTCAATGAATGTGGTAGTTTTTGGCTAATTATAGGGTAGATAGAGTATGAGCAAGCATGATAAATTTGACATATTCTGAAATCAAATGTTTAGAACTGTTCTTTTCAATACAACCTCAATAATTATGGTGTTGGATTAACATACTTTCACTCTACAGAAAGGAACTCTGTGTGCATGTGTGTGAGAAAAAAACGCCTGCTTTAAGTCATCAGCATAGGCCACCATTTGCCTGTAACCTTATAAAGATATGCATGTCATTTTGGCCTTGTTGAATTAATAGAACAGAAAGCGATGAGGCTGCATCTTAGTTAAGAATTTGTTCATGCAATATCAGGGTTGTCACAGCTTATATGCGATGCAACATTCGATATTTACCTTAAGGAAACTGATGGCCTTTCTTTATAAATTTTGTCTGATTGCAGGAGTATTGGACTGCAAGTTCCATCCCCGACAGCCCTGGTTATTCACTGCTGGTGCTGATTCACATGTCAAGCTTTATTGTCATTAGTGACATACCAAAAGCATCTTCCATTTCTTGCTGCCATGAAAGAATGCAAGCCAAGTGACACAAAGGGATGATTTGAAGTTGAGGGATGCTTAAGTGTTAATGCTGTGGAAAATCAGTCATCACAAAAAAGAGTGATAAATCATATTTAATGTACAAATAACAAAAAAGATGGCGAGAAATTATGCTTTTTGAGTCAGTTAATGAAGTGTCCGATGAAAATTAATGTCATTTTTTTTCAGAAATTCTGTGTTTAAACGAGATTATCTGTGTTTGCCCTACCAATGATTCAATTGGAAAAGTGATGCAACGAAATGCATGGGTAAAAAATTCAATAACATATGGCCTGGAAAGGGATGTTTTGTCAACTAGATATTTTCTTTTGAATCTATTAGAAGTGAAACTTAATGTGTGTGCTTGATCTTTAATGTATCAAATCTGCAGAATTCAAGAACGTTGCACTGAAGAGTGAAATGAATGATGTTCTTGGAAATGAATTTTCAGTTCACTAACTAGGAACATAACAATTTTTGCTGGCTCTTAGACATCGTTGCTATTAAACACAGTGGCTCTTCATTGCTTTTAAACACGGCTGAACCACTCTTTAGTAACGTTGACTTTTTTACTCATTTAGACCACGTCAATTTATCAGTTGTAAAAGTTCAATGTCGAATTGAGGGAACAAAGGTTTAACGATAAACATGAAAAATCTTCAAGAGAACAAGATTACATTCCCCCATAACCCAAAACCCCGGTCAGATGCAACAAAATTGCACTTGTGCGCTGGGCCACTTGTATGCAGAATATGTTCAATTTTTAAAATGAACCCCAACCATTTTGGCTGCAGATGGTGCAAACTGACCTCAAAAAAATTTTAAACTTACTCTCAATTTTATCAAACTTGAGTCAAAAGTGCCCCGATTGCCGAATAATGGCATAACAATATTGAATTCAACAGCCATTGTGCAGACCTTAATAAAGATTTACTAGCCAATACAAACGACACAACCTGGGATGTCCCCTAGCTGATTTGCTCAAAATATCAATGAAGTCCATTAGGAATGTGTGATACGCTAACTGTACAAACATTATTTATACAAATGTATACAGGGTCTTTATTTCTTTTTTTTTTTTTTTGGTGCAAATGTAGTTTGCGTTTACTAGTTGATTACAACCTTTATTTGAATTTACCCCTTTAAAGAGTATTCCAGTATTCTATAGAAGTTGAACTGCAGCAATGGCTGGAATCTTCTCCCGCAATTTCTGCGTGACGGCCACTCGGACAGTCATGACCCCAGCTGCTGGGCCTGAGAGGCTGATTTTCACTATTGGCTCTTCAATTGCAACTAATTCTAGAGATCCTCCAGCTGCGCCAACAAGGTATGGCCTAATTTCTTCAAGCACCTGACATGATCAGTAAAGATACAATCAGCCCAAACGAAATTCAGTTCAAGCATACGTCTTAATTCACCATTTCAACTCAATAACAGTAAGCATGCTGGCACTGAGTATATGTCTAGAAATGCATGCGTGTGCATGCATAAGCTACAACAAGAATTAATGCATAAAGAAAATTTTCAATGGCCACCTCTCACTCGTCACAAATTTCAAAATCAAAACTATGATAACCAAGGGAAAGAAAACGCAAAGTGGCTTCTTTCAAATGAAAAGTTCTCATCCTGCAGCAGGAGCAAGTAATCGCACAATGGATACTTGAATCTCAGCACTTAATGCCCTATTCCATTGCCATAGAAGGACAAATCTCACTGATAAAGCCTCAGCTGAGGGATCTATAGGCTTGATATAGAAGTAAATCATTGAATTCAAATGCATTTCTTTTCAAGAACCTTTCTCTTTCCTCACAAAAGTGAGAAAAGAAATGAATGGAAGATTACAAAATAGAATAACAAGAAAAATTAGAAGAGTTTCAAATTATATTTGCACTAGCAGTACAGCTGCAGAAACTTCTTAAAAAGTGATTAAGGGCTTCCAACAACAATATGCAATGGCCAGTGTCATAGAAGAGATTGCTTAAAATGCAATTCTACTACTTCCAATAGTGTAAACATGATTCAAGCGACCAATTTAAGTCTTTAACTGCAAATAAGTTTACTTCTAAATATTTGAATGCCTACCGAAGGAACAATGTTCATAAAAGGAAAAAAGACAAAAAAAAAAAAAATTAGCAACTCCTCTCGGGCTAATAAAAGAGCAGGCCAATGACTTGTAACTATATTAGAATCAATTGAAGCACACTGATGAAAAATAACACACCAAGGCACAATGTGAGAAGGAGGGAGAAATAAGAGTTGAATGCAAAAGCAATCTGTAGGAAGAGCAAGAGAATATCCAATGCAAAACTTGTACAAAAGGAAAAATTGTCCCAGAATTCTAGAAGCAAATAGAGGCTTTGCTAATGCTATTTTATGAAACCATTAGCTATATGGTATTTGATGATATTGAATAATTCTAAAAGATTGATAGGACTAGAACATGAGACAGCCTATACACAGAGGAGGAATAAATCTAAAAGATTGATGATTCAGATCAGGTTGCTATTGATGATGTCAAATCTGCATAATGTAGAGTGGTTTTGGACAATAGAGCCATACCCTCCTTTTCCCAAGAAGGGAAATTGATTTTCTCCATAATTTGGTTCAGTTTATTTATTGAAGATGTCCTTCACCATTTATGAATTGTTTCAGTTTTGGCAAATTTAATAGTTTCACTGACTACATAAATGGAAAGAAGAAAAGTAAACTCATTCACATAAAATAAATAAAAAAAGATATTCACTTTGAAGCTAAACGTTATAGTGTCACTACCTTCTCTATATTTTCTTCATTCAGCTCAAGCCCAGTTTCTTCATCAGCAATTGGTTCTACTGCAACAATTTCAGGAATGTTTTCCATTAAGCGACGCTCAATACCCATCTTCATTGTCATAACAGAAGATGGACAGGAGCCACATGCTCCTTGTAACTTCAACCGTACAACATTGCCATCAATTTCATGTAGTGCCACATTCCCTCCATCTGCAACGAGGTACGGTCGAATTTCATCCAATACACTCTCAACATTCTCTGCAGTCAATGGCAATTCAAGCGCTGAATTTGGGGTAGCAACAGCCTTTATAACTGCACAACATTGTAACTGGTATTTCAATGATAAAAATTCTACCAGAAAAAGAAACATAAATGCATCTACCAGCAACTGAAGTTAAATTAGCACTGCAAAATCAGCTATACAGAGCAAAGGGGAAAAAAAATTAGTGGATAGAGGCTGTCGCTGAACTCACTAAGCCTGGACCTCATACCAGTAGACTCAACTTCATGGATCTTTTTTCTCCATCCTTCTCTAGACTCACCATTTATAAGAACCAGTGATTTAACACTTTCACCCACCTTCCTTTCTCATTCTACTTGGACATCATCATTCTGCATCAGTGCCTTACAATATATTTAAACGCAACAATAACAACAACAAAGCCTTAATCTCAAATTCAACTAGGGTCAGTTACACAAATCTTTTCTCGTCATTCTTTTTTATTATGCACTAAGTTAAGTGTGAGACTTAAGTAACCATACAGCTTCTAACTGCCAATTTATAGAATAGCTACTAACCACCTGCAAAATATGTACACAGGCAATTCACTGTATAGCTTTTGTTGCTTGAATTGGACACCCTAAAGCATCCTATTATTAATGAATCATTTTGAAATCCTTGAGTCCCTTTGCGACAGGATTTTGAGTAACTTCTCAGATATGTCATCCGTTATCACTAGAAAAAGGGAGTTGGGGCAAGGGGTGGGACAAGTTTTGTATGGATTCCTTGGGTAGCCAAAAAGCTCAAGGAAATTCTTGACATTTAATTCTGTTACATGTCACTAGGATTTTAGGGTGATTGTGACCCAGATTGAAACTCTATTTTAGATGAACATAGGTACTAAGAGCTTCATATGCAGAACCTCTTTGTGTATGAATTCAAGTAAGCATAATAAATGACATTAGCACATTGTCTTGTCTAAAACTTTCATAACAGAAATCAGAGGAACCGTGGAATTCCCAGACAGTCTGACATTTTAAATCCACAACTCCAGACGAAATGCTTAGAGAAGCATGAAATAGGAATACTCCACCAATAACACACTACTTGACCCCCAATTAGAACTTGTACAATACAAAAGGGCTCAAATCAAATGCATGTCATTTGACCAATGATTGACAACAGAACAAAAATTAGATTTCTAGAGACGTAGCAAATAAATTATTTGTGGAAAGAAACAATTTTTTTGTTTTTTTTTTTTTTAAGAAAAGGAATCAAACACGTAAGATATATTTTTATGATTTTTTCTTTTTTTTTTTTTTGATAAAAGAAGAGCATTTTTCCAGTGCATGCATTTGGCCAGAAATGTTTGGAAGTGAAAAAATAAAAAAAAAAACACATTGCTTTTATTCATGAATCCTAGCGGATTTTTTAAAGAAAAATTCTACCAACAATTGAGTAATCCAATATTGATAACGAGATTCCAACACCCAATAGAAAGAACCGATAAATATAAACTAAATCAATCCTGTCGTCAACCAAAGAAAATAATAATAATAATAATCATCATCATCATCAAAAAGGGCTTGATAAAACGAGAGAAACTTAACCTTGGATTGGCGCGGAAGAAGGCAGCTTCCAAATCTGGACTGAACGGGACGGGCGGCGGCGCACCCTATGGCCACCCCTCCCGAGCGATGGTCGGGGCCCATAGAAGAAGCTTGAAGTCTGTCAATTTCCGGATTCACCATCAGATTAAGCAAATAATAAAAAACTTAAAATTATAAAAATAATTTGTTTTTTAAATTGAAAAGAAAAAAAAATTGGTTCAACAACAGTAATAAAAAAAAAAAAAAGAAGAAGAAGAAACACTCACATAGGCGAGGCGGTGGGAAAAGGAGGGTTCTAGGGCTTGTGGCTGGGCTCTGCAGCATGCCTTAGCACTCGTTACCACTGATTGCATCTCTCTCTCTCTCTCTCTCTCTTTCTGCGGTCGATGCCTCCGATTCCCTTTTTTTTTTTTTTTTGTTTTGAAAGTTTTTTTTTTAGTGTTTCTGTTCTTTTTTGATGGGAATAAGATATACCTACTGCGTTTGCTTGGAAAGAAAACAGATCTAACGTTTGGCTGAGGGATTAAATTGCGATGGCTAGGGCATGAAAGCAAAGCATCTCCAGCCAAAAAGCTTGGAAGTTCCGTTCGTTTTGGACTGTCTCTTAAACCATCAGTTTATATTATATTATTATAATTATTAAACATATATTATATTTTTTATAATTATAATCATATATATATATATATATATATATTTTTATTATTATTATTTTTTTACGTCAAACTATCCAACTGTTTTGGAATGGCTATTATTATTATTTTTTTTTTCCTTTAGAAAAATCATTGATAGGATAGGGTCATGAACTGTGGCTCGATAAATTTATTGCTGACTGGAGATGGATATGATCTGGGTGCTTTGACTTACTGTTCGTTTGCTTTTACCTATAAATATATCTCAAATAATTTTAAAGATTCTATTACCAATGCATGCATGCACGCACTGTTATTCTTATTTATCAAAGGTCTCTCTGCTTTGCGCCTTGCCGTCCACCCTTTTTTTTTCTAACTTCTCTCTGTTAATTTTGTGTTTACAATCGTACCAACCAAACAGAGTGATTATTTTTTACTTTTGGTGTTAGGTTGGCTTTGGCTTGATATCCTCATTTTCAACCGTGTTAAATTATCCATTGTCTCCCTTTTTCTTTTTTTTCTTTTTTTTTGTGAAATATTAGTTTTTTTTTCTTCTTCTTTTTGCTATTTTCATTTATCATTTTTTATTTTTTATTTTATTTTATTTATCTTTATTGCCTTATTTTTGACTCTTTAAGTAAAAAGAATTATCATACAATATCTTTTCGCTTTGATACATCATGAGTATTACGAATGTGAGGATAGACATTATATATTTGATGATATCACTGTAAAGTATCAATTTAGTGTTTGGCTAATTATTTAATTGAATTGCTTACAAATATATTTTAATTATATTAAAAATACATATAATTCTCTCTTGATATAATTTAGTAAATATTTTATTAATTTTTATGCTATTTTTTATACATCTCTTTTTATATAAATAGATATAGTTTTTTACTATTCATATATACAAAAATTATTTTTTTATTCTACTTCTTCTGTAACTTATGATTTTTATCATAATTTTTTGTTATGGCTTAAGAACTTTATTGTTACTTTTTCAATTAAAGAGAAGCAATTTTTCAAATAATCTATTATTAGATTCTATCACATCATTTTTCTTTAATTATTATTTTTTATATCTAACTTTTAAGATTTGTTTCTACTATTACCATCAATATTTTTTTTTGTGTGTTAACTATAACGTTAACACCTATTAATTGAACTAATTCATAATTTTGACTAACCAATTTAACTATTGTTGGACCAATTCTTGACTAGGTCAAGAAATCTGACGCTGTATATTTTTTTTATCACCATTTAATATTATCCTTATTACTAATACAGAGAAATCTGAAGATCTAATGCTTATAAGTATAATTTTAGATAAGACAAATTATGTTCTTAGGTCTTAAGAGATATATAGTTATCTTATGGGATGCAAATTATAGTGCTATTTTAGTAGAAACATTTGAAAACCATTTGCAGTAAAAGAAGAATCATTAGAGAAATTAGTTAAATAGATTAATGAATGTCATAGTAACAATCATGAGATTCTTACACGGTTATATAATACACATGTTCTAATTATCAAATTTTAGTTTGACTAATCTTGCATGGCAGAGGAGATATGAAATCTATTAGCCTTATGATACTTTACCTATAATGTTGCATATCAATATCAACTACTTAGTGATTTCTATCATTAGAAACATCAACTAGATCAATCTATTAATGCCTTGATTTCTCAAATGCATTTTATATGAGTCACTTGACACCTTTTGAACTTACATAAGATTATTTTTCTAATGTTGTTGAAATCTCACAATATAAAGATAATATAAAGATCATGTAGTTTCTTATAGCTCCCCATGATCATTATGAACTTATGTGAGCCCCTTTGCTTCATTACAAGCCATTACCTTTAGTAGAAAGTGTGGTTATTGAATTACTTTCTAAAAAAACTCATTAGGACACTATAAAGGCTCACTACCTTACAGTACCTATTAATACTATCTTATTTATCTCTTATCCTCCTAAGTAGTGCAAGGTAAATTACTGATATTATTACAATTTATGTCATCATATCTTAAAATATTGTAAATTACAAGTCAAACAACAATATGGCCTTAACAAATAGCAATTTGAACCATTTATTCTTAATCAACAAACTAACTCTAAAGATAAGTTTCATAAGATTGATGCTACCACTATTAACAATAAGGGTTCATTCACTAACCTCGAGGTTTTCTTAAGCCAAATTGATTTTAACATACTCACCCAAACTTTAATTAAATATAGGACTACTTTTATGCCATATCAGCTATTCCAAGTAAATTCAAATCTTGGTTCTTTTATTTTAGGTGTTATAATTATATTACCTTTAATTACACATTTTTTTCAATTAATATATATGACTCCTTATACACCAATTATTTATACTGCTAATAATTCTCAAATGCATGCTAATCAAATTGGTCACATTTTTATTTTTAACTTAACTATATCTAAGGCCTTTTTAATTCCCAATTTTATTTTAAACTTTATTTTTATGTGTCAATTATACGATTTCAATCTTGATTTACACTTTTTTTCTACTAGTCACATATACAAAACCCACAAACGGGTCAAATACTTGGGATCAACTATAATGTTGGACACTGATTTGAACTTATCTCCTTAAATATTTCTAATCGATCACTTATTCATTTTGCTACATTAGTTTCATTTACATTTTAACATTCTTGTCTTAGATGTGTTTCTCACTTTAAATTAGGTTCTTTAATTTATAAAGGTCTTTTAGATTTTGTTAAAAATGTTAAGATTGATTGTATTTTATGTCAACTTATCAAACATCATGCTTTAACTTTTAATAAAAGTGATTTTATTTCCTCTACACCCTTTGAATTAGTTCATTTTAACATATGAAAAGCCTCTTTTGTTGATGCTATAGGTAAATCATAATACTTTGTGATATTTAAAAATGATTATTCACGTTATACATGACTTTATTTTATAAAGAATCATTTTAAGTTATTTAATATTTATCCTTAATTTATTATTATGATCAAAACTTAATTATTTTAAATGATAAAATTATTTTGTATTGATAATGCTATAGAACATAGATATTTAAAATTTTTACAACTTCTTTACTAGCCTAATATCATTTTTTAATGCTCATATTCTAACACCTCATAACAAAATGAATGGGTTAAATGAAAATATTTTCATATTTTAGAAATAACTCGAGCTCTTCTTATTTCTACCTCTTGTCTTGAATGTTTTTGGGAAGAAGTTACTTTTACTGTTGTATACACTATTAATTATATTTCATCATAAGTTATCAAAAATATATCTCATTTTAAACGACTTTATAATATACCATTTATATATCAATTTTTTTGAATCTTTGGCTATGCTTGCTTTATTCATTTGCAATCTTATAAATGAACCAAGTTAGACCTTTATATCGATTTATATTGCTTTTTGGTTATGGAATTAAACATAAAGGCTATTGGTATTGAGATCCTATATTTAAACATTTTTAAGTTTCTCATTATGTCATTTTTTTGGAACATAATATGTTTTATTCTCTTTCTTCCTTTCAATTAAATGTTTCCTTATAATCTTTCTTCATTAATTCTTCTATTTGATTAATATTAGACATTGTGGATTCTAAAGTTTCATTTTAGTCTCTTCCTATGCATTCTTTTCCTTCTAGTTTGGATTCAACTTTAATAGGAACACCACTAATTAATCCTGAAGTATCTTCCTCATTTATGGATCCAATCTCTCTTTTTTATTCTCCCTCTAAGCCTTCACATATGCATTATTCTTCTCAAGTAAGTATACTCTTCTCTTACTTTCAAGATTTTATTATTTACTTAACAATTGCTTCTTTATATAAACCTTAAACTTATCAAGAATCAAGTAATAACTTTTTCTGGTAATGAACAATGGTAAAAGAATTGTAGGCTCTATAAAAAACTTACACTTAGGATTTGGTTGAATTACCTTTTAATAAATTTTTCATTAAGTGCAAGTGGTCTACAAAATTAAATTAAGATTAAATAGATCTATTAAGTGGTGCATAACTTGATTGGTAAGTAAAAGCTTTAAATTATGACAAGACTTTTGCTCCTATAACTTAGATTACTTCAATTAGGAATTTATTAGTAGTTAATGCAATTTGGCATTGGAAGCTTTTTCAAATAAATTTTAAAAATGCATTTTTTAATACTAATCTCACTAAAGAGGTCTATATGCACCTTCTACTTAAATATCATTATTCACTTAATAATGTCTACATCTTTGTTGAGCACTTTATACTATTAAACAAACATCCTAAGGTACATTAGTTTGGTTTTTCTTTGGGTTTTTATAATGTTCTCTTATTTGTTTGCAAAAGTGCTAAAAGAATCATTTTGCTTTTACTTTATATTGATGACATTATTATTATAAGAGATGATTTACAAGGCATTAATGACCTTAAGAAGCATTTCAATCAATAATTTGAGATGAAAGATCTTGACTTATTCAATTATTTTTTAAGATTTGAATTTTCTTTTGATTCTACTGAATACTATTTGTCTCAAGCTAAATATGCATCAAATTTGCTCAATTTGGTATAGATCAATGATAACAAATTTTTTCTACTCCTCTTGAATAAAATGTTATTTTTTCTCCTACTTATAGCACACAATTAAAGAATTTTATTCTTTATTGACAATTAGTTAGAAGTCTAATCACTATTACTTGATTAGACATTATCTAAGCTATACATGTGGTCAATTAATTTATGGTAACACCTCAGTCCACTCATTTTACTACTATTCTTTATATTCTTTATTATGTCAATAAATTATATTTTATGGGTTCTATGTCTTTACTTGATCATCATTTAAGTTATAGGTCTATTCTAATGCTAATTGGGTAGGTGATCCTACAAATAGAAATTTTATAATAAGATATTGTTTCTACTCAGAAAATTCACTCATTTCTTGATACAGTAAAAAGCAAATAGTTATTACTCGATTTAGTACTAAAGTTGAATATTAAGCTTTCGTAGATACTATATTTGAATTATTATAACTTTAATGGCTCCTACAGGATATGGGTATTACACTTATTTGCTAAATTTATTCATTGTAATAACTGTAATGTCATTTAAATTGCTCACAATTATGTCTTTCATAAGCTAACCAAGCATATTGAGAATGATTGTCCTTTAGTTTGTCAACATATTGTGTTGAATGCTATTTGTTTAGTTTCTATTACTTTTACTAATTCGATTATTAATATCTTCACAAAAGCCCATTCACCCAAACAGTTATCTAATATTATTTATAAACTCAAATTAGTTGTAATACTATCTTAAGTTTAAAAGAGTGTTAAAATCTTGTAAATTTCTATCAAAATCAAAATCTTACAAATTTCTATTAAAAATTGTTAGAGTCTTATAAATTTCAATATAATATTATTTGATTATGGTATATAGTCTTGTATAAAGTTTAGGTTTATTATATATATATCTTAATTATATCAAGGATATGTATAAATTTCTTTTAATATAATTTAGTGAATATTTTATTAATTTTTCTTGATGTTATTTTTCCACTTTATACATCCTTTTCTATATAAATAAATGTAATCACTTGCATGTAATGATGTTTATACCCTAAAATAAATGAGAGTAAATACATTATTTTAATCTTATATATGAATGATATTTTTCTTGCATATAATGATTTAAAATTGTTTTATGAAACAAAGAAATTTCTCTCTTAAAATTTTGAAAAGAATAATATGGGTAAAGTTTCTTATATCATTGACACTATCTTAACAGGTTTGTATTGAAAAAGTTTTAAAAAGATTCAAAATAAAAAAAAAATGTTCTTCCACTATAACACATAGTTAAAGAGAATAAATTCAATTTTATATAATGTCATTAGAATGACTTAAAATGAGATAAAATAAAGCAAATATCATATGTATTAGCAGTTGGTAAACTGATATATCCATAAGTTTATACTAGACCTAAAATTGTATTTGTAGTAAAAATGTTGAGAAATGTTAGAGTAATTCTGAATAAGAACAATGAAAAGTTACCAAAAAGATTACGAGGTATCTATAAAGAACCAATAACTATAGGTTCATATGCAAATATACTGATCAGTTTAAAGATAGTTAGGTATTCAAATATTAATTTTACTAGTTGTGCAGACAATAAAAAGTTTACCGCTAGATATATTTTTATACTTGTGGAAAGGAAACATAACTAATATAAAAACTATTCTAAACAAGTAATAATTTTGTTTAGATGAAAAAAGATATTAGCCAAAGTAGATTGCACAGACACAAGCAATATACAAGTACAACCTTAAACAAATTTTCTTTATCACATAACGGTCACTGAACAAAATGGAAACTAGGCTTTATCTTTTTATCTTTTTTTTTTTGACCAACAAAAATTAATTTCATTCAAAAAGCTAGACACATTTACAAAGGAACCTTTGCACTAATAGACCCAAAATCTCTTCCTCTCTGTGCAATTAGCCCAAAAAATGAAAAAATAAAAAAAAGAGTCAAAAGAGTCTACATGTGGTGCACCATTTTTTGAGTTTCCCGCTCTCCACATCCACACCCACCTCCACATCTACATCCGGACCCAGCCAGACCGCGTGCCGGCGATCGGCCCTTCTCTGTGCTGTCGTCGCCGATCTCCCGACCACCGACAATTGAGGCTTTCCTTACTAACAGGTTGGGTCTTGCATTCTCTCCTTGTTTTCGAGGGTTAGCAGTTTTAATTCAAATTTCTTTTTTTTTTTTTCCTGAAGATGTAATTAGTTAGGGATTTTCTCTAATCTGGTTCGTTCTTAAAAAATGCAATTAGGGAATTTGAAAAGAGATGTCGAAGTACGATTACCCCAGGCTGTCTCGTTCGGAGATTATAATTATCCTGGCAGATTCGCAGGTTGCTGCCGTTGTCGACAACGATCTCAAGAACCCCAACTCCGATTTTATTTCCGATCTCTACACCCGGGTTCTGGTCCATCTTGGTCTCCTTCACGAGTATGAAAAGCACCAAAAAAAATAAAATTAAAGAATTCTTTTATATACATTTATTATGTAAAATTTATTATTATTATTATTATTATTATTATTTGTAATGGGTGTTTGTCCCCTTGTTTTGCAGAGAAGATTCAGCGCAAATGGAGTTCACGGCTTTGGAGCAGCTTGAGAACCCAGACCATCATGTGGACTCCGTCAGGACCATGAATCTGTACATCAAGATAAAGGAATTGATTGCATTGCTGGACTGTCCTTTGAAATTCACTCTCAAAGATCTCTTGAGGCCACAAGGGGATCGCACCGAATATTTTCTTAGTGCATTTCTTAACTTCCTTCTTCACAAGTAGTTTACTCTAACTCAGTCTACATTTTTTATTGTCTTCCCCTTTTGTGTCTATTTCCAAATGGGTTCTTAGACGAAGAAAAAGAAGGAAAAATAGAATGAGAGGATTAAGAAGAAGAAGAATTAAAATCTATTAAGACTCTTTCTGGGATTGTGGTTGCATGATGAGGCTATTCTTCAATTCCAGAAGTGGCCTAACATATGGGGATTTGGTTTAATTACATTAACTCTTAGAAGTCAGTTCATTCTCCGAAAATTAAAGTTTCTGTAACAAAATCGAACTTTTTTCCTAGCCTTTATCCAAATGAAAGTTTAAGAAAAATTAGAGAAAGAAAATTAAAAAATATATATATCTTATCTTGAAACTTTTCAGAAAGGCTCGATTGTCATGGAGGATAAACCTTTTGTCTTTCAATGTGGTTCTCCATTCTTGATATTCTTTGATTGTTAACACTCTGATATCTAATACCTTTTCCTATATTATTTGAACTTCAGGAACACAAAATTTGATTTCCTACGTCCAACAGTGGAGGAACTGGATATACTCGAGAATCAGCAAAAGGAGTGGGAGGAAAGGATTTCACAGGTAACTGAAGGGCAATTCTGTGCTTTGTTGTTTTATGAGCATTTCTTAACACTACATGCTTTACTTGCAGCTCAATGCAGAGATTGCTGATTACAATGCAGCAAGAGAAAGGGAGCTGCCACTTGTTCAAGAGGTGGATGCCAAAGTTAAGGAACTGCATCGGACCATTGCAGATCTCAACAGTCAACAAATGTCACTCAGAGCTTCGTTCCGCAAGTTGAAGGACAAGGCTGCAGAAATGGATGGAGAGGTGATGATATTGATTCATTACCTTGTTTGACTTCAGTTGTGCTTGATTTTGCATCAAAAAGCATAGTTGTGATCTCTGCTGAGCATATTGTTGCATATCAACTGATCTAATATATGTGTTATGTTTGTTGTTCAGATTTCAAAAGCTGAGTTTGACCTGGTACAAAGTGTACAAGACAATGCAAATTTGCGTTCAAAAATTGTTCAGTCACCAGATAAATTGCAGGTAACCCATTCTGCTCTTGACATTAAGCTTCATTTTGAAAACAATGATTTGATATCTTCTACTTGGCTGTTTCCAACAGCGCAATTCTAAATGCACTTTGGTAATTGCTAATTGTCCTTTGCTCACCGTAGGAGATTTGGTCAGCTTGAAAGGAAAGTTTGCATTACATTATTTTTGTGGGTGCCCAATGATGGTTTTGTAAGATTGAATAGATATTCTTCACAGAGCAACATATTTGCTGAACATTAGTTGTGATAATTCGTCCTTTTCTAATGTGCTGAGCTTCTACCTGCTGCATATGAAGAGTTTGCATGCCAGAGCTTCATAAAATGCAGCAATTGTTTCAACAAGACACATATTTATTGTAACAACAGAATGAAGGATGGTTGAGGTATATGGTTCTGTATATAATGGCCTTTCTTCTAGAAGGCATCCTTATAGAATTTACAGAGACTTCAAATCTTAGTAACTACTGACTTGTTTGAATGGGACAGGCAAGCCTAGATGTTTAACCATTAACAAGAGGTGAGTTAATAATAAGTTAGAAATTGTGAGAAGCTTATTTCACTACTGCCTCATCAAGCAGAATGGACATTAGCTAGCATTTATTTCACTAGGAATGTGATTTAGTGTTTTTTTTTTTCAATATATTTTGAGCAACTTGATTTTGCTTGTTACTCATTCTGTCCTGTCTTATTTACTTGTTTCTCCACATGAAACATAATTTAGGCTTGCACATATTTGATTGTGATTTATGCTTAATGCCTGTACTGTAATGTTCCTGGAGTCCTAAGCTTTCTATGTTGGAGGCTTTTTATTCGTGAAGTCCATCTTCTCTTAACACTTTGAGATGCATCTTCTATTGATATTTGACCTTTTTGTTTTTTTGTAAACTTGATAATTAAGTTGCTCACCTTTTCCTATGCAAACAACTTTAACTTGTATTTGGTAATTCAACATGGAGCTACAATGCCTCAAAAAATCTGCCTTTTCATTTGATGCCATAGGATTTAAAGAAGCACTTGAATGTGCCATCATTGTTCTGCAGTTGTTTGATGGTTTTCAATCGATGTAATCCCAATGACTTTCTGTTTTATTGTTGATTAAAAAAATTTCACAATGTTATATGGGTTAAATAAGAAGGGTGAGCCTTGGTTTAATGGTAAGGTTACTGCAATGTGACCTGGAGGTCATAGGTTTAAGTTGCTGAAACAACCTCTTTGTGAAAATAAAGGAAAAGTTGTGTATATTTGAGCCTTCTCCAGACCCCACAGCATGAGAGCCTCATGCTAAGGGTGCCCTTTTGTACATTGGTTCAATAAATTATCATTTGATGTAACTTTTGACTTCAAGATTCTTTTCCTCACTTGTCATTAACTTGCAAATATTTCTTTCACATGTGGTGAAAGAGAGCTTTAGAGGAGAAGAAATCAATTAAGGATCAGGCAAAGAATGCTGAAAGATCAGCCATGCAAAATTTTCAGAATAAGACTGCCCTTCTTGAGGTTTACACAAAGGTATTTTGTTTAAAGCTGCAATAGTTATCTTTTGTTGTTGTATACCTGCAAGCTATCAGGGCTAACAGACTTGAAGATATTTTTATCTTATCATCTTTTAGTGTAAATGGTCTTACTTTTTGTATTAGGTCTGATTATGAGCCACTTTACAATGGAAGGTCTATTAATTGCATCATATTGATAGTTTAATGTACATGCTGTAGGAGCTTGATTTTTTTTTTTTTTTTTTGCATCTGGATTTGTATAAACTTCATTCAACAACCTAATGGATCCATGTGTCCCATAATTTGTTGGCATAAAATAGATTTTATTTTCACAGTAAGCATGAATTTGTTGTTGTTATGCTGTGTTTAGCCTGCCATACAATATAAATTTGGATACAAATAAGTACCGAAGCAGTCTTGCCAAAGGTGAATTCCCATGCACAGTTTGCATAAACATATCTGAAAAGATATTCAAAATATTTCACGTAGTTTCAAATTGAGAAATTAGGCATAAGGTTTCCTGCCTCAAAGATTAATGCAGGTCTTAAATCTAAGGAGCTGTCATGAAAATTGAGGTATTTAAGCATACATGAAGATGCAAAATTCTGAAGCTGAACTATTTTTATGGATAGGATAGTTACTGATGCTGTGTGCTATTTTTCAGACTTTAAAGAAAATGTCAAAGCAGTTCACTCAGATGCAGGCCATACAAGAACAGGTGAGCTAATTCCCTTTTTCATTTTCCTCGGTGCCATGCAATTTGTTAGTGTGATTTAGCTGCTTTGTCGTTGTGAGATTGGTCATTGGCCATAAACAGGAGGATCTTCACATTGTGTGGAGACAACCAAGAATGTTCCAGTTTTCTGTTTTCTTTGGTGAAGAGACTTTTTGACTGTGTCTTAGTTGTGATCACTCAAAAGCTCATTGTGGCATAAATTTTCATCTATAATAGGTTAATTCTGCCAAATCTATTGAAAAAGAATATAAAGCTTTAAAGGCCCAGCTGGGTGATGATGAAGTATTGGATAAGTCACTTGATGCTAAACTGATTGAACGGCAAGGCAAAGGTTGTTTGTCATGCAACTATGATTAAATTTATCCTTTCTATCTACGATGAACACAACTCTGAGCATCACAATCTCCACACCTCAATTTTCCCAGTACAAAAGTTAGAAGAGCTAAGAAAGTTACTTGAGAAAGAAAGAGATCTGAAATGTGAGGATGCAGCAAGAGAATTTAATAACATTAAGTCAAAGGTGGAATCTCGGAGACTTGATCTGGAAGAAAGACAAAGAAAGGTTGAAGCTGTGGTTGCAGAGGTAATCATTTGACTTTTCTCTTAAACGATTTCCTGTTTATCTGTAATCATTTGATGTATTGTCCATAATGTTTCTTTTTTTGTTAGTAGGTTGATGCAATAACTTCAAAGACTAATTTGGTAAAAGAATCTGGAGCTGCTAGGGTACAAGTTTTACTGGATAAATCTGAAGAGATTGTCAAACAGGTGTGTTGCCAATAAATCACATTTGTTCATTTATTTTTATACATGCGTGTCTGCCATCTGATTGAATATGGCTCCTTTTTTCAATCAACTAGTAGCATTTTCCACTCACAATATCTTGTTAACCACTTCAATGAATGGTGGTTTCTCTTAGAATTATGCATATGTTGAAAAAGGAATGTGCCAACAGTGAGAAGGGAAAAATGCATTACCTGCTCATGTAAAATCCTGAAAATGGCTATAATATAGAGTTAGAAACGGGGAATATGATAGTTTCCTGTACCACTTTCACTAAAATATGAGTCATCTGAGAGCCCAATGGGATCCTTAATGTATAAACCAGCTTTGGAATGGAGTGCCACCAGAATGCCGTTATGACATTTTTAGTTTCTTCCCAAAACTATTTCTCAATACACATTATTGCACTTATTGCAATGGTTAATATGCAGGACTTTGGCTTAGCCTCTTTTATGCATTTTTTATTCTTTCAAGTTGTCCGTTATGACTGGAGAATGAGTAAGGATGTCACTGGGGACCCGCCACTGCAGGTCCCTGCCTGGCCCCGCCCTGATGTGGGCATAGTCAACATAAGTTGACCAGGGATCAGAGATCTCCGCCTGATCCTTGAATTTTGAAGGGGGGATGGGGGTGGGGATTTATATAAAATTTTGAGGAATAATTGAGACAATTCTCTTTAGATGATAATTATTAAATATGTTTTTTACCACCCCAATTGATAATTTATTATTTTATCTTTTATATAGTAATTATATAATATTTTTTAGATGAACAATTTGAACTATTTTCTTTATATAATAATTATTTAATTTATCTTATTAATTAAAATTCAGGGATGGGGCAGAGAGGGGATTCCCGATTCTTGCCGGGGATAGGGGATGAGATTCCACAACTGAATCTCCAATGGAGATGAGAATGGGGGTGAGGGTGAGAATTGGGGACAGAAACCGGGGCAGCCATTCCTGCCCCTGCCCCGCCTCGCCCTGTTGTCACCCCTAGAAATGAGGCCATGCTCTCAATGCTAGCTTCTTTCTTCCACGGTGAATTTAAAATAAGCAGCTTTGTCAGGTATTTATAAAAGTGCATTATTCTCTGAAAATGTACTCGGATGGGTTTTGCTGGAAACACTCGTCCTCGTTTTATCGCACATTCTATTCCCTGTTGAACTCAAGTCAGCGTTGTGATATCCACTGTGGAAGGTGGAGCCGTGGAATTAGAAGCAAATGGGCATCCCCATGAAGAGACCCAAACAAATAGGCTAGTCATACTAAAAGGTTCCTGAAAGTATCAGTGGACAGAGATGCCTTCCCTCGTTTGCAGCCCTTTTCGCTTAGAATCTTTGTTTCTTTCTTTTCTGATTTTCACTAACGTATGTTTTGTGATTCCTGATTTGATCAGCTTAATTTTTGTTGTGTTTCATCATTGCAGTTTCAGCAATACTCAAAATCTGTGGGGCACTTTTTGCCAACTGATTGAAGTGGAGGCAGAAACTGACTAAAGCAGCGAATGTGTCCGTCAGTAGCTCTCAAAAGGGGGGGCCATCACAGATCTAAGCGTTAAATCCATTAATCCTTTTGTAATTTAGCCCTATTACGTTTTACTTTCTTAGAGTTTTAATTTATACTATAAGATTTTTGTAATTTTTAATTTGAATAATTAAGATTCTCTCTTATATTTTTATTAATTTTAAAGTTTTTCTTTGAATTTTTAAAAATTTTATAAAATCGAAATATTATGAGATTCAATCTTTTTAATTCATCGTAATTTTTAAAATATCTTTTATGATTTATGTTTTTAAATTTTATTCGAGTTAGAAAATTTGAATATATAAAAAAGTTAAATATTATAAATTTTCAAAGGTTTGAAAAACTAAGAAAAATGATTGTGATGATTCAAAAAAAATTATAATATTTGAATTTTAAAATGTTTTTATAATTAAAAAGGAGTTTTAGAATTAATGAATTTTACTAAAATTAGAAATTACGAAGGTTTTACAGATCTTACCTCTCCCCAACTTTTTTTTTTTGTTTTTTTTTTTCGTTCATTTTATGGCCTTTGTACAAGGTCACTTTTAATCTGGCCATCTGTTCCTCCTACAAATAATATAATTGATCGAAAAGAATTCTCATAATTCTTTTAGCCATCAATCAGCCTCGTTTCCAAGAAAGAAAACAATGTTCCTTCGAGAGGCTACGAATTTTAATATTTCCTTCCAAAAGCCACCATTTTTGTTTTAATAGATGAAACCATCAAAAAAAAAATATATGATCCTCAGTGCAAATTATAATATCACCATGTTAAAACAATTGTTATACATACGAAATAAATATGCATGCATATAAATAACCATCATAAACTAAAAGTCATATTATAATGGTTATGGATTTTGTATAACCATCGCCATGCAAAATTATTTCACGATGATATCACAACTCTTTTTTAATGTTTTTTTTTTTTTTATATGATGCCCCCTCGCCCTCCCGCTCATCCTCCTCTCTCACTCTCACTGATTTTGCCGCCACTCATCACCAGTCTCAGGTCTCTGCTTCTTTCCCTTCCCCTACCCCTCCGCCCTAACCTATTTTCCGTTTCTCATTACTATTTTTAATCGTGCTTTTATATTTTAGAATATGCTCGACCAGATTAGACTGGATGATTATAATCTTTGGTAGGTTTTGTGGGTTTTTTCTTGGCTGGAGTTTTAGATCTACTTTGGGCCAATTAATAGTGTGTTAGAATATATAATTATCCAAATAATTATCTATAAACTAAAATAAAATTTAATAAAAGAGGTATCTTCGATTATATTAATCAATAATTAATGAATATTAATTTATTGCTATAAAATACAAAATTTTTTGATACTGATTAAGCCTTCTAACTTATAACTTAATATTTTATTAGACTAAAGATTATGTTAGTTGTTAATATTTATCTAACTTCTTTTAATCGAGGTAAGTGATTATAATTAGTTTAAATTCAAATTAATTATTACAATAATTGAGTAATTATCTTTAATTATTACTTTAAAAAATAAATATTTTCATATTTATCTTGTCATTTTAAGAATGATTTCAATATTCCCCCACTTAACCAACACAATTACAAATAAATAATACTCTTAATAATAGTCATTACATATACTATTAATTTAAACTATATTTACTTAATTAAAAAATTCTATACATAGATTATGTTAGTTATGTAGCACTTTTAAAAATATTTCCTTTCATGTATCACAATGATAATAAATTTCTAATGATACACTTTATTGAAATAAGATTTTATCAAACATAAAACTTTACGTTTCAATTTATACAAGTTTCAAATAATTTTTATATGTATTAAATAAAATTTTATTTGCAAATGATTCAAAGATTTCCAAAAATTCCAAAACTTCAAAGAACATAGTGTAAAATAAAATTCAAATAGATTTAACAAGTTTTATATATTCAACTTAATTCTTATATGACTTAACCCATAATTTTTTAATCATTGAATTAATGATCATAAGTTGAATATTAATATGTTTTACTATAATCGCTTGCTATTTAATATAATCTTTGACAACTAAATACTTTATATTGATATGCTTGCTTTAACTTCCACTTTTATTGTTTTTTTTGAAAAGAATACTACAAGTGAATTATTACAGTATATCTTTAGTGGTTTAGAAATAAAATCCATAATTTACAGACATATAATAAAATTTTTCAATCATAAGGTTTGTGCTTTAATTTTATGACACACAATAAATTTTGCTTCCATAGTAGGAGAGATAATAATAATCTACCTGATACTTCTTCGATATTTCATTCAATGACTAAAAGAATCCAACAAACCTTACCATTACCATGCTTGAATATTACAACAACAATACAAAAAAAGACAATGAAGAAGAATCTTAATTTTATTTTTTCTTTAAGACAATACAAGTACCTTAGATTCCCAAGCATAAAATACTAAATTAATTATCTACTGTCGATCCCAAAATTTCACTAGTTAAATGTAAAGTCCAAAATAAAAGCAACTAAATTATCTTTTTTTTTTGAAAAGATTAACCATATAAAATTATAAATAGAAAGCAAATATAGAATTACCAAATTTACAAAATTAACAATAAATAAATAAATTGTTAAGACTTGCTAATGAAATCATATTTATACTCTAATTTTATATATAGTTTACAAGTCTAGATAAAAGGCAAAATTAGTATTTCAATACATATTATTTCTTTCTCTCTCTTTTTTTTCACTTTTAATTATTTTCTAACAAATAATTTGTAATTTCCTTTATTCATATTCTCTAAGAAAATAAAAAAATTTCTCTCTCCCACTTTTTTCTTTATTTCTTTCTTATTGAAGAAAAGTCTACATGTAAATAAATAATTAAATTTTATCAACTAAACAAATTAATATCCAAATAAATCTATAATTAACAAATCTAACTTAACTTTTTAAAAAATAATAATTTGATATTTTAACAAAATTTTCAACTTTATTAAGCGTTATATTGACATGTCAAACTTAATGGTATTAACTAAAGACAAATTACTAAGCAAGTTATTACATAAAATTTCAATAATCTTAAGCTTAATTGGACTTTTATAAGGTTGAACCTCAATTTAATTAGATTAAACTTATGTTTTACTACATAATATAAGTGAATAAGGTTTTTAATTAATAACTAAAATAATTTTTATTATTTTATAAATTGAGAAAAAAATAAAGTTATATTATAAATTTCTAAAAATTTGTAATTTTTTTATGTGTACCAAATATAAAAAATATTTAATAATAGATTTTAGAATCATATTAAAATAAAATAATAACAAATAATTTTTTTGAAGGTTTTTAATAATTTTTTATTTAATCAAATTATTTTCACGCAAATAAACCAACCCTGAATCTTTTTTTTATTTTTTTTTTCAAATTAAAATTTCTAATCCTTTGATGAATTATTGTAATGTATAAATTAGAAAAATTCGGTTAAAAATTAGTGATGGCATTAAAAAAAATGTAAAACATGAAAAGATAATTTAATGAGTAATTAATTACTAATTGATAATCCTCGTCAATCTTCTCCAGTCCTCCTCACCAGGTAACTCTCTGAACGCACCATCGCCACTCCCTCGCCCCTTCTCCTCGTCCTCGCCCGTCCTCCTCGTCCTCCTCGTCCATCTCTGCCCGCCTCTTCGTCTCTACTTATTCTCAGTTTAAAATTTCGGTAAACAATAAATTAAAATAGAACTAACAACGGTGTCAATATCAATCTCCAACTCAATAACAAACGTCTACCTATCCCCGAAACCATGACCCGACCCGCTTCCCTTCTCCACTACCTCTCTCTCTTGCTTCTCCTTCTCTCTTGCTCTCTTGTTCTCGCCGATTCCCACTTTGAAGGTTTCGACGCCGAGGATGAGGGTGACGACGTTACCGAGGAACCCCTCGACCCGGCCTCTTTCGATCTCGCCAATCTCCCCTTAACTCGTTCTGACTCACCGCCTGGCGTCCCAGATCTCAAGCTCTCGTCGGAAAACTCGGATCCAAATTCTATTTTGATTTCGGAATCTCCGTCTTCAAAACCGGAATCCGATTCACAGAAGCTTTCGCCTCCACCGTCCACCTCCACCTCCTTCGATTACTGGGATGAAGACGAGTTCGAAGGTCTTCCTCCTCAACAGCCAGCCTCCGAAGGCCACAAATTTATGGAATCCGCCGGTTCCAACGAGAACCAGACGGCAGATCCGAAACCAACCTCTGAAAACGCCGCCGTTTTGACGACGAAGATGAAGCAATCGTACACTAGCGAGATAGTCTGCATCTCATTCTTGATCATGTTCATAATCAATTACTTCACGGGGAAACGCGAGAATGAGAATTTGGCCCTGTCTTGGGCTGCGAAGTTTGCCACCAAAGACTCGATTTTCGAGAAAAATTTCAGCCTTTTGGGTGTCGGGGAGGGCGACGACTCGCCATTGCTGTTGAAAGAAGGGCAGAACGTGTTCAAATTCTATGCAAGTGGGCGTAGATACTGCCAGGGATTGTTGGCGACAATGGAATTGAAGAACAGGCACGATTTGATATCGAGGATTTACAATATGATCGTGCCGTGTAAGGATGAGATTAGTTTTGAGGTTTATATGAACGATGATGCAATGGATCAAGTAGTTTTTGCGTTGGCCAAGAAGAAATTGGCCAAAGGGATGCAGAAGGAGTTGAGAGATTTGCAGAGGTTTGCAGGAATTGTGGGGCAGCCGCCCACCGGGCGGAAGTGGGTGGGGGAGGATTTGGCTGTTATTTCTGAGTCCAAGGAGGTTGCTGGGGATTTGATCACTGAGGCCGTGCTTGAGCAGGTCTGATTATTCATGGCTATTTCAATTTGTTGTGGAGCATTTTTTTTTTCCTTCATGCTCTTTTTGTATGAGTTTGATTCTTAGAATTTCTGCTATTGTAGTTGCTCTACCAAAACTGGGATTTGATTTAGGACTACTAGATTACTAATAGGTTTGGTTGCTGATCATTTGTGTTATTGTTGAATGTTTGCTTAGATAAGCTTCATTCTTTATGTAGTCTCTTCTAGTATATCACTTTGGATCTTTGGCATTTCCCACCAACATACCTTAGCTTGTGCCATGAGTTCTATCTTGTGTAGCTTAGGCTTTTGGGAATTTGGTCGTTAAGAAGTCACAGTTCATCAAGTTGGAATCTTGAGATTTTGATGTGCTCTAGAAGTACATCCGTATGGTATTTGAAATGGCTTGGTTACAGTGATCACATGAGGTTGTCAATAATTATATATTAGCTTTATAGAATGAGAATATAGCCTTGACCATTTCTGTTGGAAGGCAACATGATTTAGCATCTTCAGTTTTTGTTTTTTCCTTTTAAATTTTTGTACTTGGAAAATATTGCTTTCCACAAAATTTATGTTAAACTGGGCTCACTTTTTAGATGCATTGCTTATATTGTATCTCTTCCTTCCTCCACTGCCTTGACTTACTGAAGTTAGTTCATATGGCATTCTGTAAAATTGTGGCTTGTAAAGTTCTAAGGACTTGTTTTCTTCAGTCTCATGATTAGATTTAAATGGGTTTTGACTTCATGAGACTTGCTTCAGGTTATGGGTCATTGTTCTTGACTTTTTACTGCATTTTAATGCATGAAATGCTTTTGATCAAGGAAAGCATTTTCTGAATTCTGGCAGCAATTATCTGCACGATATTATAAGTTTGCATTTCAATTTTGTAAGAATGTAATTTTTTCCCATTTTTAAGTACTTGGTGTGCTTTGGTTCTGTGTGAGGCAGCATAGATCTGTGTGGAGAGGTAACTGCATGTATGGTCTCTAAAACATGGTTCAAAAGATTTGATCTTTTCATTTTTTTTCTGTTTGCAAAGAGAAACTGGGGATCGTTTCAAGGATTTGTCAACTATGAGGAGCTCCAGGGAGGCAATTTCCTAATTAGTATGTTGGCATAAATAGTAAATTTTTTTGTGATAGTTGGTGCCCATGCTTCAATATTGGCTTTTCTTTTTGAAGATCCTCATTATTAGCAGGTCCAATCAGCATTTCTTTCTGTGTTAGCATTGATGGCAAGTGTTTACCTTTCCTTGTTTTTAAGTGAATCTTATTTATCTCTAAGTTTTGGTTGATCTCTTGTAGGATCATGCAAGTTTATTTTACTTTGGCATCAGTGGACTGTTTATACAAATTGCATGTTTTCTTCCCATTTCGTCTTGTAGTCTTACTGGCACAACAACTTTATTGCTTTGGTTTTAGGTCTAATTAATGTTTGACTTCTGTCAATAAGCTACCTCCTACTTATAGCATTTCGTTGAATTATTTCAGTGTGATTTCCATGCCAATCTGTTTTCACATGTATTCCATTAAGCTGTCGGGTTTTGTACGAGATATAGTGTTTAGATCAGCTGTGTAAGTGAATTATTATTAGATTTATATATTTGCTTGGATAAGATGTAAGTTGCATCTGGTTATCTGCAGGTTTTTGGTGAAAAGGCTTTTGAGAAATATGGAAATGGATTCATCTATATGCATTTTTCTGACCAACACCCTGGCATGCACAAGAAGATGCTTTTGTTCAAGTTTGCCCTCCCTGATGCCAAGAACATGGCTGATATGACCCGATTGGTGGCACTTATACCTTATTACATTGATCTAATTGGACGCTACAAGCTGAGCTCACAGGTTATTAACTTGTGATGATCATTCACAAGCTAATTTAATGATTTTGTTTTACTATTTAATTTTAACTGTCATTTTTCTACCTCAGGCTCGAACTAAAATGGAGGCAGCAAGACAGAAAGCTGCCCAAGAGGCATACAGAGAACTTCAGAGTGTGAGGCAGGAAGCTTTGCAGAAAAAGAAGGCAGAGAGGAAAAAGATGATGGAGGAAGCTGAGGCAAAGCTCAGTGCAGAGGCTGTTCGCAAGAAAGAAGCAAGGGAGCGCGCCCGTCAGATGAAGAAGGCAATGCCAAAGGTAAAGATGACTCGTGCACACTAGACTTGCAAGTTTCCCACCGTGAGCATCCTGAAACTTGTCCTTAGGTCTCCCCCAAACTTTTAGTATTCTGTGGAAGGTGTTCAAATTCTACTACCTGGTGCAGTGTACTTTATAGCTGTTTTTCCATTTTTATTAGCTAGATTACAACATTACCCATCATGGGGGTTTTGAGTGTACGAAAATGCAACACGTTGGGAAACATGGCAGAATTAATGAATGCCGTGAGCTTAGTTCATGGCTATCAAAGAGTGATCACTTCGAAGTAGTGAGATGCTTGTGATTCTGAGAGGGACTTGGGGCCTCAATTTAACACCTCATTAGAAGGCAAAATAATTGGTTTGCTTTGAGCTTGTTATGGGATCCCCCCCTGTGGCACTCACGCAGAACACTCGACTAGTTTTTTTTTTTTTTTTTATTGTGCGAAATGACCCAAAACAATATAAATTGCGTAACCAAAACGCATTTTGGATCAATCAATGGCAAGCGACTCAAACATCAATTAGTCCACCTTTTATCCCCGAACTGCGGAATGCTGGGGCCAATAACAAACAAAAGAGACAGGATGGGAAGACACCGTACGCCGTCTGTGGGAATCGAACCCACGACCACATGGTTAAAAGCCATGCGCTCTACCGGCTGAGCTAAGACGGCATGTTGTGGTTGACCGAAAATGTAAATGGTCTGCAGTTGTGAGCTTTAAAAAGGAACTACACATAGAAGCGGTGCGTGTGCGGCAAAGCGGCAACGGGGCACCACCGCTGCACTGACAATCTATTTTCGTGTTCATGGCCTTCAGGAGGCCACACCAAGTCTGCCACACCCGGGGCTTCATAGCCGCCAGAGTCAAATGGGTACGCGACCCATATCTAGACGCAGCTGTCTCCAGAGAGAAAGACCTGAAAGCAGCCATTTCTCTCAAGAACCAAATCATCTCCTCCCCTTCCAACTCACTCCCTCTCTCCTCCGTCTCCCTTCTCAAACAAACCCGCCACCCCAATCTCCCTACAAAAGCCATCAAGTTCTTGCAGAAATACCCTTCGCTTTTTACCCAATTCCAGCCTGCTCCCTCCCTCCCTCTCCATGTCAAGCTCACCCGTCAAGCCTTCTCTCTTCATAAGGAAGAAGAGCTAGCCATTCACAGTTCACCTACCCTCAGATATGGTGCGGTGAAAAGACTGGCTAAACTTTTAATGCTCACTGGAGGAACCGGAAGAGGAAGACGGCTGCCTTTTCCTGTTATTGATAGGTTCCAGTTCGATTTGGGTTTACCGCATAATTATTTAACTTCTCTTTTATCCGATTTTCCTGAATATTTCCATGTTTCTGAAGCTAGTGACGGTATGCTTTGCTTAGAGTTAGTTTCCTGGAGAGATGAATTGGCAGTGTCCGAAATGGAGAGAAGAGCAGCACGCGGAGACTTAAGGAACATTAAGAAAGGGGGGAGTATTGGGTTTTCTTTAAGTTATCCTAATGGGTTTGACTTAGAGAAGAAAGTTAAAGATTGGGTTGTTGAGTGGCAATGTTTGCCGTATATATCACCATATGAAGATGCCTTCCATTTGAACCCAAATGGGGATCAAGCGGAGAAGTGGACTGTGGCATTGTTACACGAATTACTTTGGTTGTTGGTGTCAAAGAAGACAGAAAGGGATAATCTGCTTTGTTTGGGAGAGTATTTGGGTTTTGGAGATAGGTTTAAGAAGGCTTTGGTGCATCATCCTGGGATCTTTTACATTTCAAATAAAAATAGGACACAGACTGTGGTGCTTAGAGAAGCATATAGGAAGGATTTCCTGGTAGAAAAGCATCCTCTGGCGGGTATGAGGTTTAGATATATCCATCTTATGGGTACAGGTAAGGAAAATCGAAAAAAATCAGTTGGTAGTTTCTCACCGTCTCAGGTGAAAAGGCAGGGTTTGTTGCTTACAAGTAAAGAGCAAGGACGAAATTTGAAGAATAGATGTGGGGAAGGGGATGAAGAAAAATTCAACAGTGCCTTGACTTCTGATTCTGAGGAAATGGGGTATGCAGAGTCCGAATATGAAGATGAAGATAATGATGACGTGTTAAAGATGGAGATATAATCTGGTAAAGACCTTATCTGTAAGTCAGAGCACTGAACTTTTTGCTTGAAAACTCTAAGTGAAAGTTTCATCAGTTGGAGAAAGTTCTTTGGAAACAAGGAACTCAATATTGCTGTAATGATGTCATTGCCTTAGAAATCATAATCAGTGGACTCAAGAACTGATGTTCAGGATGTTAATTTATATCTGTGGATGAGCAATCTGGTTTCTTCCTCACAGATTTTTGGATGGTGGGTTCCTTTTTCCATCTGGTTTTAACTGTTTTATCTGGGAAGTTCATATCTTGAATCATCAGTTTTTCTGATAACATTTTTATTAATTTATCTGTGAGGACATGGGGCTTGTATCTCTGTTTGATTCACTAATCATGTGTATATAGTTTATCTAAGTGACCCATGACCTGGTTTTTACATGTTTGTTAGGCAGCTTAACTAGTTTCCTTTTGGAAGATATTAATTTGTCAGCCTCTAGTTTAGCACACCACACATATCCAGAATTATGTGTGAGGAACATTGAATCTTATTGCATAATTTGCTGAGACTAGTTTCAGGTAGTGCTTTAGTTAATTTGTTTGTTTTGTTGGTTCTGCCTTTCAACATCTTTGGCCATGAAGGGCTGTCCAAGAATGCTTTCTAGCGGTTCTGCCGCTTCCTCGCCATTTCTTTAGACTTTTGGTTTCTGTTGGAGAAGAATTGTAAATGGCAGGTCATTTGGTAATCAATCCGCTGTCATCTTCTATTGACAAGTGTGAACAACATGTAATCTTGTTATCAAATGTTTTTTCATTTGCTCATCAAGCATGTCAACTGACTGAAGGTCTGACTGACTTGACATTTGGCATTCTTTTGGGGATGGGAGTCAATGACTTGACCTGTCAGTTGCCATTCAAGAAGTTGCTTACTGATATTTCTTTCTTTGAAAGGTGCTTCTTTTATCCAAATTTTGACATAGATTATCTTTTACACTAGGCAGAGTCTAATGGTCTTTTCTTTTTCTTTTTGGGTCTTATAGGCATGTATTTCATCCAAGTTGAAGACAATGGTTACCACTAGTAGAAGCTAAGAAAGATTAAAGCAAAGAGAGCTAGAAACATTTTCAGAAACTTATTCACCAAGCAAAGTATCAAAACCCTTTTTTTGCTTGCATAATCATAATTTAAGTATTACCTCACAACGCTTTCATATTTTATTCTGTTGACTTGTGTTCTTTGATCAAGGGGAGAGGTATCCTGCACCCTGCTTCAACTGTTTCAACTGTTCCATAACATCCGCATATGTCAAAAGCATGTTGGACAAATACCTTACTTGTTTAATGTGTGCTTATTTTCTTTTGATTTTAGGTCCTGAAAAGGAAGAAAACGATTGGTGTTAAGCCTGCCAAAGATTTTATTTTCTAAATTGACCAAAGTTTCTGAAAGGTTCGTGCTGATGTTAAAGTACGCTTGAGGTGAAGGTGAATCAAAGGCCTTAGAGAGAGCACGCTGCAGGGCATTATTCTATGTTTGCCGGGGGGGCGAGTGGCTTTGGAAAGTTCAAGATAACAATTCATGGGGAGCTACCAAATCGACATGTATTTCCTTAAGCTAAGTCACCAAAGATTTTGTCTCTGTCTTTACGGGGGTCTGCACAATGAGCAAGTCTAAACACCCATTTGACCATTTATTGAGCCTTGTTCGTACTCAACAGTAACTCGTTGCTACTTGCCAGTTTTGAGACGGTGGAGATGCTAATGGCCGCAGCTTAGTGCGCCTTTTTGGCTGAAGACCATAGACTAATTAAACTCAACTTAGAGCTCATATCCAGGGCTTTAATGGACTCGGCATCTTTTTGATTTGTCTTAAGAGCTTAATCTGGCGTATAGGTCAAAAGGATTAGTTTCGATGAGAGAAGGGGTGGTAAAGTACGCATAGGGTAGAGGATTTCTCTCCTTCACAGATAATTGAATAATAAATATAATAATCAAAATAAGTATATATAAGAATATATGAATTATTTTTTTTTAGAAAATTCTTTCGAATCAAAAGAGAAAAAGTTATGGGTTGTTTGTGAATATAATAAAAATATGCAACTTTAAATACACTAAAGAAATTGAACAAATTGAATTTGAATGCAATGGGAGATTAATGAATTGATTAAAATAGACTAATTATTTTTTGTTAATTATAACTTAACAAGTAAATATCAAAATACTAATTCAGCCTTTCTAAATGAACTCCTAAATGTCTCTTATTAGTTGATTGAAATTTAGTTCAATCAGATTATAAATAAGATTGTCACAAATAAAAAAATAAAAAGTAATGAAAATTAAAATGTCTTAGTTTTAAAGTAAAAAGCTACCATAGTATTTAGAATGTAAATTTATAAAAACCAAACTCATAATATTCAAAACACAAATTTTATTATTCTAAATTAAAAACAAAACATCTTTTATTAACTATTCAAGTTTCTATTCAATTGAACATTTTTCGTCCTTCTAACGTCAAGATATAAGAACACTATTTCAAATTTAAAAAATTCAGTAACTATCCAACTCTATTTTTTCTTTTATTCATTTGCAACTTCATTTTCTTAATTAGGTTTATAATAGCCAAAGTGAGATATTTATACCTTCATTAAATGTTTTTAGGTTATAAGTCAAAAGCAAATACATTTAAACTTTATTTCCACAACAATTGAACTTTTACACCACATAAAAAGGGATCAATAAGTTTAATAAATTTTCTTTTCTTGACTATGTAGAGGTATTAGCTATCTTACCTAATGAATAACATAACTTAAACTTTTTTCTTAACAATACCTTTATCAACATATTAGCAACATCATTATTTATATGAATCTTTTTAAGTACCAGTTATTTAGAATCAAGATTATAATGTATCTAATGATACTTTACATCAATATATTTTGGCCTAACATAAAAAGTTGAATTCTTACTAAGATAAATTACATTTTAACTATCATAATACAACATATACCAATTTCTTGTTGCTTATGTTAAGGACACAACAATTCCTTTGGGTTTTTTTATTGTCAGATCCTTTGGTGTTTACTTAATCTTGGTTTTATTTGTTTTTACTAATTGTGTTGGCTTCCATTTCTTTGGCAATTCTTAATCAAGGTTTTGGTTCCTCAATTTAAGCTACGTATGCTTTACTTTGCTTCTCGTCTTTATTAGTTTTGTTTTTATTCTTTGAGTTTTATAATTATTTCTTTTTTATGTTTTTGATTTTTTTTCCTATTACGATTTTATCTTAGTTTTCTTTATTTGAAACTTTTTGTTAAGAGATGCCTTTTTCTTTTTATTTAGGAATTTCTTTTACACAATTTCTTCTTTATGGATAATAAGGTAAGGGTCGTGATAAAATTTTCTTCTCCAGGACGAGCATATGATCAAGTGATTATGAAAGTGTGACTTTTTTTGTGGGTAGGGCTTAAATGATTTGCAAATAGGCCTATTTTGGTCATTTTACTTTAGCAACTAATGTATTATAACCACATTGTGCCCTTCTCTTGTTTGGTAAATGGAATGTCATCCTAAATCTAAGCATTTCTCACTTTATAAGTGCACATATAAAACTCTTAGCTTTGTCCTCTTTACAATTCTTTAATCTTTTTAAAACAAATTTTGATAAACCTTATTTTCACTATTTGGATTTCCTAACTTTTCTTAACCTGGATTACAGTTTCCTTATTGAATGGTTTTCTTAATATTTTTTTCTTATGTAGTTAAACGATCAATCATCAATTATAAAGTTAGTGAAATCAATATGTTTTTTTTTTGTTCTCTTAGGCCTTGTTATTTAGTCTTTTTTAATGAATAATTTGATAAAACTATATTGTCAACTATGATTATGAAATCATTAAGACTCTTAATCTTTATACTTTATAGATACTAATTAGTTTTGATAACTTATGCAAGTTGATAATTATAATTGTGAAAAATCTCTTATATGATTTGTTATACTGAATTTAGAAGTTTTTCTTTGTTTGATTAGCTTTTGTTTCCCTGCTTTAATGGTTAATGGCATTGTGCCAAATATTTTTTATTGTTACTTTTTCATGCTTCACTTAGTGAGGTTGTTTTGAAAGAGTTTTTTAAATAAAAATTAGTCAAATGAAAGGTGAGATGTTTCATTTCATTATGTATATGTTGTACTATATACTGCATATATTATAAGCAACGATGAATAGAAAATGCTTCTTTGGTTTTTAAAGACTAACCTTTATAGATCTTTATCTAAAAGATTTGCCTTACTATACATAGGTATGAAATAGACTAAAACCTCTCCCTCTATTTAATAATATTATCTTAAATTTGAACATTTGTTTGACAATTTATAATCTTACCTTTTGCCTTTTTTTATTTTGTTCATTATGGTAATGATTAGTAAATTTTAATCTTGTTCTTTCCATTTTCATCCATTATTTCTTTACATTTTCTTTTCCTTCGCACTTAGAAAATAAATGGTTCCTTTCGTTTATATTTATGTATGTTTCATTTGAAAGGTTTAAATATTGTTATAATTAATCTTAAAAGAAATGATCAAGTAGCCAAAATCCTAAAAATGCATTTACTGCATTTACGAGGAAAAAGTATTTTTAAAAGATTAGACTTTATAGGAGAGGTGTTAATTGTAGTTGTTTGAAATAAAAATTAGTTATTTAAAATATTGTGAAAATTTTAAAATACTTTATGTAATTAATTAAAGATAATGTGCAAGTTAAGAGGCAAAAGAAGTTCAAAACTTAAATAGCAAAGTTGTCCAAAAAAAAAAGGAGAGAGAGAGAAAAAAAAATGGAAATGTAAAATTTTGTAATAAGCCATTATTTTTGTGTGGTGTTTTAAAAATTGTAGCAACAAAATCTTAGGTTGAACATAACTTTTGATATGTCTTTTAAAGTATTTCATTAATTCCTTTACTACGTGATGCTTTAAGTAGTTTATACCAAGAATTATAGTATAGGAATTATTTATCTTTGATAGGCACACACAATTCATACCTTTAAGTATTCTTCCTATTTCTTAATTTTTGTTTTCTAATTTAATTTAAATATTTTTAAGTTTGTATTAAAATTTTTGTTTATCTCTTGTAGGATGATAATGAAAGTTAAGGAGTTTGTAATTTTTGTACTTTTATATTTAGAAATTGTAGTTTACTATAACTTTATGTGAGATTCTAAGCATCGTTTAAGTAATTTTTTGTAATTTGTATTGTTTTGTCTATTTATATTTGTTACAATATATAATATTTTAATTAATGTTAAAGTTAATAATTAATAAAATTTATAAATTGTTATATATATATATATATATATATGTATATTGACTAACTCACAAACAATGTTAATTTCATGATAAAATCTTTATTTCATTAAATAATACTACCTATTATACTAAATTCATTCCTTATTTCACAAAAAATATTTATTAATTCAATAAGATATTGTTGTCAAATTGATCAAAAACTATTACTTATACCACTGAAAAATCATTACATATCTAACTATAAAAATATTGTCTAATTCATAAAAAACTTCTTTCAAAATCATAAGAAACCACTAATTATTCTACAAATAACTAATGTATATTTCATTAATAAATGTCGTTTAATGTAGAAAAATCATTAGTTGGACAAATTTAAAAGTCTTTTGAAGAAATAAAAGAATCATCACATATGCATTTTATGCCACCATATTTGAAATATCAAAAGTATTCCAACAATTATTTAAAATCACTATCTAAGATATTTTATACAAAAAGTTAATATATGTTGTAATAAGTCGAGTAAAACACTATATAGAATATATTGCAATGTTGTAAATATAACAAATTACAAATTATTGCATTTGACTTTAAATAATAATTTTAATTTATTATTATAATTTTAATTTCTTATAATAATCCATTTCTCTCAAGTTTCACGAGGTAAGAAGATAATTTTTTAACATCCTAATTAAATTTTATTTTAATATTATTAGAATAAAAAATAAAATTATATTAAAAATTTAAGAAGTTACTTTAAATTGTATATTAATATTATTTTTAAAATAAAATTTGTCCACTTAATTGTGTAAATGAGATTATAATAATTTTTTATATAATAAAATAAAATATATTTGACTCATATTATATTAATAAAATAAAATCTGACAAAAAATATTTTATTTAAAGAATTATTTATCAAATTATTTATTAATTTTTTCTGCAATACCAACATAAACAAAGTTTCATCTATTTATTTATTAAGATAGTGATCTAAGAATTTCGAAAATAGTCCCTTAAATATAATGAAGTGATTTTTTTTTTTTATACAAAATAAAGTCTTTCTATAATTATAAAATAAATAAAAGAATGTAGCTTATTTTTAAATTGTTGAATGATCCAACGGAAGCCGAGATATGTAGGGCAAGGTTTCCGCAAGTTAACTCTCGAGAATCTGAGTGCAAGACTGCAGTGGATGGATATTTTAATCAGAAGGAATTGGACAAAACTGGAATAAAAACGGAGAGAGGGAAACAGAGAGAGAGAGAGAGAGAGTATGTGTGTGAGAAAGATGGAGAGGAAAACAGGGAAAGTAGTAGTAGAGAAAGTAGGAGGCAAATCAAGAGTGACAAGATGCTTCTCAAAGTACCCTCTCAAATTCATCATTCCCAACAAGGTACATCTCAAATCCCCAATCCCAATCACATTATATGTTTCTATATATCTATAAATGTAAAAGGAGGAGCCTTTTTCTCTCTTATATGTCTATTGGAAGAAGGGTTACTCAATGATCTTTACTGTTTGTTTTATTCAAATTTCGCTTGACAATAATTCAATGTGTGCAATAATCAGATTCAGGCTCCCGACAATAAACTCTTTAGGTTCAAAACACCAAACCATTTTTCCTGTACAGTTGAATTGATGCTTGGTGGGTAGTTGTTGATATATGAATACACATGTATTTTTCTCCAGGTGGGTCCTTCTGAAATTGATGCTGCTTGGATTTATACCCTCACATATGGTGGTGGAATTGTCTCTGTAAGCTTACTTCACTTTTTTTTTTTATTAATATTATTTCTCTTTTATCTCTCCCTCTTATTCTGAGTTCCTGATTTTTGTTCTCTCTTTTTATGTAAAAAGAAAAAGAGAGAGAGAGAAGCTTTTTGGAACATGTTATGTATTTGGTCTTTGGGTTATTAGTTACCTATAGTAATACTATTGGGTGTAGGGAGATTTTATTTCATGTGAACTTGTGATCGGAGATGGATGCACCACTGTTCTTACAACGCAAGCTTCCACCAAGGTTTGAACTTTTCTTTTTCTGTTTCTGTCAAAATTTTCCCCAAATCTATACAAGGTCTTTCCTTTCAGTCCCTTTTTCTTTGGGTTTTGATTAGTCCTAATAATGATCGTTTAGTTTATGTATTACTATAGGTTTACAAGTCTCTGGGTTCCAAATGTTCGCAACAACTCCTGGAGGTAACCATCTTCCCTTCTTGATCCATGGTTTTCATGATTGTTATCGTCATGGAATAGCTTTCTTTGCTTTTGTTTAGGGAGTTGACAGAATATAAGAGCTTTTTAGCCCTATCTCTTATGCCGTTTGTTTGTTGTTTAATTCAATTCCGTGAGAACCTGTCATCTTTCCAGATTCACTTGTGTGGGGAAAAAAAAAATTGCTATGGATTTGAATTTTGCAGGTTTTTTTTTTTTTTGTTGTTATCTATTGCCAAACCTACATTATAAATTTTGTTGTATGGCAATTTAAATGAGGCAGATTAGATCACCTGACTACTCATGTTGTGGACAATTTCAATTGATAACGGCCACTATATTGCCATTGCAGTAGGTAAGAATTGGCAGTGGTGCCCTTTTGGCTGTCATTCCAGATCCAGTGACATGTTTTTCAACAGCAAGATACTCTCAGAAACAAGTTTTCAGGGCACTTTCAGACTCAAATTTGGTCATTGTTGATTGGATTACCAGTGGACGGCATGAAAGTGGAGAAAAATGGGATTTTGAACTTTATAAGAGCATTAACCACATATTCCTGGATGCTGATCATCCTGTGTTTCTTGACACTGTATTGTAATCTCTTTTTAACTAATTTAGCTGATCTTTTCTATCTTCAATAGCTTAGACATATTGGATGTTTTTTGACTTTTCCTCTTCCTCGTATACAGCTTTTTATTTCTGACAACATGTTGGCTCATTTTCAATATCAATGAAACACTTCATTGTATACCAATTGATTGGTCCCTCATCTTTCACTCATGTTTGCTGTTAAATCTCTTCCATCCTTATGAGTTAGAGTGGAGATTTCTATTATTTGCCACAATTTAAATTTTCTTGTTTTATTAACAAGATAATTTTGACTTTTTATCCTTTCCAGCACCTTCTGTTTGCTTCTTGGTAGTCACATATTCTTTTGTTATCAATTCACAATTTTTTTTGCCACAAAGTTTTTTCACCTTATCTTTTAATTTGCACTCTTTTTGTTAATCCAACTTTCCACATTCATTTGGGCAAAACTATATCAAAAATCATTTTCCAGGCTTATCTCCAAAAAATGCACTGGTCTTTTAAAGAGTCTTCCAAGGGCTTACATGTGCAAATTCATGAGGTGTTGCCTTTTTTAAATTGGTCCAAATTGCATTCTTTCTTATGATGATCCATTGATTTTATGGTCATATATCAAATTGAAAGACATGAACATGTCAACTTTTATTTGTTTGACATCTTATTGCAGGTAATGCTGGAGAAAGGAAGCATCAGTTCTATTTCAGAACGCATGCAGGACTACCAAGTTACAGCAATGGTCATACTCTTGGGGTAGTAATTCATCAAGTAGTGTGGCTTGTCTTCTCCTTTGCTGGCATAATATTTTTCATGTATGATTTTCGTCTGTTTAGTCAAGTTGAAAGTTTTTGAAAGAACTTATGTGGTGGCAATTTATTGTGATTTTATTATTCGAGGCCGAAGCTGAAGCACATTCAAATTCAAGTTCAAGAAAATGTGAAAGCAATGATGTCTGAGCAATTGCACATGCCCTTCTCTGTCCTTGGCAAACGTGCAAGAGCGAAGGCCGATTGTTGCAGGACCAAACCACCATTTATTGCTTCTTGCAGCCTTTTTGGTCCTAAGGTGTGTGTAATTTTCTAGCCATCAAAGATCATAGAGGTGGAAAGATCAGGCAACAAGCTGGTTTCCTTTTTGGTGCAGGGAGTAGGTCTTGTTGTTAGAGTTGCTGCCATGACAACTGAATCAGTGTACAGATTTTTGCAGCATCAATTGGGAGGCATGGAGCCTCTTATTGGGGTGCCACCATATCATTAAACATGCTGGGTGACTGTTCTGTTCTCTAATCTTCTTGTAAATTTTGCATGCATTCCATGCAAGATTTAGGCACTGGGTTTCTTTCAGTAAACGCCTGTGTTCTCCTCTAGCTTAAAGTTCATTAGCAGAGTGCCATTGGACGGTGGGAGGTACAATTTCTATAAAGCAATCTTGCTGGTTTCCTTAGTCCAAGCTTTCCTGAGCTTGACAACTTGGTGAAGTCTAAATTTGGCTATTGTCATGTACCAAATGGTGGGGTAGATTCGATCAGGAGACAAAGCTCATCTCAATTATTTTTGTCCCCACATTCCACACTTTAGAAGGGAACAGCCTTGTCTTTTTGCTTTTTCTGTAGTTGATCTCAAAATTCAACACTAGTGTCTGTCCGTGGGCTTCTTGTATGGTTTTATGGGGTCAATTTGTGTTTCAAAGAATTAGTAATAAGTACCTGATCCTTCTCCAAGCTCTATTGTGTTGGAGCTTTTTGCATTAGGGCACCCTTTTTAAGTAATAAGCTCCTGTCCCTCTAAAGGAAAAGAGGAACATTTTGCATTCCCTTGGACCATACAATGCTCAAGTCGCATTCAATAAACTGAAATCTGAATCTGTGTGAAGGCTGGGGTTACAGGTGAACCCATTGATGGGTTGACTCTGATAACATAATGGAAAGATAAATATGTCCATACAGCCCCCAAAGAACTAGTGTATCCCTCCTAATTCCTGAGGGGACCCTCTTTATTTTTTTTATAAAAAAGAAAAAAAAATTAGCTACTCCGCAGATTGACATGATTTTAATTAGAGAAATTCTTTTCTGGTTTGGGTTCATAATATCGGTAAAATATGATTGATGCAGGCACACTGCATCCATCGCTTGGGACAAGGACAATGCCAAGCATGGCCCCACCTTTTTATTTATTTATTTATTTATTTGCTATTTGTTTGGGGTCGGTAAAGGTTGATGGATGCGGTGGACGTCCACTGAAGTTATGTGAATTATAGTAATAATTTTTTATTAAATTCGTTTTTTTTTTATTCTCTTTTGTCAAAAATGATTACTTGTGTGAACGGTTATTTCAAATAGACAACAAAAATATTTTGAACATGTAACAGGTTATCATTCAAAGTCATTGTGTTGCACATTTAAAATGAACACTTACATATTTAATTATTTTTAGGGAGAAATTATAATTTTAAGAAATATATAAATATTTTAGCTTAAATGACTTTGATGTTACTTTTTTTTCCCTAAAAATGATAATTTCTTGGACTATTTATTTTACTATACTTTTTATTTTATTTTATTTTATTTTGTCATTAATTCTTCTTTTAATTATGTGAAAGATTCAATGTATAAAATAAAGAATATGAAGGATTCCTTCTAGAATGGTTATTATAGGTTCTTTGAATTTAACCTACTATAATATAACATCAAATGTTGGAGTTAGTTTGATGAAACAAGGCATTTTGCACATCAAAAGCTAGTTTCCTGTCATGGTGTGTGTGTGTATTGGTTTCCAAAGCAAGATATTGCTACTTTTGTTTACTTAAATCACAAGGAAATGAAATGAATAAGGAGAGGGAAGAATAGAAGGATAAAAGGCACACTGATACAGCTTGGATTGTTGGATTGAAGAGCACTTAATCTGCATTTATTGCCTCTCTGCACATATAGCAGTAGCCTGACGACAAGTAAATACAAATTTAAATTTCGTAATTTGATTTTAAATGCAATATTACATAATTATATTTATCAAAATTTTAAAAATTTTAAATCTAAATTAAACATACCATTACAATTAAAATTAAATTCGATATTTATTGAAAAATATTCTTGGAATTGATTTGCGGCAACTGATATAACTACTATAATTACTATCCTAGTTACCAACCACTATATATAATTCAAGGTGTCTGAAAGTAAAACCCAACCGTCGCATAATTAGAACCGAAAGTTGGAACTATTTATATTTGTCTTAGCTCAAAAAACAATTATTAGTCTATATTCCCTGTGTCTCTTATACATCTCAATAAACATTGCCTACTAACTTTTCCTTTATATTTAACTTGATGGACTTGAACATGGAATTCACGTCTCCGTTGGGAAGACAAAGAGAAAGAGGGAGAGAGTCCTCCACATACTTCGAATAATTTATGCTTAAAACATAAAGGATGATGTCTTGCAGTAATCACCTCTAACCTAAGTTGATTTGACAGATACCATTTCTTGTAAATGATAAACAAATAAAATAACTAGCCAAAAAGACAAAATTTATCATTTAATTCAAATTCTATACTGCTTGTTAAACAGCCACAAGCTAAATCAAATAAAAAATATATTTGGTAAATAACAAATTTGAGTGAATGAATGAATGGCTGTCTGTTCAACTGTGAATTCACTACCATCTACCAAAAAGGATAAATTTTAGGCTGAACACCAATTTGCTAGTTCTTGATTGAGGTTTTGCAAGCATGTCTTATTCAACTGAACTGCATCAGTGCTTGCCATTTACATCCACCTTATTAGGAATATTCTTTGGATCAGAAGGGTCGATGTATCTCCAAAAGAAACCCAAACTGCTGCCCATGATATTCATAATCACGGCAGACATAGCTGCAGGCAATGCAACCATCGGTGAAGTGAAATGAGATGTTGCTAAAACCACACCTAAGGAAGAATTCTGCATGCCAACCTGCATGGGTTGCCAAATTTATGCGCTAGAAATTAAACCAAATGATGGAAGCTTCTAGTAATTACCAGCACCAGTTCAACAAAAAGTAAAAGTTACAGACATGCATAGACTGGATCACACAACTGGAAATGCGTACAAGCCAATATCTAAAACTCCATCTTAGCTCACGATCACATGAACATTCAACATAATGCTTACCTCAATTGATACTGCTCGCCTTTGTCGTTCTCTAAACCCACAAATTGCTGCTGATAAATACCTGTGGATGCAGACCTTGGTTTAGTTCACATCATCTTTGCAGAAAAGAATACATTGAGCATGATAACAAGAAAATGTGATGTTTGAAAAACTCACATATATGCAGCTGACAAACGTAAGTCATCTATCTGGCCATCCTAAAAAAATCTAGTAGCCTCACTTATGCCATGGTTCATTACATTGGGTACAGACAAGGAAACTGTTCAATTTTTGCATCTTAACTTACATAGGTTTTCACAGGTTTAACTTTTAGTTGTTTGATTCAAATTCCACCAAACAAATTATTAGTTTGATGTTCTAACCAGAATTTCAGTTAACCATACATTTTCCAGTTCACCAAATACTAGCATGTGCATATCACCTACGTTGCAAGGTATCTGCTCACTCAAGTACAATGACAATCCTAAGCCCTAAGCCTGAGTTAGAACCTGCAGATATCCAATCATTTGAAATAGAATGAGGTCTTATATATGGAAAATTGAATCCAACAGTTAATCTGATAGATGTAGATCCGTACCCCAAATTAATGAATTAGTCATGTAGATTATGTTGTTGCATTGCATAAGCTGGAATACACAATGATAAAAAGTTTGATACTATAGACAAACACCAAATTCATGTGTCAGCAGTTAGCTTGAAATTGGGATCAATGAGATCAGGAAGCTTTGTTCAGATATCTTCCAAATGTGATTAAGAGAGTGCCTGGCTTTTTAGAAAGAAATCTTTGCTTTGGGTTCTAAATGAGCAATTGGCAGGTCTAAATGAGTCATTGTCTTACACCAAGAGCAAATGCATAAAAACAATATTTTAGATGTTTGTCAGTAATACACAACTTGGCTACAAGGACAATTCCATTCGGAACACTCACATTATCAACACCATCAATGGCCATGTTTTTACAATAGAAAAACCCTATATTGAAACCAAATATGTGTGGATATGTGTGCATGTGCACATGTAAGATCATCTAAAAGATAGGAATATCATCTTAATGGAAAAGCAAGTGGTCAAAAGCTAAGATCATCAAATAAAGGAAAAGCAACTCTTACCCCACGAAGAAACCAGTAAAATGTAACAACAGTACAGAAAGTAGTGTAGCGCCCAGTTCTCCGGACAATAGTGATTGAACACGAAAAATTGGAGATGGATCAGATGGCAACAGCGCACCAAGCATTGAGGATCTTACGTGGACAACATTCTCAGAAAACACACTGAAATATATATATATATAAAAAGAGAGCAACAAATGAAAACTAGAAGAAAACCAATTTCACAAGAATAGTCAAATGGCAATGGAGAACCTGCATGCAAGCAGCGATGATACTAAAACTGCAAATAATGGTGCAAAAGGTGTCACAATCTTTAGTGCTGCCGAAAATGTACTCTGTATATAAGAACCCAGCAGAATTGGAGCAACAACAACCTGCAGCAAAAAGCATGACAGTAGGTGAATGCTCTGACATAAAAAGTTGTGTAATTATTCATTAAGCACAAATTAAAGTTCACCTGAAGGGTGCTGATGGAAAGTTTAGCAGCATCCACAGGAACATAAGTTCCTACCAGAAACTTTGTCAGCAGTGGAGTGAGAAGTACTCCACCAAGAGTAGTGCACACCGTCATTACAACAGAAAGTGGAACATCTCCTTGAGCAATTAAGGTCACCTGCATCACTACTTCAGCAAAATAAAAACAAATGGATACCTTCAAAATACTGAGGCACTGCATTTGGTTGCTCTATTATATGAAATTTGAAAAGGAAACAGAATTTTCAATTACCTTTGAGGCCACAATCAAATTTGTGGAACAGTCCATTCACATGTCTCTTGCAAAAACACTTCTAAAACTTTGACCAATTTATGAAAACAGCCAGTATTGGTAGGATTGCTTATAGTTAGGTTTAACTTTCTTTTTAAAAGTGATGTTTGAAAAAAAGTAATTTGATTCAGTATAAAGATGGCTTCTAAAGGACAAGTCTTGGTGATGATAAGGTTACACCATTGTGACCTAGAAATCATATGTTCAAGTCATAGAAGTAGCTTCTCTATAAAGCAAGGGTAAGACCGAGTATAATGGATTCTTTCCCAGATCTCCAATATAAGATCCTCATAGTTGGATAGAAACAAGTCGATAATGTGGATATACAAATTATCCTTCAAAATATTTTCAAATATGTGCAATTTTAGGAAAACAAAGTGAAGGGACATAGTGTCATTACCACATTAGAGGCAGTACCCCCAGGGCAGCAAGAAAGTAATATCAATCCAACTGAAAGAGAAGGTGGGAGGCCCAACGATTTACTAACAATCACTCCAATGGCTGGCATAATTGTATACTGAGCAACACATCCAAATAGTATCTGAAAAAATAAAGGAGAACATAATACTCGTAAACCAGGAAGTTTCTGTATCATGCTGGCATTTTTCTCAATGTAAATTCACAAACTCAAGTGGTTGCCCTGTTCATTACAACTTCCCTATGATGAAATACTGTGTTTCTAGCAAACCAACTCATTTCTAGAAGCTAGATAGCTCTCCACTAGGCATTACAGATTAGAAAAAGAACAAAATGGAGGAAAAACTGAGCTTAAATATCTACAAGTGACTGAACATAATGCGCATGCATGTCCTCAGGCAATAACTATCATGTTAGTACATGATTGACACTAAACGCATTCATCAGCACAATACCTCCATGATGTAGTTAGTCCATAACACTGAGCCCACAAAAAATGTTCCAGCTTTGTGGCTTTGTCTCAGTGTATCAAAATAAGCACCAAAATCTCTATAAAACATATTTCTCAGGCTGGCATCCTTAATTATCTGAAGGAATCCCAATGTCAGCATCACTGACTATGAACATCAACTACAATTCAGATGATGACATGACAGAAGCTGAAAAGCTAAATTCTTTATAAAGAACGAGAACAATTTAAGTTCAATAGATAAACACAAATTTGAAAATATGCGGCACCGTGCAGCCAATTAGCTGAATTCTGCAGTAAACTTTCTCAAGACGGCCAACAATAGTACTGAGGCAAACCCAGTTCTCTATTCCCACTAAAAATTTACAGCAGTGTTCAGGAAAAAAAAAAAAAAGAAAAGAAAAAAGAAAGTTTACTCACAGAACGAGGCCTCTGCGTAAGCAAAGCAAGCAAGTCCTTGAAATCCAAGGTAAGACCCATTGCCAGCATGATAAACCCAAGAGAGAGACTATAGGAAGCGGGCCTACTCTTCACAAACCAAGCAAAAGCGGATGGTTTCAGGCAAGCAACAACCCCTCCAACAGTCACATAGAGAGGGTAAAGACTTGCTGCAGTGGATAACACATTCTGCCATCTGGGTTCGACTGGACTAACCAACGGTAGCTGTCCAGAATTCTTGTGAGCTGATGGCCTTGCCATTGAGGGTAGGACTCTGAGTTTCAGCAGCGGAAAATTATCAAATTGTTCGGGCTTTGTGGGGATTATGTGAAGGTGGGCTTGCTGTGTGAGTTTAGCAAAAGCTTTAAGAGTTATGGGGAACGACATTGTCATGGAATTTCAATTGACTTGCGTCTGCTTCAAAATAGTGGAAGTGATAGGCAGAGAGCAACGGGAGGCAAAGGGCCAACAAGCGCACGAGGTTCGCAGAAACATCACTTACATTTTTGTCCCTAAATTCATTACTTATTTTTATTTTTATTTTTATCGTTCAAATTTTATTTATTATAATTAAATTACTTAATTTTAATTTTATTCCAATTTAATTATCATGTTACTCTATTACATAAAACTTTATAAAATTTACCCTTTAATTTTAGTGACTAGATTAAAAATTTGGATAACATTTATAATTCAATGAAAAATTTTAAATAAAATTTAAGACTCCACAGTAATTTAAATACAATTTTGAGATTAAACTCAATTTTTTGATATTTAAGGTCAAAACCGATATGAGCCAAAAATAAATTTCTATTATTTTTGGCCAATTTTGACCAATTTTAAGTGTTCGCTTGAACTTTTTAAATCCAACCAAAGCTATTAGCTAATCAATTTTTGATTAAATTGGTCTAACCGACCGACCTGGTTTGGGTTTGAAAACAGCGGAAAATCTTGCGGTGCCATCATTCCGCAGTCATAAATGGCATCCTCTGGGAGAAAAGAAAAACACTGACATGGTGTGAAGTAGTCCACGGAATGGATTGTAGACAGTCGTCGTCCATCACTAAACGCGCCAACATGTTAAAACGTTGCACTTCTTCATAATGAAAGTGTAGACCAATAGCTTTTTCTTTATTCAAATAATAGATGGACGAAGGCGGCCCTAGTACGACAATGGTGGAACATCTTCTGTAAAAGTCACTTTTCAACCCACTCATAGCATAAACAAAGGTGTACTCTTCAGCCTTCCTGTTGTGAAGTATTTCTGAGGGGACCTGCAACCTTCAAGAGATACCTGAGCTGACCACAAATTCGGAAGATAAATTATTTGGGTCATGGTAGATCGTACTTCACATGCCCAAGGTATAGACCATATGCAGGGGCCATGGGAGGTGCAGCAGTCACAGACTTTGCATTCAGTATGCTTTCCGCTGCAAACAACAAATGCACATGTAGCCCCCCCCCCCCATAAGAAAAATGGAACATAAGAGAAAGAAAAAGGCACAACAGAGACATGAACACATAGGCAGTTCGAGAACCAGACCATCTTTAACCGTTAGTTCTCCAGTGCCAACAGATTTGAGAACACCAACAAGCAGCCTGACCTGAAAGGGTTTAAGTCCACAGATATCACAGAAGGCTTGAATTCTGATGATAAAACATTGATCACAACTCTCAGAATATTACTGCCAGTATAACTAGAAAATGGTTAAAGGAAACCTGACGCCTAAAAGACACATAACAAAGAACAACATTTGCAATCACCATTCCACTGATTTATTCTTATAAACATTACTCACGAACATGTAGTTCCCCCAATAGTAAAAGCTGAAAGTTTATCTGCTCAATTTGAGTAATTACTTAACTGAAATGTTGAGAAGGTATCAAAGAGCAGTTAAGTAGAATCTACAACTTTTCCCATTTCGAATAACAGAGGGTAAAATGATCTATAAAAGGAAGTGCCTTTTAGCTCACATTTGCCTTCTTTTCACATCTCTTCTTTCTCTGGACAGAAATGTAAATGCAGAGAGAAGGGGAGGGGGTGTACCGGGTGATAAATTTTTATTGTAGCTACAGTTCATCAAAGAAGCCCGAAAGGCAAGCCCAGCTCCATTGTGCATAAAGTGCAACAAAAGAGCATTGAAGCAAAAAGAAATTGAGGAAACAAGAAAAATCAATATCTGACCATGCCAAGTTTTCCACAATATTCCGTAATAAACAATGACTACTTTTCTCTTTAGCACATTTAAGAAGCCAATGAATAATATCTATAACTGCTTTGCTTAACATGACTTCTGCATACAAAAAACTCCATTGTATGAACTTGAGACCCAAAAAAGTAGCAAATGCATGACACAACTAGAATAGCTGAATTTATATCAAAACAAAGAAAATTCAAAACACCTGTCCTCCTCTTCCTGTCTTCCTTTTGGCCACTTTAATAGCAGCAATTTGTCACAGATAAATCCCCCATAAGGGTTTTGTCAATGAAGAATACCAAAACAATTTGTCTCTCATGAGAAAACTTGAAAAGTAAATACATAAAATGAAGACTGCTGACTGCACGTGTAAATTAGCACAAAAATACTCAAGTAAGTGAATGCCATGGCTTTCATTCAGTGCATTAACCAGACAAATACTTGCGAGCCAAGAAATAATTTGCTCACATTTAGTGCTCAAAACTCTGTGCATACAATAAAAAAATGTTAAGCAGGGAAATACATTATCTAAAGCAAGGACCTCAAAGCAAAGATGTAAACTAAATTACTGAAGTAGGATATGGAAAAAGGTGAGCACAGACCTGATGATATAGAAAAGAACGTGCACGTGCTTTTACAGTATAAGAATAATGTCCTCTCCTTATCCCAAACCCAATATTGGTTCCATCATTAGAGCTCGCTCCTCTGTCATTGTCACAAATAGAACTAACAGGCAGGTCCGTAGCCTTGTTGTGGCATGAATGAGGTTCTTCCCCAGTTAAACCATCCTTTTCTACCTCCATCACTGATGGAAAATATGGAGATGGAACCCCCTCTGCAACTGAAAGTTCATCTAGTGTTCTAATTGGTGATTTTGCCTACAACATTAAGATATCACGAATTTTAGATCCAGTGAAACTATGTTGGAAGGCACTAACTTCTACAACAGCCATGTGCAACAAAATGTGGAATTCAAAAAAAGAAAAGAATCCATTACAATATCACAATTGGCAGAGACTTGTAAGTGGCAGAACTGTCATCAGAAATAAGCTTGAAAATATCAGTAGGAAGAGCAAATCATGCAAGTACTCTTCTCCACCACCATCCCCCTTCAAAACAAAATTTTTCAGTAAAGAAACCATAAGGAAATGGCTAGAACTAGAACTATTGCAGAGGCATGATTGTTGTGCTGATCATGTCAATCACTCAAACAAACCTGATTTTGGCACTCTTTTAGCCAACAGGGTGTTTTAGTAGTCCACACTTGGGTTGCACAAGAGTGTGGTACTTTAAAATTATTTAAAAATTACAACACAGCTCAAAAGTTTTACACCATTGACATGGATTCTGTTCTGGCAATTCAATTTTTAAAGACAAAACCACATAATAGTGCAACATTCATATGCATTTAATGGTGATAACAAAAAAAAAAACTTGAAGACTAGAATTAAAGTTTTCAAGCTGAAACCTTTATGCTTAGATGATAATGTCGGTACAAATGGAAGCTTCAACTAACAATGAAAAAAGAAAAGAAAAAGAAAAAACACCCAAAGCAAGTGGTTAGCATAGTCATAAGGGTGAAATTGGGATGTCTAGGTTAGGTGCATGGTTTCAAGTTCGGATCCCCTAGGTGCATTCTATGAAGCAAATGGGTGCCACAGTGAACGTGCTAGCCAACTGAGATTTGTCCAAAAGGGATTTGTCATCATCATCATCATGATAATAACAATAACAATAATAATAATAATAATAATAATAATAAGCCATGGCATTTATAAGACCAGGAACAGAAACCTGACAACCAGATGCCCTGAAGGAACTAAAATCATGATGACCCACAAGAACCTTGCATGCTGCCTGCATAAATATAAATTTATTGCTTTAGTTGTTGACAAAACAAAAACTGATAAAGGAAAATTATGTAAGCTATTAGTTTATAACAGTTTATAACCTGCATAGAAATAAGATCCAGTCTCTCAGGTACATGCCATGCCCGTTCTTTCTCGAAGGTGGACAAAGGCTCTGGTCCAGAAAGCAGGCGGTAGAAGTACCTGCAAAGATTATTTTCGCTACCATGATCCAAACATATATCCTCTTGAGTACATTATTGACTGATATCTTCAAAAACAGTTTGGCTCCATCAAATTTCAGCATCTTAACATCTCATTTAAGGTTCATGATCATGTCAAATGTAACTTTCCTTATAACTATTAGATTAACTGCAACTCAACGATTGAAAAGCCATGAATAGCCATATTCATCCAATACACAAGCCTCTAATTCCAGTTTGTTCACCGTCCAGTGTAAGTATACGCATGGCTCCTAAGCAGATTCAATTTCTACAAGACATTCAAAATTTAACAGTACCTACATGCGCTCTTGAGCATTGAATCTAGCATGAAAATCAGTTGGAATGCATCGAACATCTATCACCATGATGTCACCTTCATGCCTCTGACAGATACAAAAATGCAGAATAAGTTAGTATCTGCTCAAGACTAGAACATGAGGATGGAAGAAAACAAAGCAGCATGAGTGGCAGGTAAAACTTCCGATGTACATAAGCTTATATTTAGCTTCATTTGTATATTCTATAAAAACTTCAAATTAAGTTCTGCAGTCCTTGGATCCTTCTGTTTCCCTCTGCGAACCTTATAGCACAAGGTTGGATCACACTGCACTAACTACAGTACCTTCTGCAGAAGTAAGAAGCTACTTGGCCAAAAATCACTTAATGGTTTTGTATTTTGACCAGTATTTTATTCATTGTAAAGAAAGTGATTATATTTTCAAAGATAAACCAGATAAGGCACCTGCTATTCTAGAAATTATGCATCAGCCAGTGTGAAGAAATGTGGTTGAGTTACCACATCAAGCACTGGCCAGAAGTAAACAAATTCAGGAATTCATGACAAGAAGAGATGATAACAATTTGAGAATACTGCATTTAATCTTAAAGAATATCAAAGAAGCACACCTGCAAGAAATGGTTCACAGCTCTTCTAACCACCACTGGTTCATGAGGCGGTAACTACAATTTAAGGAAATGGAAATTTTTCAGAAGGCCTTAAAACAAGCTGCAATTTTGTTCACAAAATTTCGCTAATTTGAGAAGGTATGCAATATGCACAAGGAAATCTGATCCCAGCTGAGTGGATAGAAGCAAGCTCATGCTGGGATGCACTGGGGGAGGGAGATGAATCCTCAAACTATTTGGGGTTGATGTAAATGGACTGCATGGGGTGAGTTTCATGGTTTCAAAAAGTGAGTTCAACCACAAGTACTTTTACAGCACACTGAGAAAATTATTATCAGAACCAAATGGAAAACACATCTTCAGAATAAAATGATTAAAAAGATAACAAGTGCACCACATACCACTTCACCAGGCTTCCTTTTGCTTATGCGTTCAACATCAACATGGCAAACATTTGACAAGGCATGTACTCCTGCATCCTACAATAATCAAAATTAAGCATCTACATCATAGCCTAGAACACATACCAGATCATGCACATGTGGTGGCAGGAAACAACGCCTTATTCATGCTCAGAAAGATAACGCTTTCATTATAATCATATAGTGGCAAGATCTTGTTGTTAAGAAATGATTCCATCCAAAAACCTAAACTGTTAGTTGAGACTTTATAATGGATCATGCATTAAACTTTAACAGGCCCATTGGGTTGAAAGTGTAATGAAACATAGTCACCCAATTAATAGAAGAATGAGGACGTGATTTGAACTCATGACTGCTCAGATAGCAGGTCAAGAAACCATTCAACTCATAAGTTTAAGAATGGATTGGACATTGAAATTTAATACTTGTAAATGTAAATACAACATTACCCTCTCAACCGGAGTAAACAGTCAAATACTGTTTATACCGATAGGTAACAGAAAACAAAGACAAGAAAAGCAAAACTTACAGTTCTACTCGACAAGGAGATTGAGACTGGCTGGCCGATAAACTTACGAAAAGCCTCCTGCATTTAACATTAACAACATAAATAATCAAAGTAAATAAAGAAAGGAATAAAGACTGAAGACGTTTACGTGCTTGATACTTGATAAAATTTTCGCTTCTCTTATACCACCTTGCAGCACTATGGTTAAAAATAAAGGAAGAAATACAAAACCAAGGCAAAACGATTCCACACAATTTTCCCGGGAAACAGCAGAGATCCGGAAAGAATACCTCGAGGACCCCAACAACAGTTCTGCAATTGAGCTGCTTCTGGGAGCCAGCGAAACGAGTCCCAATATACTCAATGGCAACCAAGTAGCGTTGAATTCTAGGGTTCGGGGTCATCGACTTGGCAACAGAACTCGGCTCTTCCTGCACTTCTTCGTCGCTGAGATCTTCGGTTCTCGGGATCTTCGAAGGCCTCGAGGGAGATTCGGATACAAAAGGAATCAGGGAGTGTTTGGGGCTTTCCGTCATTTGGGGTTTGGTGTTTTTATTCCTCGGGAATTAGTTTTCTCGGGTTCCAAGCAGCAACTCGTTCCAAGCACAGGGTTCTACGAGGGTTTTCGGTCAGGTGGCAGTAGCAGGGCTTGTATACGTTTTGGCCCGATGATGCGTTGTCAAGCATAGGCTATCCATAAAATAAATAAAACAGTTAAATCCAATGTTTATTAAATCCAATTGCTCTCCAAAAATACAAAACATTACATCAGAATTATTTGTTATTTGTTGAACAAAAATTATATTACAAATGTGCGATATGATGATAATAATTACACTTATTGTAAATTTGCATCATTCTACCTTAAAAAAATAATTGCTCCTCTTTGTTATTTTTCTAAAACAATATACCTTTCCAGTGGAAATTTAAGGGAGTTTTCATAGCTATTCATTTGTATTTTGTGTGTTGCATCTAATATTCTTATATATTATCATTCAATTTTTAATTTGATTGCATTCAAAAATATATTTCCATTTTTTTTTTATTTTCAGTTATTTTAGAAGCAAGTTTTTTTTTTTTTTGTGTTGGTGTGAGTAACAAAAACCAAATAGAATTTTTAAAGTATAAGAGACATTTTATTTAAATTTTTAAACTTATAAATATGAATCTAATATTATGTAAGAATACCTCCAATTTTACCTCATCTGTTACTTAAAACTCAGAAATTCATAAGATAAGCAATAGCAAGGAACTTGTTTTGGAAGATTTCTCAAAAATATTAATAATTAGAAAAATATCAAAAGTCTAAAAATAACAAATTTATAAACTTTTAAAATGCAACTTTTTCAAAACAGGTTTTAACATCAAAATTAAAAAAAATAAAATATTTAACTTTCAAAACCTTTTAAAACCATTCATATTCTTTCTAAAAAAAATTTATAACACTACAAAACAAACACTCTAAATATATACATATAGGACTTATACAAATAGAATTAAAACCTTTTAATAAGGAAGGATTAAACACATTCATCCTCGTTATCCTTAGAAATACTAGATTTATGAATTACTAAGACTCTTTGTTGAGTTTTATAGAACTTAATCTTTGTAATACATCAATTTTTTTAATTGTTATTTAAATCTTACTATTTTCCCAAGTGACAAAAATATTTTATAAAACATAATTTTACAAATCAAAATTCATAATTATAACATATTGGAAGGTTTTATTTCAGTTATATTAATTTTGAAATTATATTACAAAGTCATAATCATAATTTTTACTTTTACATCCAAATACTAATTCCATCTTAGAAAAGTGAAGCCCTCATTTTTAGAAACTAATCTCATTGAATTTAATACTATTATTCTACAATTTATTTAATAGAAAGATATTACTTTATAAAAGGATGAATGTTGGGAGTAGTAAAACCTAAATTTTAAGACTAAATTAAGCTAAATACAAAAATTTTCAAAATAAATCAATATTATGGTAGAAATGTCATCTTAACTTTTAATAGCAAATCTATAAGTTTCAAATTTTTAGAAAAAGACTCTACAAAGTCTTCCTTTGACAATAAACTTGTTATACAAATAACAACCTAGATTTTCTACCTAAGATTTACCAAATACCTCTTTACAAAAAATAAATTACAATACAACTATTCCTCATCTAATATATGTTAACCTTATATTTCAATCACCCCCTACACTACCCAATTTATCAACCATTACATAAATATTCCAAATAAATTATATGTTTTAGAAAAAGGTTTTCAATTTAACATATAATATTTATATAATAGTTTTTATGCATCTTACAACATTACAAAAAGGATATGGTTTTTCAAAAAATTTTTACATGACCTTTATAACATCCAAATTTATTTTTATAATTTTATTCTTCAATACAAAGCATATATTTTATTTTTTTTGACTAATTTGAAATATATGTATGTTAAAATAATATTTTATATTTTTTTTCAAAATTCTACAAATCTTATTACTGAGAGAATCAAATCTAAGGAATGGGTGACTTTTTATGACAAAACCGTGGAAACAAAACACACGCCTCTTAATTAAAGCAATGATTCAAGCCATTCTCAACTTTATGCAATGAGCTCTTTTTGGCTAGTGAATATTTTTAAAAGGAGAGCCTCAATATGAAATGAAAAATCTATTGTGCATTACAACAAAAACTCACTGTTTATAAATCAGGCAGAGGGGTAAGATTTTGAAAATGTTATGATTCCAACAAAGTTAAATTGGTACAGCAAGCTCGGCACCTTCTTTTTTATGAAAATTTCACCCTTGTCTAAAACTTTAAAAGCCTACTACTTTCCCAGGCAGAATTTCAAGAAGCTGGGGTTACTTATAATCCTAGTAGCTATGTGTGGTAAAACATTATTAAGTCCAAGTTCATTTTGCACGGAGGACTTGGATGGTTGATTGGTAATGACATGAAGGTTAATAATTGGAAAGATCCTTGACTCCATAATCAGAATGGGTTTAAAGTTCTTTCTCTACAGTTATCACTAGAAAATGATTTGGTTTCAATACTCATGAGGACCTAGTTAGTTATCACTTGATCCAGATGCAAATTGGTGGCATTAGTATGTAGTTAAACGATCAAGAATGCTGTCATAGGGCGCTCAGATTCTCTCACTGTCTCTTAGTATCAGGGGTCCGGGCGTTTAGCTAATATGAGACCATGATAGGGCTGGGATTTATACAGTGGAGAGTGTGTATCATCTAGCAAAAAAGTAGCTCTGTAACTGGATCAGTTGCATCTAGTTCTGGTAGTTTCAACAGTTGGACTGGATAGTGGGAGCAACCATAACACTTACAAATGGCAAATAACGTGAAGTATGTTTGGTGGAGAGCATGCAAGGACTATTTGCCAACTAAAGATATTCTAGCCGATAAAGGAATGATGATTGATAGAGGACATGCCAAATATGGAAGTGGGTCTACAACCATTTGCCATGTTTTGTATTCTTGTCTATAGGCCTCTGCAAATTTGTTTCTTTGCTCTCTTGGAGACTTCACTACCTGGTTCCGGCATTTGCTGGAAAAGAGTCGGTGAGAGGCAATGGATATGGCTTCTATGATTGCTTAAGCCTTATGGAGGGCTTGGAACTTGCTGATAATGGAAAGAAAATCAAGCCTCCCTCACCTTACTCTGGCTAAAAGCAGGAACTCCAACCTCTGTAACCCTCTCAGCAATGCCGAGAATGAAGTCACTGGCTACCACCAAATGCAGGCTATATAAAGATCAACACAGCCACAGCAGTAACTCATGGGAAGGGCAGTGTTGGCTTGATTTTCCGGAACCATCTTGGAAAGCCAATGCTCACATAGACAAAGGATTAGAAGGTGCATTTTCTGTTAACGCTAAAGCTATTGATTTATCACTACAATACATCTGTGTTGAATCGAATGGTTTAGTCGTTATTCAACCTATTCGATCAAAGCACAAGGTACAATGTCGGGACAGATAGCGGCGGGTGTTGATAGTTTTACCAGCTTTTTCATACACGCATGTTAAGCGAAACTTCTACGGTGCTGCCCATGCACCAGTTAAACTGGCTTTAAAAGGGATTAAAAAGGAGGAATGACTTGAGTCCTTTTTAGATTATGTTTTTGTTCTTATTGTACAAGATACCCAAAATCTTTATGAATAAATACGTCCTCATTGCTTAAAAATACATCTACAATGTAAGTAAATATAATAAATATCAACCAACAAAAATGTTTTGCATTTTGTTTTAAAAAACCTAGTTAAAAGAATCGCAGTTAGAATAATGAAAACTATAAAATTTTTCATAAATGAAACTTATGATTTAAACAAAATAATATTACACTTCACTTCTTTAAAAAAATAATAAACAAGTAAAAGTTGTAAAGCCGCCTGGTTCACCCACAAGGCAAATTGACCCGACAGCAAAATTTAGCTCAATGCTCAAATTCACATCATTTTTCGGATTTCGATTAAAAAAAGGGAATAAATCCCATTTTTCAGGTGAACTAAGTACAGAATGCAATGTGACAGCTCGAGAAATTACAGAAAACTACCAGGATAATCAGTGATGGAAGACAACAAAATATAATATGTATTTGTAGAGGAAGAAGTGAAGTTCAAACAAGCGCCCTTCCCAAAAAGTTGCCACCAACCAAACCAAAGCACAATTAAAAACCAAATCAAAATGACTCGTCTAAGAAATGATCAGCCCTTTAAACAAGGCAAGAAAACAACAAAGAAGTAAAATTAAGGGAAAACACTTTTAAAGCTGTGTTGCTACAATAAAACATTAAAAAAATGCTGTAGAAACAACTACGGTGAATGAATGGCAGGAATTGAGTTTTCCATTGGGGTTTTTATCACTTAAGGAAAAGATTCTTGGTGAGATTAACAAGTGATGAAGGATTAGCAGTTCTCTTGGTCCTCCACTCATCTTCAAATTCCCCTTCTTCCGCTTTTGCATGATTCTGTAAAGTAGAATATAAGAGTTACAAAGTGGTAAGAGCAAAAATACTTTGTTAAGAGAGAGAGAGTGAGTGGGATAGACATGGCTCAACAATGGCGTTGCTTGTGCACTAAGCTTATTTATATTTGTTGCATTGAAGTGGGGCAGCAATAGAATTGCTCGTGTGCTAAGCATACTTTATTCGGTGCATCTTAGGTCAATGCACGGTTTCAACCATCAGAATGGATAAATCAATTTACTGAGATTCCGCTAATATCCTGAGACCTCTTTAATAAAGAATGAGAAAACCATCAGAAGATCAGAAATGGAATAAGTTGTATGATGGCAGGGGAGATTGGTGTGCTTCATACATTATGCACAAGACCAAAAGAAAGAGGAAGCAATGACTAAAGAAAAAGTAATGTTCAACTTACAGTGAAATCACCATTCTCATATATTTCCATCCGCAGACTAGCAGGTTTATTGCTCTTTTTTGCACGGAGAGACTTCTCACGGGTTTCATAGAAGTTGAAGTCATCTAGCAATGACGTTTTTGCTGAGTAGTTCTTGAATATTGTCAGCATTTGCAAACCTTGCTTGAGGAAAATCTGCAAATTATTATATGAATGTTAAAACAAACCCCAAAAATATTTATACAAAAAAATGTTTCCCATTTAAAAATATGGACACAAGGTGAGATTACAATCCGGTTTCCTAGCAGTAGCAGCTGTGTGGAATTTTGGCTTCCAGGTAAATCAACAGAAGAGGGAAATTGCAAATGTTAGACAACTATTTCGCATGAGACATACCTTACAAAAGACACCAAATTTCAACAATCAAGGATGATGTCTAGTAATGAAACTTAATAATAAAGGTCCACAGCTAGGTACTAAGAACATACCATACAAATGGAAAAGGAAAGAAAATTTTCATTGCATGCTACACCAAATTTCACAGTAGAAAACCTCAAATGATTTACATGGGTGGCAACAAAAATATATGGGAAATACCTCTTGTGTGTCTCTGCTGGATGTTACAGGGCTGCCCTCATTGTTTTCAAGGACGATGTGCCGCAAATTAATATTGGGAACATCTTTTATTACATGCCATTGGACAGGGAAAAACCCATGCCACTTGTCAACTTGCCAGAAGTCCATGTCCTTATCAAAGTCCACTCGCCCAATCATCTCAGCAAATCCAACAAATTGTCCACTTCCATTTACCTAAAGTTAAAATTATGAAGATAAATAACAACAGAGAAAGGAATGTATGAAGACCCAGTCATCTGAAGGAAAGGTAGAATTAAAAGTGATGAGAAATATGGTAAACGAGAGTCACAGAGGCTCTGAGCAAGTCAAATAGACAGATCCCCAACTCACTGAAAAAAAGAGGAAGATTGGGCATTTTGTGCCAGCCTGACTTGATATGCCTTCTGCATTACAGAATGCTGCATCCAGCTTCTTATTGCCATTTGGGGTGCTTGACCACACATCATATTTAATACTCTTATGAATGTCATCTTCACTGTAAGATTTGATAACAAAAAATTTGGCATTTGTATATTCAATTTTAAAATCTGGTTGGTTGTACTGATCTCTATGCAGTAGAACACCCAAGCCTTCCTTCTTGTCAGATGAATCAAAAGAAGTGTTTCTGTTAGAGGCCCTTGGGCCACAAGTTAATTCTGTCATTTTTTCAAAATCACTATTTTTGTTGAATCTGTCTCTTCTATTTATTTCATTTCCATTCCATGCCCTTCTATTTGGTCCGTAATTAATGGAACCACCATGCAAGAAGTGACCTTGTCCTTGGCCACTAAAAGAAGATGATTTTCCTCCAGGCTGGTATCCCTTGAACTGGCCTGCTGACAAATCAGAACCGAGTGGAGATGCCTGTAACAGAGATATGCAGCATCAGCAAAAGAATACCAAACTGCTTGACAGAGCTTAAAAAATACATTCCATTTGAAAGACACTTCAAGACTCCAACAAAGTAACTTTCTGTATGAAATTTCAAGAGTAGTAAAAATAATTAAAAACGTTTGTAAAGAAATTGCCCTTCCCCATACCTCACAATGTGGGAACTTTGTGCACTAACAAACTCTTTTTAATAAAGAAATGAGGACAGAGCAAATCCAAAGCATAAAATTGTAGTTAAGCTCACAGTTACATTGCATGACAGTATGCAACTGCAGGAATAAGACTTATAGCAATTGATTTATTTGACAAAACCACCATTCCAACAAAATAAGGGAAATAGTGCCATTATACACGGCAAAATAAACCAATTTTAACCTCTTGAATAATTTAGTAAAGCAAGACATACTTTGTTTAAAGGTGTATATGCAGACTTGGGAACTTTGCCAGCATTGTTGCCACTATCTTTCATGGCCTTTAAGTTGTTTGCCTTTGCAAAGGTAGTAGATGCAGAACCATATCTTCTATTTCCAAAATCAGCATTCTCATTTGGGACATTGCTAACATATGTCGAACCCCATCCAAAGGACAACGGGTTTTGAAGATATCCATGGGATGGATAAAATGATTGTTGACCAACACTTTGCCCATCAACACCAACTGCTGGTCCAGAAGCATAAGGATAGCCAGGAAAATAATAAACCAGTGAACTGCTCTCTGATTGCACACTCTGAAGCCATTCACCAATGGAAACAATAATTAGTTATCCATAAGACTTGTGATAAAATACACATATTGAGCCAGTGAACATCCATTAAATATAAGACATGAGATTGAAATGTTTATGCTATCAGATAGCAAATACAGGAAGCACATACCGTGCGAGACCCATCTGCTTGAAGAAGATTATGGTCATCCAGTTGCACAAAGGACCCACTAGATCCTGCAATACAAAATTGCCTTTGTGAAGATGGTTGAACTGTAAATAAAACCCTATGCGTTGTTCACATACACAAGCAAGCTAAGAAATTTCAAAGTATTCAGCAAAGTTCCGATGGCAAATTTTCATATACAGGGGCAATGCAAGCAACATACATGAAGATGAATTTTGTCAAAAAAGGTAGAAAGGTTAAGTCAATCTAAAACTCCCAGTTAGCAACATCCTGGAGACAACTGTGATCTCCTCAGCAATCAAGCAGAGTTGCCACATTTCCAAACTGTTATCTACTACCACAAGTAGTCAACAACTAGGGACCCGTCTTTCATCAAGTGTCAGGATTAAACCTTGAGCAAACATGAAAACATATCCTCACTGATGCTTTGAGTCCTGACATGCTTATTTGCTTAAAAAACCACAAATATACATTTTCTTCTTGAGGGTGATCTATCCCACAAACACCAATATATGAGTACTACTATGGGAAAAAAATGTCACATAGATGACGCAAAAAGTGAATTAATGGCCCTTATCGATGCATCCAAAAAAATCAGTATCTGTTTTCAATGATCAGGGTCCATGCTCACAAAAACCTAAAACAGGAACAATAAAGCAAGTAAATCTAGCAAAAATAACAATGAGGTTCATCTTTTGTCTACTTGAGAAGCAGTATTGCATAGCATATTTTTCATACAGCATCCCACAATTTTGGGATGAATCTTATCTAGCAATGACTTGCTTAGGTGACAAAGTTCCTTTCCCTGCTTAAAAATCAATTGTGACTCATGAAAGCAAAGTATAAAATTGACATAAATCAGTAAATCAACCAAGTTCCAACTCTATGCAAACTCTAGATTCTACTTAAATAATGCACTAGCAACAAATAACTGATTGTTGACATTGGATTAAAGAATATAGGATTGTTGAAGTAAGGTACCTGGGTAGCAATAATTATAACTGCTTGTAGGTGGATAAAAAACACCATTCTCTGCGACTGAATCCCGTCCAGTCTTGACTTTGATGCTAGAGTTAGCATCCACTTCATCCTTTGTGCCAGACACGACAAGCGTTGAATCAGATGATATTACATCCTTTCCGGGGGCCTGAAAAGATATTTTACAATTCAACGATGACTCTATGATTCTGATGAACAAAAGAGAGACAGCATTTCATTATATAGCACATATAAGACCCGCAACGTGAAATCTGGAAACGTATTGATGAAAATCCTCCCATCCTGTTTTGGTTACAATTCAGCCCAAGCATCAAAGCATGATAAGAAAAGCAAAAGCAAAGAAGAGGCAAGTTATGGTGGAACATACCACATCATTCTCCAGTATATCACTAACAGGGACTGACTTCAATCCAGTAGAAATAACCTCAGCTGTCACAAATGGTTAAGCAAGATCACCAGCAAATAACAAAATTGACCCATTGCAACCAATAGAAAAGAGGCTTCACAAGGCACACAGGCTTTCATTTTCCCCGCTGAAAAGACCCTTTTTTTTATTTATTTATTAAGAATATGAACTACTTCCCAAACCAGAGATAGAAGGAAAAGAGCAAAGAAAGAAATGATCAACTCATGCGTATTCAACTACAGTAAACAACTTATCGGTTACTGATAGCCGGACATTTTCACTCCCATGAAACAAACTTAAAATGCACCCTTTTAGCAGAAAGAGAACAATTTATTTCAAGAAAAAGAAAAAAAAAAAGGGTAACCATAAATCGAAGACAAAAAAAAAAAAATCGTTCTAAGCATCCAACATAATATTGGCTTGCACTTGCAAAAGTCAATTGCTCAAGCGGTTTCAAATACTTGTTCAACAAAATCAAGCACGTTGAACCATTATGTACATAAATTGACAGCGATATGGCTGGCTAGTTGCTTACACTTATAATCACAAAATGGAACTATTTTTAATCCATGACAATCAAAATCTAAAAGGTTAAAAAGGAAAAAAAGAAAAGAAAAGAAAAAAAAAAAGAAAAAGCAAAAAATAATTCGAATAAGAAATGATACGTTTCTCCGGCTTGCTTTTGTTGGCCATTGTTGTCGGTCTTCAAAAGCTAAGTTAAAACCCTGCAACAGAAACCGCAAAAAGAAGAGGAAATTATAATACTAATAATAATAATAAGAAGAAGAAGAAGAAGAAGAAGAAGAAGTCAGTCAAAGCCAACTGTCGGACACCAGAAAAAAATAAAATTCAACTGTCAAAAGGGCGGAACATAAAAAGCTTTTTTTAAAATTTTTTTTCCTGAAAAAAGGTCTTACATTAATTAATTAATTCATTAAAAGTCTCAGATAAAGAAATTGACTCCGTTTCGTTATTTTTGGGGTGGGTGGGGGGGGGAGAGAAAGAATAGAAAAGAAATTGACTCCGTTTGGGTCCCTGAGAAATCGCACAACAACGACAGTGTTTGGCAGAGACAGAGATCAAAAAAAAAAAAAACAAAAAAACACGTACCTACCAGGAACGGATAAAGACCGACCCGAGACAACCCTATCCGGAGGACCGGAGAACCGGAGAACCGCTTGCGCTGTAGTCGACGAGCAACTTGCGGGATATACAGCAAGAGTGGAAGCCGGGGGGGGGGGGGCTTCCAGTGAAGCGGAACAGGGGAAGGAGGCGCGGACCGAAGAATTGGGAGGCTTAACTAATGGAGCGATCGTACGGCTGAGTGGAGTTGCAAGTTTGGCGAAGAAGGCATTTTGACCGCTGGATGTGAGGGTTATGAATGGTACAGCGAGGCTTGGTTTGGGAGTTGCTGGGCCCCACCTTACTGTAAGTCGGCCTCGTTGAAAAATCTCCTACAATGGAAAATTCCAATAAAAATAAACAAATCCGATAATAGTGAATAATAATCTCACCCGTACACATCCAATAATTAATGAGATTTTGTGTATTTGCAGATAGATATATATATATATATATAATAATCATAAATTAAATTATAAATCTAAAATTAAGAATTTATGTATTTTTTCATTAAATTTTATGATTAGTCACATAACATAATATATATTTATTGAAAAAATTTTAGTAAACACTGATTTTATAGAGATAAATGATTTGTAAAATAATAATTTACGTTTAATCAATAATATTTTATATAAAATAATAAAATTATATAGTAATATAATAGATATTTATATAATTTTTTTTACATTATACAAAATATTATTTGTATAATATAAATTATTTTAATATCATATAAATTATTTTTGTGATCATTTGTACTCACAAATATTTTTGGCCATGTAAATACTCTCTGTTTATAAACACCCCAAAGAATTTTAGAAACTTAATAATAGTAATTTGAAGTTCAATATACAAATAGAAAAAAAAAAATATATACAACTTGTCTGGATAACTAAAACAAATTTAAGAAAAGAACTCTTCTGTTTCGAAATGGTTCATATTAGGAGATTAGATAAAAAGAACTAAAAATGGATCGTTTAATCCAAACAGTTAAGAGAAAACAAAAAGCAAAAAACAAAATTTCTGCTCTTGATTTTAACATCAATGGAAAATTATCAAATTCAAATGTTTCGAGAGATAACTTAAGAGAGGGAATACTTGCAAGTAAACAAAAAGAGAAATTACCATTTGTTGTGTAATAAAAGCCAAGTGCTTTAATGAATGAGCGAATCAGAGTGGGAGTGAGGGAGAGAGGAAACTGAGTTTGCGGTGAACTAATAACTCAAAATACACACCTTTTAATCAAGTATTATTAATGCATATTTATTATATCAAAAAGGACATGAAAAATAAAGAATGTTCATTAATACAATATATGCTAGATGCGCCACATAGTGACATTTAATTCATTTTTTAAAAACTAATATATATTTGGTGACCATTTATTATATATATCACAAAAAAAAATGCATTTGAAAATGTAATTATTTTTAGAAGTCATTGGAGATTTAATTTTCTTATATTAATGCAATCAATTTGATGCTTATATTGTTTTGTTAAGATTTTTAAATGCATATTTATTATTTCTATTATTAATAATAATTATAATTAAGATAAAAATTTTAAAATATATAATTAATAGTAATTATAATATAATACTTAGGTTTACATCTCATTTATATGTTCATACAATTTTTTTGCTCCAAACTTTGTAGATGTGACAATACACTATATATATATATATATATATAATGCAAACTAGATATGTTAAAGGGAGCACTCAATTTATATGAAAAGAAAATAAAATATGAATGGGAGATCATTTATATTATGTGTCAAAAGAAAGTGAATTAAATGCATTTGCAAATCTAATTGCCTTCAAGAATTATTTGAAATTTAATTTCATTAGACTGGTGAGATTATTTATATGTGTTTCTATTGTCTTATTATAACTTTTGGATATAGGTTCATTTCCATTCTTAACTATAATTAATAATTAAAAAATTAAAAATATTTAATTAATAATTATAATAATATAATATATAAATTTATATTTAAAATATATCTAATTTATTACGTGCATACAATTTTTTGATTTGAAATTTGGTAAATACGATAATGTGAACATAATATAACAAGAAAATAAATATAAAATATTCATAAATACAATACATACCTAGACTTGGTATAGGATGCATTTCATTCTCTTTTTGGACAAAAAAACAAAAGAAAAATATAAGTGAACTATCATTTATTATATAAATGCATTTGAGAGTATAATTGCTTTTAAGAGTTAGTTTGAGATTTAGTTTCATTATATTGCTTCGTTTAACTTGATGCATTTAAAAAATAATTGATATTATTTTCTTATGATAATTAGATGTTAATTTTTTAATTTTTATTATTGATTGCAATCAAATACTAAATAATTTAAAATTTATAATTAAAAATTATAATAATATAGATAATAAATTTACATTTAAAATATATTAAATTCATTTTATTTATATAATTTCTTCATTCGCAATTTTACAAATGTGATAATATATGGACAAGATATTAATAAAAAAAAAAGGACTTACGGTAAAATATTTAGGTTCATGTCATGTTAGTGTTGTAATTGAATTAAGCCAATTATAATAATTGTTTTATTTTTTGCATTAGTTCAATTTTAGATAATTAATTTGTTAATTTTTAAAATTTTGATAAATAAATAAACATGAATTTAAATAAAGTTAACAGTATTAAAAGAAAGAGGGCATAAATGGCTCAAAGTGATTTTGAACAATTAATTTAGGCATTAAGTACTTAGATAGCACATATGTGGTCATTAAGTCACACTTTATTTATATATCTCTTTATCTTTTTCTTTATCACATTTTTCTTTAAATTTTATCATGGTCGTATTTAGGGAATTTTAAAAGGAAAATAAAAGTTGATGAAACTATTGACAAATTCAAAGTTGTAATAATTGCAAAATAATTTATATAAAAGCAATATATCGATTATTTTAATATATATTCACTAATAATTAGAAATTAAAATGCTTATTATATTAGTTTCAATCTATAAACTAGTAATTCATCAAATAAATCTTAACATAACATTTTTGAATGGTGAATTAAAAGAAGTATATATGAACAACCTAAAAGGTTTATAGTATTTAGTTATGAGAAAAAGGTGTGCAAACTTATTAAGTTTTTGTAAAGACTAAAATAAGTACCAAAGTAATGATATTAAAAATTTGATTAAGTGGTATTTGCTAATAGGTTCAAGATTACTAAATTTGATAAGTGTGTTTATAGTAAGTACATTGAATGAAGGGTGTCATTATTTGTTTATATGTTGATAATATGATTTTTGAAAGTAATTTAAAAGAAGTTAAAATTATTAAAGAGTTTATGTCTAGTAGTTTTGATATAAAAGACATGGATGAGGCAAATTTTATCTTTGAAATCAAAATCCTACAAGATCAATAGAGTATAATGCTTACTTAATCACATTATATTAAGAAAATTCTTAATAAGTTCAATCATACAAATTTTATTCTTGCCTTTACACCATTTAATCACATATAGTTTACAAAAAATGTTGGAAGTTTAATATCATAATTGGAATATGCTAAAGTAATTAGGTCCTTAATGTGCATAATGGTATATACTAGATTAGATAACCTATGTAATTGGAAAAATGAATAGGTACACTAGTAATTCAAGTAACATGCATTGGCATGAAATACACAAAATTATGAAATACCTAAAGAGAATAAATGATTTTGGAATAAATCATCCAAATTGTACTTTAGTTGTAAAAAGATACTTAAATGTTAGTTTAATCATTAATAGAGAGAATCATACTTCTATTAATATATGAATCTTTATATTAAGTGGTGGTGCAATTTTTTAGGATTTCAAAAAACAAACTTACATAAATAATTTTACCATAGTTATAGAGTTTGTAGTATTAGTTTTAGCTAGCAAAGAAGTATAATGATTAAAAGACTTATTTTATATGACTTTTTTTTTATGATTAAGGTCAATAGTACCCATTTTTATATATAATCACAGGGTTGCAACTCTATTAAGAGCTTAGAATCAAGTGTATAATGGTAAATTTAGACACATTGAATTAAAACACAGTTATGTAAGAGATTTAATTACAAATAGAGTAATTACAATTAATTTGTGAGACTAAGTTAAAACATTGCTGATCCTTTAAATGAAAAGATTAATAAGAGACTTGGTAAATAAGATATTAAAAGGATGAGCTTTAAGGCCGTAAGGATTGCTCACCTATGAAGAAAATTTAACTTAATACAACATTTAGTTTTAAATTCCATAAGTTAAAGTACATCATAAATGTTATTAAAACATTATTGCTAATGATATATATCTAAAAGTAATGAAGCATTTAGTTTTTATAATGTAAAGAGGAAGGTTGACTTTTACAACTTTTAGCATACTATGAAAGTGTTTTATGCTAATGACATTTAGTCTGCTAATATAAATGTAAACGTGGGTCACTCTAATAAAGTAGAGGATTTGGTTTTAAAACATTCACATAAAAGATATGGATATAAGACCTTTAATTATATTTATTATATTTATAAGAAACTGTTGTAAGGTCATTTATATAAGATATTTATATTGCTAATTAATTAAAATATATGCTTTGAGATTTATCTAACGTATTATTCAAGTTTATTGTAATAAACATTTTATTATGTAATGGTTCAATGGCAAAATACTATTAATTATACATTTGACTTTTAATATTGTTGTGAATTTAATATTTTGAAAATAATTAAGGGATTTTTAATGTATTTTTAAAAGAAAACAAAGAAAAAGAAGGAATAAAGTCTCGCATGAAAGGAAATAAGACTTTTAAAAGATGTATAAGTTAAGACAATTGACATATATTTAGTTGATTTAAAGAAGAGACCATGGAAAATGTCACATATGTAAAGATGGCACAAAAGTGCATTTTATGTGCTTTTATTGGCACATTTAATACTGAAGCACATGATACAAAGCAAATTATTGCATTAATTTATTATATTTCTAATGTTTTTCTATTAACAATTACATACAATTATTAAATTATTTAGTGTTTAAGAGACGTGTCTGCTTAAAATTATTATGTTCTATTCAAATAACTACAGCAATGATATATTTGAATAATTATATCATTAAAATAGTCAAATAAATGTACATAATTAACACTAACAAAGTTTTATAAAAAAATTCATACTAATTCTATTTTATTGTAGAAAAATAAAATTTGAAATCAATAATTTTAATATATATATATATATATATATATTTTACTATCTTGATTTTACAATTATATAAATATAATTAAAGACTTTATTTTATCTTGAGAAAGAATTCATATTAACTTTAATACAATAATTAAAGTGTGAAATTTATCTTAAAGATAATGACATTATTACACAACTTAAAATAGTTCTTTAAATTCCAATTTTACAATATTATGTTGTAACAATTTATTCGGTTGTAATTGACAAATTATTGTCTATTTTCCTCCCTTACAATAACTATAGCACAAAAATACATATCATAAAAGGAAAGAACATTCACTTTATTAAGGAATTATATATGTAAAGCTAAAAGATGAAATTCTTTTTACAAAGTGATTGATGAAGACCTTTTTAGATCTCACACTGAAAGAGAGAAGGGAAGAATCAATGTAAGATGCTTACTTTTTACAAATTTGTTCGAATTAAACTTCTGTAACCTATTAAAGTCAATAATCATTATCTTACTTCTTTATGTAAGAACGTCTATATGGATATCAAGTAAGAATAAGTACCTAAGAATAAATAGAATTTTTACGTGGTTTACCCACAATGTGTGAACTACGTTCATGATGTGATAGGATCACTCCTAAATCACACGATCCACTCTTATTATTAAGGGATACAACTAGTGTTGTGGAAGGATCACTCCTTAATTACTTGTGGAAAGATCACTTCTTAACTACTTACAATGATCTCTCGATCACTAGAAGCGTTGATCTCTTGATCACTCAATAAATTGATATCCCAATCATTTCAAGGGTCTCGTATTCTCTTTTTAAAAAGTTCATAAAAAGTTTATGATTAAAACTTCCTTAAGAAAGATCACTCAATGTTTACAGGTTGCTGTTGCAGAAGACGGATCTTCTCCCTCTTCACAGCTAGTCTTTGCTCAAACTTTTCCAGTCTTTCCTCTACAGGTTCTCTCCTCTACTGCTAATTCTCTTTGCTGCTATAGGTTCTTTTCACTGTAAGTTCTCTCTGCTATAGGTTTTCTTTGATCTTTATAGGTTCTCTCCTCTACTATAAGTTCTCTCTACTACAAGTTCTTTCTTGTCTTTGTAAGTTCTCTTCTCTGCTGGTTTTTTCCTTTACAGGTTCTGTTCTCTATTAGTTGTCTTTCTGCAGGTTTTGATTTCTGTAGGTTCCTTCTTTTGTAAGTTCTCTTCTCTACTGCTAGTTCTTTCCTTTCTCTGCAGGTTTCTCCTTCTATTTCTGCAGGTTCTCTCCTCAATTGCCGATGTTGCCTTTTTCTACCTTGGCAAGTTTTCTTCTTTCTTCTACTACTGATGCTGCCTCTTTTTTCCTTTAATGCTGATGCTATTCTTTATTCCTAGATGTTGCTACTGTCTTTCCTCCTAGATGTTACTGTACTTTTTCCTCTTAGATGTTGTTGCTATCTTTCCTCTCAGATGTTACTGCAGTCTCTCCTCCTAAATGTCGTTGTACTCTCTTTTCTGCAACTCATGTTTTACAGCTTACATTTTTTTAGCTCTTTTTTCTGTAGCTTACGTTTTTGCAACTCTCTTTTCTACAGCTCATGTTTTTATAACTCTCTTTTCTGCAACTTACATTTTTACAGCTTCTGTTTCTGCAACTCACGTTTTTGCAGCTCTTTTATCGTTCTCTTTTATGGTCTACAGCACTCTCTTTTATCAAGTTCTCTTCTGGTCTATAGCAACACGTTTTCTTCCTTCCTCTGTCGAGTCCTCTCCTTTGGTTTGCAGCAGTAACTCTTCTGGCCTGCAACAGCATATTTTCTTCCTCTACTGAGTTCTCTCTTCTGGTCTGTAGTAGCATATTTTCTTCCTTTTCCAAGTTCTCTTTTTTAGTCTGCAGCAACACATTTTTATAACTCTCTTTCTTGCCATTCTCTCTTTAATTGTCTACAAAGCACATACCTTTTGACAACTGCATGGATATATTTATAAGTCTTGAGTTTAGGGTTACTCTATCATTAATGGTCAACATTAGTTCCTAAGAGTTACCCTACAATCAACAGTCAGTATTGATTCCTAAAATTTAGGGTTAATGGTCAATATTGACTCCTAAAATTTAGAGTCAACAATTAATATTAACTCATTGACTTTAGAATTGACTTGTTATCAACGGTTTTGACCAACAATCTCTTTACATCTTAAGCTCCTTGACGAATACAAAATACACCTATGGGCAACAAACACATCTTAATAAATCTATGAGATGCTGTTGATAATAAATCCAACATTAGTTATCAAAGATGAGCTCAACAGTGATAATTTTATGGAATCTATAATGAACATTATATAGTACATTAATTTTGATGGGAGAAGAGGTAACAAAGTACAAATAACCCAAAAAATTCTCCCACTTGCTTGAACCTACGAGGAATTAATTAAATAATAAATATAGCAATCAAAAGCAACAACACAAGAGAACACATTAATTTTTATAGGAAAAACCCATTTGAATCAAAATAAGGGAAAAAAAAAAAACAGAACATTTCTATTCAAAAACCAACTTTAATATAATTAAATAGGTATAATAAAAATATATAACCTCAGTTACATCAAACAAATTGAACATATTCAATTTAAACTTAATGAGAGGCTAATGTGTTGAATAAAACAAACAAACTACATTTTATTAACCATAACTCAATAAGAAGACCTTCAAACAGTAATTCAACTATTTGCAATAACTTTCCAAATGACTCATACCAATTAACCAATGTTATCTTAATCAAACCATGAATCAATGTTTATCTATACAATTTACCAAAACTATCACAAACGAAAAAACAAAAGTTACCATAATTTAGATATTTTAATTTTGAAGCAAAAATCTTCCTTTATTGAGATGGATTATACTCTAACAATCACAATATAATACATACTTTAGTTGTTTAAAACCATATTTCTTTATGAATCTTTTCATTCAAAGTAATTTTTTTTAAATGTCTTGGTTATAGAGACAAACTCTATCTCTATAGTGAATAATGTAACACACTTTTGCAATAATGACTACTAGTTAACTGCAAGTTAATCAAATAACCCAAAGTAAACTTTTTGGAGTCAGTATTGCCTATTATATCTAAATTTATGTATTTAATATGGATAGACTTATTACTTTTAAAACAATGTCTCAAATCAATAGAGCCTCATAAATATTTTAATATCCACTTCACTACATTCCAATACTCCTTACTAAGATTTGAAAGGAATTGACTAATTATGCCAATTAGGCCTCATACACATTAATTGTGCCATAATTGATTTATAAGAAACTTTTTATATCTCTTCCTTCTTTTTCTTAATGGAAGGATATTAGTTAACAAGTAATTTAAAATGTTTAGTAAAAAGAGTGTTCACAACTTTATTTTTATCCATATTAAACTTTTAAAACACATTTTTAATATACTACTTTTAGGACAAACATAGCTTTTTTTTTTTTGTAATCTTGAGTAATTAACATACTAAGAATCTTCTTTACTAGTCTTAAGTCTTTTATGGCAAAGGACTCATTTAACTCTCACTTTAATGTGTCAATTTTAAAAGCATTACAACTAATAATAATCATATTATTAACATAAAGTAGTAAAATAATGAAATTATCATCATTAAATATTTGAATAAAAACATAATAATAAGAAGTAATCTTTTTGTAGTTTTACCCCCTTATAACAAACTTAAACTTCTTATACCATTATTTTAGAGGTTGTTTTAAGTTGTATAAGTTTTTCTTCGACCTACATATATGATCTTTTTTTCCTTTCACCTTAAAGCCTTATGATTGATCAATATAAATTTCTTCTTCCAAGCTATCATGGAGAAAAGCCATTTTTATATCCATCTACCTAATCTCTAAGTCCTAGCATGTAACAAACTCAACACAAATCAATGGAAGACATTTTCATCATAGGTAAGAAAATCTGTTTAAAGTTAATTTCCTATTTCTAATTAAGTCCCTAGACAACCAATATAGATTTATATCATAAATGTGGAATATTTTGTTCTTGTTTTGTCTTATAAACTCATTGATTTTTTAAAGGCTTCTTACTTTTAAGTAACTTTATTAACTCATAAATAAAGTTATCACATAAGGATTTAATCTTATCTATCATGACATCTATCCAATATTTCTTATGCTTACTTTCAATTGCTTTTTCATAGCACTCAGGTTCTTCCCTTTCAATCAACATCATAAACTCATAAAAAAAGTATCAAATAAAAGATATTGGAATTCTATTAGACCTCTATAGCTAAAATAAAGGTGGAATTGTGGATAAATGATCTTTTATAGAAGCACTAATATCACATGTACCCTATATATTATGATTATATTGAACCTTTTCATCATGTTTTTAAACTTTGCCATGAATATAAACTAGATTACCGAGAGTGTTTAAGAAATTGGATTAATATCAACAAGACTATCATTAACCCTAGTAGTTATCTTCTTAATATCTTCAACGTTTTAATCCTTAAATAATACAACATTTCTATTTCTAGTAAACTTTTTCTTAATCATATCATAGAATTAGTATCCAAATTTATCTTCACCATAACTAAGAAAGATACACTACTAAATCTTTGCATCAGATTTTGCTCTTTTATCTTTGAAGACATAAACAAAATCCTTATCGTCAAAGACTTGCAAATGATCATAAAAGGTTTCTTTACTAAACCACCAACATCTAATCAAAACATCATCTTATAAAAGAACATTAAAAGACAGATGAATCACTTATATCATTATATTCAAAGTTTCACTATAAAAGGATCTAAGCAACTTTATGTTTAAGTGTAGACATTTATCACTTTCAATTTGGTTAAGCCATTTGATAATGGTATTTTAGGAGGTGTCCTTAATGTCTGATCCCTTATTCTTTATAATACTAATCAAATGGACTATTATACTCACCATCATTATTAATGTGGACACATTATTACTTTTTCTTTATTTGTCTCTCAATAAAGGTATAAAATTGTTTAAATACATCAAAGATATGATCTTTAGTCTTTAAAGTATAAACTCAAATTTTTCTCAAGTGATTATTAATAAAAGTCACAAAATAGAGAGTACCATCAAATGAGAGTACCTTTAAAAAATCATACACATCAAAATGTACTAACTTATGTAGCTTTAATTTCCATAAAAATAGGTAATTCTTGAATTTAACTCCATTCTATTTTCCAACCAAATAATGACATTTCTTCAAAACCTCACTCTTTATGTATAGAAGTTGATTTTTCTTTATTAAACAATTCATCCCTTTATATGACTAAGTCGTTTATACCATAATTTAGTGAAATTTTTATTCTCTATTATATTCATAATATCTTTAAAGGTAAAGGTTTGCATGCAATATAAACTAGAACATTTCTTACCTTGTGCCATAATTAGGAAGCTTCTGGTAAACTTTACATTGGTCATCACTAAAAGTATTATAAAAACCCTTATCATTATGCTGTCATATTGAAATTAAATTTAAATGGACATCTAGAATATATCTAACATTTTTTAATGTTAGTTGTGTTTAATTACTAGTCTTTAAGTAAACATTACTAATGCCACTGACTTTTGCTAAGTTCTTATTCCATTAACAAGAGTGTATATTATGAAAAATTCCTTTCTTGAAGTAACATGAAGAGAGACACCATTATTTATAACATAATTAGTCATATAAGATGTCAAATTAATTATATTCTCATCACAAACAACAATAAGGTCATTATTATTAAAAGTGGATGTCGTAGCAACATAATTATTAACATCATTCTCTTTTTTATACATATCATTATCATATTTGTTTTTTTTTTACTTATAGCACTTTTTTTTAATATGATCCATCCTTCCACAATAGTGACATTAGACATTTTTGTAATTTAATCTTAACTTACTTTTACTTTTTTACCCTATCCTTTTTCTTGGTTTCTTTTCTTATTTTCAGTAACCAGAACCTTTGATTTGAATGATGAAAAACTTTGAAATTTTCTTCTAATCTCTTTATTCAACACATAATCTTTATAAGTTCCAATGAAAAATATTGCAAGAGGCAAAATTAGCATATGTAATTTAAAAAGTCTCCTAAAAATTAAGTAATGTAACAAGTAACCATAACTTGAAAACTTTGTCATCAAACTTGATGCTCAAGTTTGATAACTAATCAATGAGACCTTGAAGTTCATTTAAGTGTTTAACTACTAAACTTCCTTCTTTATATCTTAATTGCATCATTTTCTTTAATAAGAATAACTTTGTATTACCAAACTTAGAAGCATATAATGTCTTAAACTTATTTCATAAAGCCTATGCATGTATTTTATTACAAATGTGATTGTAAATATTATCATTAATAAATTGCTGTATAAAACTACAAAACTATTCGTGCTTAAATTCTCATTCCTCATCAATCTTAAACTTAAATTTAGTAGTAACAAATACTAGCAAATGCAATTTCTTTACAGATAAGAGATTCTTCATTTTACTCCTCTATATTATATGATAATTCGTGCCATTCAAAATAAATCATTTTATTCACATTCAACTTTATCGTTCAAATCAGCTAAACACCTGAATTAGTAGCTTTGATACCATTCTAATGGAAAAAGGGCTAATAGAGTATGAATAGTCCAAAAAATTCTCTTACTTACTTAAACCTATAAAGAGATGATTGAATAATAAATATAACAACTAAAAGCAACCACACAAGAAAACAAATCAATTTTTGTGGAAAACCCTTTTGAATAAAAAAAAATGGAAAAGAAAAAAACCAAGGATCACTTTATTTTAAAAATTAACTCCACTATAATCAAGTAAGTATAATAGAGGCAAATAACCTCAATTATATCAAACAAATTGAACAAATTCAATTGGGACCTAATGAGAGGCTAATGAGTTGACTAAAACAAATTAGTTATGTTCTATCAATTACAACTCAATAAGCAAACTTCAAAACAGTAATCCAACTATTCATAATGAACTTATAAATGTCTCATACTAGTTGACTAACATTTAGCTCAATCAAACCATAAATCAATGTTCATCCACACAATTTACCAAAACTATCATAGATGAAAAAATAAAAAGTTACTAGACTTCATATGTCTTAGTTTTAAAGCAGAAAGCCACCCTTGTAGATCACCAAAACATGATCCAACCATATACAATAAAGATATATGTGTCTTTTAACTACTAGTTAAAAATAAGATCAATCAGATTACAAACAATCTTTCAATTGTACAATTGATCAGAATTGCAAACAAAAATTGCCCATAATGTAGACCTACATAATTGAAGAATAAAAACTAAATTTATAGTGCTCAAACCACAATGGTCACTATTTTGAATTAGAAACAAAATGTCTTCTATCAATTATCTAAGTTTTAGTTCAATTGGACATTTTTTACCCTTTTAACAACAAGATATAAGAATATTGTGGCAAGTAAAATAATTCCAGCAAACTCCCAACTCTCTTTTTCTTCTATCTATTTGCAGCTTTTGTTTTTTTTTTTTTTAATTAGATTTTCAGTAGTAAAAGAAGAGTAATTATACTCTAATGAAGTGTTTTTAGCTTGTAGGTCAAAAATAAATAATCTCCACAACAATTGGATTTCTACAACATATAAGAAATGACCAATAAGACTAACAAATTTGTTACAAAACAAGTAAAAATTTATGCTGTAAGGTTCTTTTAGAGAAAAAACAATGTTATCCTTACGAGTAATTAGGAACATTGATAAAGGATTTAAATGTGGTCGAATACAATGTTTTATTTTTTAGGAGGGTGTATACTAAAAGGCAAAAAATAGTTCGCTCTAATCTCATCTAGCTACATTTTGAGAGAGGCATGTAAGGATGCATTTTAATGATTGTCCAAGTTGCACTGCCTCTTCACTGGACGCTTTATGCTGTGTGCACATATGATGCTGCCTTCACTTTGCGACAGAATATCTATCATGACTAGGTAAAAATATATAAAATGATTAATGAAAATGAACGATAAGTAATTAACATGTAAGTAGGCAATCAAATATAGTATGTATGCACATATATGAAAACTACGTATTACAATAAGCTTGCATGTCCCCATTAGAATTGCAAGCTTTCCCTCTAAATGGCACTACTTGAAAAGAAGTGTAACCATACTCATTCCTAGCATTTATGTGGTCATGACCGGAGCTCCTGCCTAGATCCCAAGGATTAGAAAGAAAATTATATTTTGCACATAAACCAAAAAAAAAGGGGGGGGGGCAAAGTCAATAGCTATAACAAAATCAAACCAATTAAAGACACCACTATTTTCTGTTTGTTAAGAAAAAAAACTTCCAAGCCCAATTAAGCCGAGCAATCTTGTGCAATTTTCCCATTTTAACTTTTCTCTTTCTCATCGACACTCTTTGGTTGTTGGGCAGCGATAGAAGATGACTGCGGTGATTGGTAATCCGGCGAGGGACGGGGGAATTCGGAGAGCATTTGAACTACTTCTCTCATTGTGGGGCGTTCAATGCTGTTTTCTTGGCTACATAGCATTGCAATGAAAAACAAATGCATTGCCTCATCTTTGGGAACCACCTTTAGCCTTGAGTCCACAATGCACATAATTTCTTCTTTGCGACAATTCGTCACTTTTCTGCTCCACTGCACAATATCTACTCCTTCCCCGAAATCACCCACTGGCCGGCGTCCGGTGAGGAGCTCCAAGAGAACAACTCCAAAGCTATACACATCGCTTTTCTCATCCACCCTTAATGTGTATGCGTATTCTGAAATGAGAAATTGGACAGATAACCTTAGTTATGATTTAATTAGTTGATAAGAAAGGAGTTCTTTTTATGACAACAAAAGCCATAAATACACACGCATACAAATATGTGGTGCATTATGAGTAGATGAATTTAATTTACTATACAATTATAGATCAAATAAAATAAATTGTGATTTTTTTTTAGTATCATAAAAATTTTACCATGACAGAGCTCATAATTGAAGCTTATGGTCGTGAATTATATTCATCAAAAACTTTCTTATCCTGCACATGCACAAAGCCACGAGTATATGGAACTGGCCAAGGGAGGCTAAGCAGGAAAAAAGAGAGTTTGGGTGGGAAACAGCAGTGCTTACACCCTTTACACGCCAGACCCATATCAGTATCTAAAAGGATCAGCATTATCTCCCTCAAATTTCCTGCTTTTATTTTTTAAAAAAAAAAAACTTGTAACGTTATGTAATAGTTTGTTCACTTCAGTTAAAAAAAAAAAAAAAAGAGGGAGAGAGAGGAAGAGGGCAGATGTGTGTAAAAATAGGCGTGCATATTGGTCAGTTAGCTTTTCACTAATCTCAACGCCCTGTCATATAGGTCATCACTGTGAGGGCTGTAAGAAATGTGGGGCCAGACTGTCAGATTGACCTCTCAGATTCGGAAACCAGAGTTCTAATGGGCCCCAACAACTGCTTGCATTGTGCACTTTTGTGGGTGTTTGGTGAGCTGGTGCGGTTACCCAAAAAATTCCATGTACCCCATTGACATGTTTTGTTTTCTCGGTAACTCAGTCCCCCACCCACCTGTAATCACTGATGATCTTCGAGCCGTCGCTTCAGACAGAATTGCATTATACCGACAATCGAAAGGATAAAAATATGACTAATGACTAGGGATGTTTACCCTTAATTATGCTGAAATTACCTCCGTAATTTTCTTAAATTATTGTAGAAAACATAATAATTAGTGTCAGACGTGACATTTGCTCTTGGACTGCGTCTGTCCTGCCTCAATTCCGTCTTCATTTCTTTTGTTTTTTTCGGTTGATCCCCTCTTCTGTCAACTAATAAACTTGACAGCTTGCCAATGCACAGAGAATAACTTCAAACTAACCAGCCAGCTTACTAAAGAAAAAGCAAATATCAACAACATCTACTGGAAAATTTGCACCTACAAATTTGAACTAGCAGCAAATTAAAATATCAAGCAAGCATAACCGAAAAAATAAAAGCTAAATTAAATCAAATAGAACCAATTGATAGAAATAAATTCAATAATAAAGATCTACGTACCAGGTGCGATGTAGCCGTAAGACCCTGCAATCGTTGACATACACTGCGACGCGCCGCCAAACAAGAATTTGGCTAGCCCGAAATCTGCTACATGTGCTTCGAAGCTTGAATTCAGCAAAATATTGTTGGACTTCACGTCTCGGTGAACAATCAACGGGGAACAGTCATGGTGAAGGTAGCATAGGCCTTTTGCAGCTTCCATGGCTATCTTGTACCTCAAGTTCCAGCTCAAGAACGCACCCTTTTTGCCATGCAATGCCTCCCCAAGGCTTCCATTTCTCATGTAATCGTAAACCAGCAAGTTTGTGTCCTTGTTGGAGCAGAACGCCAGCAATCTGACAATGTTTCGGTGTCTGATGTTGCCTAGTGTCTGGATTTCGGCTCTGAAGCCATGATCGTGGCTGCTGGTGGCCAAACCAAATAGTTTTTTCACCGCAACTTCGACCCCACTTGGCATATTCCCTTGGTACACAATCCCAGCTCCTCCTCTGCCGATCACATTGCCATCTTTCACGCATTCCAGGATGTCTGTAACTGTGAATTCTACTTTCTGGAATGCTGCCATCTTCCATGAATCCGAACTGTTTTTCCTGAATGATTTGGCTTTGATAATTCCAGCAATTACAAATATCAAAGAGCATATCAGAAGGCCTAATGCGAAAATTAGCTTGAAATCCTTCGACGCTTTTCCTGGTGTGTTGTTAGTGATGATTGTGAAATTGCAGGGGTTGTTAAGGAGAGAACCGCAAAGTTGAGGATTACCCGCAAATGACGAGGCATTGAAGAATGAGAATGGACCAGCTTCGGGGATTTTCCCGGAGAAATCATTGAAAGAGAAATCAGCAATGGTCAGGCTTTTCATGGAACCAATGGATTTCGGTATGGTTTGACTTAAGTGGTTTCTTGATAAGTTCAGGTAGTTCAAGATGGGGATGTTTGATATCTCTGGTGGGATTGAGCCAGAGAGGTTGTTTTGGCTCATGTCAAGGAAGGTTAGGTGGAAACAGTTTTCTATTTCAGGCGGAATTGTACCTAAAAGTGAATTTCTGCTTAGATCAAGCTTTAGTACTTGATGCAGCTCTCCTATGGAGGGTGGTATTGGATCTGAAAATTGGTTTCCACTAAGCAGAAGAATTTGGAGGCTAGAGAAATTTGAAAGCGAAAATGGCAACGGACCTGAAAGGAGATTGTTTGACAAATTCAGCTGGCCTAGTTTCGCAGGTTTTAATGAGCTATTACCATTCTCTGGTAATGGCCCTGATAGGAAGTTGTTCTGCAGCTCTGCTAAATTCAGCTCAGGCAAGTAAATGAATCCGTTTGGAATGCTGCCATTCAAATAGTTCTGCCCAAGTCTCAACTTGGTGAGACTGTAACAGGTCCCCAGACCTTCTGGGATTGGGCCAAAGAGAAAATTCTTCATGAGAATTAGGATTCTTAATTGACTGGAAGAACATAGGTCCCGTGGGATCATGCCAGTGAGCTTATTTGAGGACAAATCTAGAACCTGCAGCTTCCCATTTTGGCCGAGTCTCCGGGGAATCACACCAGTGAAGTTGTTCATCCACAGCTCCAATGTTTCCAAATTAGGTAAGTCTGCAATGGAATCTGGAATCGACCCATGTAGCCTATTAATGAAGAGCTTGAAGAGCTTGAGTTGCTTTAGATTGATGAACTCTGATGGAATTTCACCGACCAGTGCATTTTTAGAGAGGTCAAGGCTGACCAAGTTGGTTAAGTTGCCTAACTCCTTTGGAATGACACCCGTAAGGAGATTGATATGCAAGAACAGAGTATCAAGCAGCTTCAAGTTCCCTAGCTCGCGTGGAATTGGACCATCTAATTCACAGCTTGAAAGATCCATTTGAATCAGATTCACTAATTTGCCGAGCTCTACTGGAATCCCACCTTTGAAGACATTGTAAGACCCCAGGTAAAACTCTCTCAGGTTAGTGAGATTACCTAGTTCACCTGGGATATTTCCTCTAAGATCATTTCCTGCGAGCGAAAGGCACTCCAGTAGCACTAGTTCTCCATAGCTTGGAGGAATTTGGCCGTAGAAATAGTTGCCACCAAGATCCAAGTGCCTGAGTTTCTTCAAGCTCAAAATCCCGAGTGGAAGTGAAGCAGTGAAGTTATTGTTATAAGCATCAAGCACTTCCAAGTTTGCCATGCTAGAATAGTTCCAGTCCAAGGCCCCACTGAATTGGTTGTTTGAGATGTTAAGAAATCGAAGATTACTCAATCCTGCAATCTCTATGGGACCGGTGAAATTGTTGCCCGCAAGAGATAAGTTGGTGAGTTGATCAAGTCCTGAAATTTGAGGTGAAATGGAGCCATGCAGATTCAAATCTGTTAAATCCAATGCTGCAACTCGTCTGTGAGAGCACTGAATTCCGGCCCAAGAACAGAGTGAGAGTGGATTTGACAAATTCCACGTGCTCAAGGAAGGTTCAGGGAAATCAAATCCATGTTTAAGTGTGACCAAGACATTAAAATCATTGACTAAAGAAGCAAAGGAAGAGTGAGCTAGAAGAGAGAATAGAGTCAAAATGATGAAGAGGACCATGTTTTGTTGGGAATTTACTCAAGGAGACTGTGTTTGGGAGGACTTGATGCAAAGACAATGGGATTTAAGCACTTGGCTGATAATGAGGTTTCTACAAAAGAAAGGAAAGTGAAAGGAATCTGAGAAACTTCAAATGTGTACGGGCTCAAGGAATCAAACATCTTCAAAGCAAGAGTCTTCAAATGGAAGGAAGAAGTTATGGCTCTCCTTTCCTTTGCTTCTCTTTTCTGTTCATGTCTTTACTTTTTCCCTTTTCTCCTAAAGACGATGAGAGGGAAGAGAAGTAGAGATGATAGCCTGGTGGATATTGTTCTGGAGCTATTGTCTAGACTAGAGTTTATGTATAAAGAAAGTTGAGAAAGGAAAAGGCAAAAACAGAAAGAAGAAGAGAACAAGATCAACTAGACTGTGTTGGGGGATAGTAATGTTGTTTATGAAGAAGGAAAACAATCAAGCCGTTGGATAACAGAAATTTAAAGTGTGATCTTAGGTGGAGAAAAAGTAAAGTTGAAGAGGTCGCTGCTTTCTCTCATCTTTATTTCATGTGACAAAAATACCCTTTAGCTTTAATCAAAGGATGCTCTTTATTGCTTTGAATGATAGATGATGGAATTGCACTTTCATCGATTTTTAACTGGCTGCATTGTCCTGTTGCTTTTGATAAATGACAACCATGTGTCCTGAATTTTACAGTGACCTCACAATATGATTGCCAGCCGCTTGTGGCAAAACAATTAATGCCTGACACTATTTTAGGTGTTCCCGGTCTCAAATCTACGATACATTATTGCCTAGGTCACTGGTAGCATAGGCCTCTTCAGACCAAAATAAGCAAAATCTCGTTAGTCATTCTGTTCGAACATAAGTTTCAACGATCACTTGTTAAATTCTTAAGCTGCCAGTTATGATTTTAAAAAGTGAAGAGAATGGTTCTGTTTGAGTAATGCTTGCTTGGGAAATACGGTATAATGCAAGAAAAGTAAGAACCAAGTCAAGCAGCATGACCCCAAACATCCTGCTATAGGTTGTCCATCATCATTTTTACAATTGCAGGTACATTGTAGTGTAGCGTAAAATGCAAAGAGAGAAGACCAAGAATCAGTTGACAACTCTTTAGATAACTGCGTCAGAGATCATTTGTCCAGAGCAATTCCACTAGCAATAGTATAGATATTTAATCTTACACGACTTAAAATTTATGCAGGACCGACATGGGAAAAGCACATTCGCATCTAAATGATGCATCGAGGACCCATTAAAAAGTATGATTGATGAACCCCATCAGCATCACACTTCTGCAGCAACAGATTAGACCAGCATGGTCTTGAGGAAGACCGAAGAACGATTTGTGTATTTTAATGCAGATCCTTGATCACACATAGGCATATGGGTAATTTTATGTAACCTAGTAGCCTTGAATTTTTTTTATCTTGAGTTGGAGACATGTGCCCGCAACAACAGTGGGTTGTAAGAAGTAAAAGATGATGATTATTAATATATCATTACTATGTTTGTTGAATGATCAATTTATAATTATATTGTATGGATATGTTGCATAGAAGAAGGAACCTCTGGAAGCTTTTTCATTTTTTTTTTTTTAAGTCGACTTTATTCGTTCTTCTTCCTTGCCCTACAGGACTGGGACCAACAATTCTATATGTTAGTGTGCATTTAAGCTTTAGTAGAAGATGGAATAGTCTTAAAGAGAGGGCTGAAAAGAAAAAGCAAGAGATAATCTGCTTTTTATCTTCCATTTCAAAGAAAAGTGAAAAGAAAAATCCATGGCCATGCCTCTTCCCCTTCTTTCTTTCACATGGAAAAGAGAGCTCTTGTATTAACTTCAACAGAATCAACACCACCTTCCTTTATCTCTGTCTCCTTTCGGAAGAAAAATCCATGACCCCTCATACATGGGAAAGAGTGCTGTTGTATTAATATGAACTTTACTCTCTCTCCTTCTCTCATGTGGGCATTGTCATAAAATAGTGGTTGGCTCCACTTTTGCTTGATAGAGTTGATTCTCTCATGGGTGAGGGACATACTGTAAAAGGGGACTCTTTTGAGGTGTCTCTATCTGTCTTATTGGTGCACAGGCCTGCCCTCTCTTTGAAGAGTCACTTTCTTGTGCCTTGCCTCTCTCAAGGGCTGAAAACCCTTTTGTGGTCACTCATCAATGTTTAGCTTGGCGATAGAATACTTAGGGAGTCTTATGTTATGTGGCTAAATTCCAAGAGGGATACCTCTCAACTTCACATATGTCTAAATCTCTCATGTCCAAGTGCATGAAGCCGCATTGGTGTAGCACAACATTGCTTAAAACGTTTCTTAGTCTTGTATCTACACAAGCAAAGGACATGAGAAAAATTGAGCTTGATTCTACGATTTATGCCTGCCATATCGGCACTTTGTCTTTTTGCAATTGACAGGTTGCATATGCCAATCCAAAAACAATGGGTCCGTTTCTCGATTGATTCATCAATGTAACCTGGTTTGCATATCAATTTTAACATATTTGGTATCCTATTTTAGGAGTTTTGCTTCTCCAATTTATCGTTTCCTCCACCCTTGTTGTGACTTGCACACTTTGTAATGCATTTAGCAATTCGAGATTGACCTGCAAGGAACTTCGCAAACGAAAGAAAATGTAGAATTGAACCAATACTGAGTGTTTGTTTCTAAACACGAAACATGGGGAAAATATTTTTCTTGAAACAAATGGAACCTCAAAGAGTGGCAAATTTTTCTTTTTGTTTTTGCCAACAGAATATGATGGTGTTGAGCTGTATAAGATTTGTCAAGATTGTCAAGAAAATTGTCTGTGATATAGATAAATGGAAGCCAAAAAGGGAGAAATGAGGAAGAATAATAAAAAAAAAAGAGCCATTAAATAAAATAGAGCAAAGATGATGAAGAATTGTTGACTTTCTATCATATAGTGGAACCATAACATGCAGAAAGAAGAAGAACCGGGTTCGTTATCTTTGTTTGATAACTATTGTTAAAAAGATACTTTAGATCGATGCAACAACTTATCAAATCCATTCTCTAGCATTTATAGCAATCAGTCCCTTGTTAGCAAATTTTTTTTCTTTTTTTTTTTTATTTTTCAGTAGCCCACCTGTAACAGAAAATTTGAAGGAACAAAAGAAGAGAGAAAGGATGGAAGCTAAAGATCGTAAAAAATAGAAGCTCCATTGTAAACAGCATTTCATAGAGTTCGTAACCTGCATTCTTTGTGCATGCTTCGCTCTTTTCATGTCTTTGGCAGACTTGAGATAATTGGCGGAAACAACCTCTTTGGTTAAAAAGAGAGAAGAAAAAAAAAAACCGAAAAACAAAAAAAAAAAACATCAGCAAGGATGAGTCATTTTCTTATGGTAATGACAGCGCGCGAGTCTCGTGTAATGTAAATGCGCTTAAGACTGAAATATCATGACAATAATGATAGTGTCAGGAGAAACCCGCATTTCAAAAACTTGGTCTGTGCCCAAGATAGAACTTCGTTCAGGATATAAAAGTTCATGATGTTGTTGTTGGTCATTATGTCTTCCTCTGAACCAATTATGAGTCCCATGATGGAAAATGCGACTGAAAAGAGAGAACTGCTGGCGTTACTTATTTGATGGACTGAAGCAAAGGATGCCCCGATCAGGTGAATAGGGCTGAGGACGTACAACAGCAACAGCCCAGTTATCTGCTATTCTTTGTACAAACTCCGTGTTCCATGCGCACACTCGTTGTTGTTTCTGAGGAAGTATGTGTCAATTAACGAGCTTTCAAAGAACAACAACACCCGACATATGCACGTCGCTAGAGCGTGAAAGACACCGTCCAATATCCTGGCAGTAAAGTGCCTCCACATCAGCCGCTCAAAACCAGGCCCCCCAGACTGTTATCCGCATTAGAAGCACTCGTCTCCCCACAGGATCACTTTCACCGCTCTTCTGCTTTTGTTCTAATAAGCATGCTCATGTTTCATCTTGATTACATTTTCACTTGATCCTGCAGCCCCACTCCCCCCACCCCCCCGCCCCCC
>CM038599.1:4009821-4031340 GCA_021533255.1 Ceriops tagal | reverse complement strand
TTATCTATATATATATATATATATATATATATACTTACAAATTTTTTACTGATACAAGGATCAAATGGTATGGTTCCTTCCAAGTGTCACTATTTTATGTTCTGTAATATTTAATTGGCATAACCTTAAACATAAGTTCTTGTGTGACTACTAGTTTGAATTGTTACGAAAAATTGAGCAAAAGCACAAAAAAAAAAAATGTAAAGAGGAATGATTTTTAATTAGGTTCCTATCAATCATTCTCCAACTCTTGATTTATACAATTAAACTGTGAAGAGGAATGATTTTGACTTTGAACTCGACTTGGGCTTTCCACCATGAATCAGTTTGAAAGCTTCAAATACAGAAAAAGGAAAAAGAAAAGAAAAGAAAAAATCTATATAAACAAACCGAAAAAAATACCACTCTCAAGTACATATCTTTCACTTTCAAAGTTCATTGCTTTCATGATTGGCAGGGCAATGATTAACCCGAAGTAAAGCCCCTGCTGGTATGTGCCAAGTTCCGTTGAATATGATCTTCTCCTAACATTTCACTTCAATTTATGTCTTTTTGATTATAAAAGAGTAAACGCACCCTCGCGCCAAAGTTAATTAGATGTTCTTGAATTGATATAACGAAAGACTAAGGAAAAGCAAAAGGTAACAAAATACAAATCAATAAAGGGTCTAGTTTTTTACTTGGAAAGGACCAAAAAAAGATAAACAAGAAGAAAGAAAAAAAAAAGAAAAGGAAAGATTGCAAATTTACGAAGTGTAGAGACAACATAATTAAAAAGATCCCATATAGAATGAATATCGATAGCTTTAAAGTACTCTATTGTCCTTTGACTAGTAGGAGGAAATGGCGGAAAATTAAAGCACGAGCACAGAAAGACAAGCAATAGGGACCTCAGGCTCGAACTCTTTGAACAAACCTTGGCCATGCCTCTAGAAGCGTTCCTTAAAGGATGCCTGCCTGCCTGCCTGGCCTATTTTCGTTTAAAAGACGACCAAAGGAAAGTATTCTTGGAAGGTGGCCAAAAAGAAAAAAAAAACAAAGAAAAAAAAGAAAGAAAAAAGAGGAAAGACTTGAACTTTAAAGGGAAAAGAGAAGACAACAAAATGAAAAGAATGCCTCTAGTAAATATTGCGAACAGAACCTTTTCTATTCCTGCCAGCATAGACTATTCACATTTTTCTCGGGACAATTTATTATTTTTATTAGCAAATCTTCCAAATAAATCCAATATTTTTACTTGGTCTACCGCTATATGACAAAATTTTCGAGTACCAGCATTTACTCTTTTCACATGGTAGGATACCAAATGAATAAACTCGAACCACTCCCCTTCTCCACTAAAATAAAATAAAATAAAATAAAACAATGATAAATGAAAATAGAAAAGAAAAGCTTGTAGAGAAGTGGAATTCACTTTCTACAAAGGAATGTGGCTCCTCCGATCAAAGTGTGCACAGACTACTCCACCTTGAACTAGACTGCCACTACTCCCAATAGCAGGAAGTAAGATTAGCACTTCCCCCTGGTTTAGCTCCTCAGTCACACGGAAAGTGAATAGAACTTCGCTGTGAGTCCAACGGACAGTGAATACACCCCGCTCAATTCGCTCAACTCGTTCAGAATCAAACTGAAATTACCGAAAATAGATTTGTTAAGCTTCATAATTCAAGCAAACTGAGTCCCACAGTTTGATTACAATTTTAAGAATTCAAAAACTGTTAAAACTTAATATTATTAATATTTAAAATTATATTCATAAAAAAAAAAAAAACAGACCACATAACAAGTTTTATCCATCTTCATATCTCTTACAGTTCAAATATACTCGTGACTCAAAGACCTTTATTGGTAGCCCTACAACTTAGACAATAATCTAACTCTTCTTATAGCTCTTGGGACAATTACGTTTACTGTGTGTGTGTGTGTATGTTGAGAAAATATATTCACTATTACTTAATATAACACAATAGAGAGAGAGAGAGAGAGAGAGAGAGAGAGAGAGAGAGGGATGTATAGGGGTGTGAGCAAGTTGATTTGTCACTCATATTCAACATTATCGACAGTTTGACTAATTTTAATATTGCAATCAACCAATGACAGTTAAAAACTAGTTAAACTGTATGATTAATTGTGATTGCAGTTGGTAGGTTTGACAAATTTTAGTCGGTTTGATTCTAACCATACTGAGCACACAAACACAAAGAAAAATATAAAATAAAGATTAAGAATAATTGTACGTGTATAATTAGAAATTGCAACAAATGTAACTAAATTACAAAAGTACAACATTATCGAATATCGTGCATTTTGTGTTTAAAACAATACATCACATAAATATTAGTGGTTTAATTGCATACTTAAATTCTTGAATTTACAATCAATCTGCGAGTCACATTTTTTTTGAAATCACTTTATACATCTAACTCATATTTCAACGATTTGACTGGTTCAATTTGATTGAGTTGGTTTGATTGAATTAGACAGTTTGAGCACTTTGACAAACATCACCGGTGAAAAATAATTATGTTTGTGTCCACGAGGTGTGTTTGCTTAGATGATTCCAAAGAAGAGATTGACCACGTAGAAATGTCTCTATAATTTGTAACCCATGAATTGCTTCATGTTAAGTTCAATATACTCTATATATATATATATATATATATATATATATATATATATTGTGATTTAATAGAAGGTCCATTAAACTGTGAACTATGTAATAAAAATAACTCTCTTAATTTTTATAAATTTTATTATTTTTTATACACGATTAAAACTCAAGACCTCTAAAATAAAAATCTAAATACTTAATTATTAAAATATCTATATAATTTCTAAACATAATAAAAGGTAATACAATATGGTGAAGTGATTTTTAAAAAGTTAAAATGATTCAATTGCGTTATCTTCAATTATGTTTCGTTGCATTGTACGAAATTTATCATAATTGGAAATTAATCATCAAGTCAAGCTGACTTTTTGTTTTGTTTTTTTTTTTTTTGGTTCCTTAATGTTTTTGAGGTATACTTCAAGCTTACCTTATTGCCATGAAAATTCTATACAAGTCAGGATAAAAGGGAACAGCATCAATGAAATAGCATTGCTCATATGATTATAAGTAGACATGACTTCAATCTAGTTGGTTTTGAACCGTCCATTTTGGTTCCAAAAGCACAGAAAACCGAAACCAAAAGGGTATGAAGGCAGTTTGGTTTGGCTCTGGTCAATCGATAATTTCAATTCAATTTTGGTTCGGTTTAGTTTTAAACTTTTATTTTGGTTCAATTCAATTTTTTTCCCTTTTTTTTAAAATTATTGTTTTGTAGGAAAAAAAAAAAGAAAAGTTATAAGCGACTAAAGAAAGTAATCAATTACAAAATTTACAATTGAAAAAGAATGCTTTTTAGAGAGAGAAAGAAATTAAGAAAGAGAGATTAAGAGAGGTGTGAGAAACTGGGTGAGGAGAATGGGGAGTTTTCTTTTTTCTTCGGGTCAATCTTTGTGCTTGTCTTCAAATTTGAGCATATCTAGACCAGAGAGCAAACCCCAGAAGCCATCCAACCCATAAACTCTGGGTCTCCCCCTCACTTTGGAGAATTTTTGAATTTTAGTAGTTCAGTAGGTTTCGCGACCTCTACCGACCCCTCGTCAGACTTTTTAAAAACTAGTCATGGCCATCTCGGTTAGATTGGAGATGTTACATTTGTTTATAAATTCATTATCATTCAATATTATTTTTTAAAATTTATATTTTTATATAAATAATATTATAAATTATATATTTAAATTTGTAAAATTTGAAATCATGGATATATTTGAAAAGTCTTTCTTAATTTAATAATCAATTTTTTTTTTAATTTTTATCATAATGATGTGTTTCTAAATAAAATTTTTATGTATATTAAAAAATGAGAAGAATATATATATATATATATATATATATAGTTTAAATTATATATATTTATTAATATTCGAGTTATAATTGATGTTATAATTTTTAATTAACACTATAATATATAATTTTTTTCATTAATTGAGTCATATTATGATTGAATTTTTAATAAAAATATTATTCAGGATTATTCTAATATTTTTTTACTTAACTAATTAAAATTTATTACATTAATTATTATATGCAAATGAGAAAAATAAGTATTTTTTGTGATTATATTATAATAATATAATATGATAAATTATTTGGTGTAAATTAGAATGATTATACCTTATTGATTCATAACATTTTTTTATATACTACAATACTTTATTATGCAAAATTTGCAAGAGATATATATATATAAATAATCATCCACAATAATGTCTTATAAGAATGTTTTATTAATTTTAAAATAACAATGTGTACATAAATATAAAATAATAAAAAGTATATGATATATGTCATAAACACATGAATAAATTTAGAATACCATCATATCATACATCATCATTCATCAATCAATTTATGTTCAAAGAATATATTCTATACATAGTGTTGTTATAAATCTTTATTATAATTTACTATTATGAAATTAATCAGTAATTTATTAATACTTTTTATTTTAAATTTTTTTAATAATAAAATACTTTAATTTTTTTATAAATTTGGTTTCATGCATTGTCAACGTTCCCATGACTATATTCTCTTTTGGGGATCATGTTACATACTAAAATTTATTCTACATTTTCCAGCTTAGTGGTCTCAGGGTACATGAAATGGTCAAAAAGTGCAGGCAATAGTCATTTGAAACCATTTTAATCTGCAGAATTTAACCCTTATTTGTTTAGATCTTAAGCATTTCCCAAAAATACTAAGGGGCTGTGCTGTTTTTACTGTTTAAGGTTGCTGTTGCCATTCAAATTTGAAACAGTCAGGTGTTAAGGTTTGATTAACTTTTTTTTTTTAAAGTATTGTTACTTGCTGATAAACGTTTTGAAAAGTAACTTAGTAAAATACATATATATATCTCTAAACTATTTTTTGATAATATTAGCAACTGATGATTAATATACAATCAAAACACCATTAATGATATTATTATAATTACATAAACTAGCCTAAATGATATGAACTCATGATTTAACACGGCCCAAAAAAATACTAAATTCTTGTAATACAAATCAAATTTTGAAGAGTGAAGATGTACCATATAATCCATATTATTAACAACTTGCCATGTTAGTAAAGTTTGCAAATAAATCTTTTTTTTTTATGGAAAATAAAATTTAGGATTACAAAATAAAATTATTGATAAATGTTGATAAGAGGAGGAACTCAATTTTCATGCCAATCAAAGTTTAGCTCTTATCTATAAATAAAAATTTGATTCTAATTAAAAATAATTCTCAATTTGGAAACAAAATGTTTTAAATTGTAATTTTAATATTTAACAATGATAGGCAATATTATTCTAATTAAATATTATAAATTTATTTTATTCATCAACAACAACAATTAACAATCAATAAATAATAATAATAACAATAATCAACAGCAGGTAAACTAAAACAAGTCCTAGGTAATGTGCTTGTTCCCGTATGCACACACAAATGCAAGATTCTCTTCATTGGATTTTCCCAACGTTCGCATAATCCTACATGCTCTCGTCTTGATTGATAAAGGTGCATGCATTAATGCTTGTGCAAGAGGGGGATACATGAAAGCCATGCATGGGTTCCATCACGAAAACCTCCTCCTATTTAAAACATTTTTGCTAAGCCACAAACGCGAAAGCCTTTTTCTTTCCTTTTTTTTTTCTTTTTCCTTTTTGGGATAAGCAAAACGTGAGATTCAGAACATGTGACTTGCTTTTCTCAATTTTAGGTGCTGGAAGCGCATTGCACTGGTATTACAAAAAAAAAAAGAAAAAAAAAAGGGGAATTTGTGAAGCTGGATTCTCCACAATTGATGCATGTCATTTAAAATTTGATCGTCAAGAGTATGACTACATAGGTTATTTGAAAGCTTTGACAACCCAATCAAGTGTACAATAAAGTATTCTCGTACATTTTGCATCAATATAATGAAGAAATCAGGTTAGTAACAGGGTGGGGGGGAATCTAAGTTGTTGTAGATCACTAGATCCATCGTCTGATCAATGATGGATCGCAAGTATCCCAATGTGTGCTCTTGTTCAAATTAACATAGACCCAAAAATATGACAGTAGAACATGACCTAATTCCCCCTCACCCCTCATGGGCTCTTTTTAGCTGTCTTGCAGAGGCCTATGACCTCGAAGATTTGACCATGGATCCAGTTCATAGTAGACCATGTCCACTTTCAATGGCATCTTACCCAAAAATTTATTATTATTTCTTTTATTTTTGTTTAATGCAACAAATAATGAATCCTCCAGTGTTTTTAGCGCATTACTTTGTAATACCCCAAAAATTGTCTCGCCAATGAGAACATTGCTTTGGTCTGTCTGTCTCATATGCTTTAAATAAATGTTATTCATAGGAACACCCATCAACTTTTAGTTCTCCATCATCGGCTACTAGTTCTCGGGAAAATTTTATCCGGAAAACAAATAACCGATGGCTAAAAGCTATTAGCCTTTATCTTATATAAATTAAAAAAAATTAGTATTTAGCAATAGTAAATGTTTAACATAGAATTCCATTTAAAAACTTGATATATTAATTAGATTTATATGCTTACCAATCAATAAACAACATTATACACTTTGATGTACCTTTGGTTTGACCATATATTTTGATATTCTATAATGATTATATTGCGCAGTTTTGATATATGCGCTTATGTATGATAAACTACAAGAAGTTGAAAATTTTGGAGCACGAAATCTATGAAAGTTATAAGAGTTCTTTTGAAAAAACTAAAAAAAAAAATTATTAGCAAAAAGAACTAAAATGTATTTAAATGCACATTAAACAAACAAACATAAAAAAAGGGAAAGAAAGCGTTGGGTTAGAAACACTTGGGGCCTTTTAACCCACAAATTTTTTTTCCTTTTTAACCAACACATTTAAAGAAGCCATTAATTCAGCTCAAAACCTATGAGGTGATGGTGCAGCTCTTACACCAATTTTGCTGAAATGCATCTAAAAATAGCCTCCTAACATAATTTCTGAAATGACTGGATCACAGACTTGTCAACCTCTTTCCAAAATCAATTTTCGTGCAGAGCCTTCATCAAGTGTAGTTGGTTAAAGCTCTGACCAGCGACCCTGCAAACATTAACAGTGTAAAGACAAAAGAAAATAAAAAGGTTCAATATTAGCTAGAAGATTAACATGGCTATAATTTTTTAGCCATTAACAATACCAAAGTCCTTCTAAGCTAATGAATTATCAGCCAATTCGAAACACAATTAGATAAAATCTACTGACAGAAACCAGTTAGCCTTGCCTGAGGAAGAAAATGAGTAAGTAATATATATATATATATAAAAGAAAGTAACATGGGGCAAGAGATAGATGCCTTATTCAATTATGTCACCGGGATTTTGTTAAGAATTTAATGAAATTATAAAACCAACGAGGAGAGTTGTGGGAGAAGGCACAAAGGACACCAAATACCAACCCAAGAATGTCTATGCAAACATCAAGAGCATTGGACGATATTAAAAAGACAAAAAAAAAAAAAAGCCAGAACAACCCATCTTAGTAAATGCAATCCCTCAACTGCTTTAAAAACACAGTAGGCGTCCCAGGATAGTATTAACACTGCCAAGGCAGTAGATCTGTGACGTACCCATTAATTTGGTTGCAATAATTTGCAATTTGATTGGTTACGAGAAAGCTATCCAACCGTGATGGCTCAGGGATTGGCTTAAAGATGGGGTTCAAAGGATCTTCCTCAGGCAAAGGCTCTTCTCCTGCAGCTTTACGTGCCATGTTCTCTGCCCTACAAAACACAATCAGATCCAAGATAAATCTGAAGAAGAACTAAGTAGCAACCCAAAGCCTACAAGGAAGTCACTGGTAAGAGTATTGCAGTTAAATTGTCAACTGCATTTCTCTGCTCTAAAAATTTCTAGTAACACTTTTCATTTGTTTCTGTGTGATGCATTGTAAATGAGTGTTAATGGCAAAATCCAATGTTTTGCATTCAATAAGTTGCAGCCCAAAGATTGCACCCAACAGCAGAGGAAGCACAAAAGCAAAATATTTCAGAGGGCATTTCACATTTGCCTTTGTATGCTGGAGATGTCTTTCTCAAGACATCTTTCCCCAGACATCTTTCCCCAGACCTAATCTGTTGAGCCTGCTGGGATTTCATGCTAAGATACATGGACAAAGCTGATTAATTAAGGAGGTGCTGTGACCAGTAAGTATAATAGTCACAGAGAGCAGGGACCAAAGAAAAACAGACATCCAACAGTGCAGTGCATGTTGTGTGGTCCCTGGTGGCTATTTCAAACTGATAGTCCCATCCCTCATACAACTTTGTGGCCAAATCATCTTATAGTTAGGAAAAAGTGCTGTGTACAAGTCCAATCACCCTTCTTGAGGACCAAAACAAAGACAAAGCAGCCAACAGTCAAACGAACAATTCACCTTCTCTTCTGGAGCCATGCCTGCTGCTGAGTTTGCTGGCGAAACAACTGCCGATAGTAAAATTGGAACTGCAAAAGAAGAGATGGCGTCATAATCACAGCTCATCAACTTCTACATTAAGGAACAAAAAATGAAGACAAACCTTCTGCTGTTCAATTGACAGATCATCCATGCATTCAATCAAAAATTCCATATTTCTTTCCAGAAATGGATTGGCTGACAATTGCAGGCGATCATAATCACACTATAACAGGAAAATTAAAGCACAAGTTAGAATAAATATACAATGCTTATTCTGCAGAAAAGAAGTCTCTCAGGAATGGCCACTTTCACCTGGGTGACTGGTGTATCAGCTTCAAGCCCGGTCATGAAAGCACTGATAAGAGCAGAATTTGAAACTTTGATCTAAGGGAACAAAATTTCATGAAACATATTACTTAAAATACTAAATTAGAACATGTTACCATGTTACAAATTGGTAGAGTATAAAAACATGAAGACGTTTAAGTTGGTGGAAAGGAATAGAGCAGAAAGGCAACATGGGCTTACAGGAATTTCCTCAAAAATGTCCACCCATGAGAAATTTCTCTCCCTTAACCTATTGGAGCAAAGGAAGACATAAAATTGAGATCACCGTAATTGTGTACAGATAACGTCAACTATTAAATGTGATGTCCTTACTTCTCGCCAGTAAAATTATTGTTACGATACAGATCCATGAATGAGTCAGAAAGTTTTAAAGCCTTGAGAGCCAGGACTCCCTGATCAGACCTTGATGGATCATAAATTATGCATACACATCTTCTAATATTTTCCTGCAATCACCAATAAATAATTAATGGAAAAATAAAGAACTAAGATAAATAGCCATCTTTCATGAACTAAAGAAATGAGAGTTAAAGAAAGATCCCCCAGGAGTAAAAGACAGAGAGACATAAATTTATATACATGAAAAATAAGTCCTTGGCACCTTTGGAACAGGAACTCAAACATCAACAGGAAACCTGGCCCTAATTATTGTCTAGAAATGGAATAAGATATATGGGAGACCAAATTCCTAAAGATGCCCCAATACTCCAATCAATAATCAAAGATTTGAAGTTTGTGAAAATTGAAGAAAACATTTTCAACATGAATATTCATCATGGATGGCAGACTAGTGAATTTATACAGAACAATCCAACACTCAGCAACTCTATGCTGATAAAGTGGGCCTGTATATCATGTTCAAAGCTTCTGTCAGCTGGATAAATATGGTAAAAAGGACAAGTATATGTAAGGGGTGGAAAACTTATGACACTTACTAACATTTCCAACTTTCCACAGACAGAGCAATAATGTGTTTGGTTGAAAAAAATCAATCATTTTCCCTCAACAAGATGTAACTCCAATTGCACCACTACTTCAGAAATAGCAGCCATACTTTCTCCATCAAAGAACAATTGTATGGCCTACTGAGTCAATGCCTCCAAACAATAAGCTACTTGATGAAGGTTAGAGCTCTTTGTTTGTTCTCAATCAAGAAAAGAATACTCAAGAAGAAGAATATTCAAGCAGAGCACTGCCTGGTTACACCAGACATATCAAGTTGCAATCCCAAATGCTATTCTAATTTTCCTACATTGCAAAAGAATCTTTATCTTCTCAGCATTTTAACAATTTGGACAAAAAATCCTGATGTTTAGGCTTATTGATCTATCTGAAAAACAGCTGCTTTACCTAATATTGAGGATGTCAGCAAATTGAGAAAATAAGAAGATAATCCAACATGCAAATCAAAATTGGTATGGTGGCATGTCTCAGATTTTGTTCATATTTTTCTACTGTGGATTATGAAATTGTGCAATATCAAATATTAGCCATCCTAAAACACCTGAAAATAAAATTGAGAATTGCTAATACAAATTGAATGCACCCTTAACTTTTAAGGAATGGCATTCAAAATGCCTAAAATTGATAAAATATTAAGGAACCTCATAATTAGTAAGAAAGGTTTTTAATAGCTCCCCCCATAGATCATTCATTTTAAATAGTGAACTAAATAAAATATGCAAAGAACCTTCAATAAAGATTTATGAAACTCATTGAATAGATACCATGCAACAGGTGAAGAAGACTATTAAGATCCAATACCTGGTAATTCATGAAGGTCTCAATCAGTTCCACGGTTTGGAAACACCCCAACAGTGTTGACTGATACCTGAAATTGAAAATGTAACATATCAGCAACTGGAATAATTGGCCATATTAACCTTTCTCATGCACATGCCCACATGGATGAGGGCACACAAGCTGAACTTCATTATGTTTTTTGATGGGTGAGCAGGTAGTCATTGTTTTCTAAGGGGAATCACTAAATTGTTTAAAAGGATAGTATAAAGAGTAAAGCAAATAACTGGGAGTGTTGAGCCAAAAGAATCAATAGATCCCAAGAAACATCCCTGAAACCTTAACAAACAAATGCTCATTCAAATTGCCCAATCTTTAAATAAGAAAAATATAAAAGAAAGTATATTACAACAAAGGGGAAGCAAATGACTCCATGTAGCAAAAGCTTCATAATGACACGAATAAAGTTTTGCTTACATAAAGACACATGACAGTTAAGACAACTGAGGAACATGATTTGGCAAACACATTTAAAAAGATCAAGCTGACAAATGATTCCACCAAAAAAAAAAATGCAGAATCAAACTCACCATCCAACTGTGTTATTGTCAACATTAACCTCTCTCAAGCACCTCATCATTTCAAGCTGGTAATTAGCACCATCAGCTTCAACCTCTTCATCCTCTTCCCGAATCTGTGCCATAATTAATAAATAAATCAAATTCGAGTTGCAATCAAGACTAGGGACAAAAGCTATAAGACTTTCTATAATGGCAACATATTGAGCAGCAAAATGGCTTTTCATTACCGGGAAAGGGAAACAGTTGGTAACTTCAAGAACACTGCCAACATCCAATCCAAGAAGTTGGCCTGTGACAAGAGCCGGAGAAAATTCCTTGCAGTGTTTGATTATCTTCAATACAACCTGTTGATTGAACCCCACCCAAAAAAAAATCCAAGAGATTATATGATGCCACAGCTAGCAGAACAAGCACGACCTAAAAAATTCTACTATATGAGTAGGTAGCAGGCCAGCAGTAAAATTAGCATCAATTACTGAGACCCACAAAAAGAAAACGAAAACTTCCGTTGACTCAACAGCCTTGAAGGGTCAAAGATAATATTAGAAAAAACTGCAAGTTCTCATTTATTCCAACGCAGAAGAGGAAGAGAGAGAGAGAGAGAGAGAGAGAGAGAGAGGAAGGTTGGAGGTGGAAGGGAATACCAGTCCTTCCATCTGAACAACGCGAAGAGGCGGAGCAGCCTCCTCCGTCGATGCCACCTGAAGGAACGACCTTGCAGTTGCTGCACCAAAAATTCCCAAAAAAAAAAAAACCAAAAAAGAAAATATATGTGAGAGCACAAAAAAGAAAGAAACGGTGGCAAATAAAACAAAACCGGGGATTGAAACATAATAGTCAGCGACTAGATTTAAGCAAACGTACGGTTAGGGTTAGCCATGGGGGGAGGGAGGGAGGGAGGGAGGGCGGGCGGGCGGCTTGGCTGGTGGTTGTCACAGGTAAAGAGAGAGAGATTTAGACCGCAAGTCTTTGATGCCGACGAGAGAGCCCCTGAAACTCGCCTTTGGCTCTTACTTTCTTTGCGGTTTGCTTTATGCTCTTCTTCTGTCCAAACCCTGGCGTGTTTTTTTTTTTTTTTTAAATTATTTATTTAATAAAAAAATTGGGTATCGTAATTGCGGTTTTTCTTTGTTTTGTTATCCGGCAGCTAATAAGGCGCCGTTTGCTTATGGTTTGGAGACCGAAGTACAAGTGAGAATCAAAATCAAAATCAAAATCAAGTAGAAGTGAAAGTATTTGGTCTATCAAATACGGATATAGATATAATAATTTTAATATTATATGATATAAATAATATGACACATTAATTTTAATAAAATATTAAAACATAGATACAACTAAAACACATTATATATATATATATATCATCCTTAAAAATTTTTTAAGTTTAAAAAGAAGAAAGAAAGAGAAAGAAAAAAAGTTAGAAATAACTTTACAAGAAAGTGAAAACATTAAAATATTTATTTGATAATATATAAAACTACACTAGAATAAATAAATGTTTAAAAAATCGAGAGAGTTAATTAAAAATAATTTAACAATTTTAAAAAATTATATCATATCTATATTATGTTTGTATATATATGTTATATAGTATTAGATTTGTGTAATGCATAAATTTATCATATTTATGAAAAAATTATATTTTTACTTTTTAAATAAAAAAATAAAAGAAATTTAAATTATAAATTTTTTCTTAGTAAGAATAAAATTGTATTTAGATTTTTTCTCTAAAAATTACAAAAAGTGCACTTTAAGATTTTTTTATTTAAAAATATATTTTTATTTTCATTAATTCTAATTATTTGCATTATATGAATTTTAGATATATGTAAAAAATTTGTTGCAACTCGAATAAAAAGAAATGTTTGATGTAAGGCCTTCTTAATAAATGAGGGGTGATAGGTTGTCATTATTTGTTAGAATGTTGTTATGATGAACTATTGATGATGGAGATAAACTATGTTTACAAGGTGCTTTGCTTAATTTACACTCACCACTCGTTCAAACATTGCGATGACTAGATCAATTCAAAATTTCATGACCTCAAATTAATTTTAAAATGCTAAAATTGTCACTAACCTTTTAAGGTGTGCTTATAATACTTTAATAACTGATTTAAAGAATTGCAATGTTTTTTAAATTATAGGGATTTGATCTATGTTATTAAGATTTTTTGGGGTTTAAGTGTATAATTATATTTGATGGAAGTTAAAATCAACCTAGATGCTTATCATACATGACAAATAACTTTAACTTTTTTTTTTGCTTCTTGATTTAATATTTTAATTGTTTATCATTTTTACTAGAAAATTTTGTTATAGATGGATGCTAGGATTTTGAAAATGTTAATGCAATAAAGAATGAGATTAGGATTTAAAAAAGTTTGTGAGACATTTTTTATGAAGGTCACATGCTCTAATGGAAAATGCGTTAAGCATATGGGATGATTTATTAAAAATCTCTTGCACTTAAAAGAAAATATAAGAATATTAGAATGCTTTTAACAAAGATTCTTTTATTTGAAGTAATTTTAAAAATGAATGAGATACTTTTTATGGTTACATGTATATTGAAAACTTTTAAAAAGGGTCAGGATACTTTTTATGGTGATTCTTTGCATAAAAATTTGAAAAACAAAATGATTTGAAATTTTAGAAATTTATATATTATTATTATTATTTTAGGAGTAAGAAAATTTTGTAAGACCTTTGGAAAATTTAAAGTTAGAGTTGCATTGAAACTTTTTTTTTTTTTTGAAATTTTGAATGGAAAGGTTTTTTATTAAAAATTTTGATTTAGAATGATACAAGATCTTTGGGAATTTTAAAATTAAGAATGTATGAAAAATTTTATAATTTTGAAGATAAAAGAATTTAAAAGAATGAAAATAAAGAATATTAAAAAATGTGAAATTATAGGAAATTAGAGATTTTTTAAAGTTTAGTCCATTTCTTTTTTTTTTTTAAAGATTTTTTATTTTTAATTTATAAGATAAACTAAAACATTGCCATTTGGGTTTAAAGGGCAAGTTTAATTGCCAAAATGACATTGCTTTGAAAACAAGGAACCTAAATTTTAAGAAAATCATAACAACATTATTTTAAAGTTAAGAGAATTGTTCAAAATGACATTCTTTTGGAAGAAAGGAACAAAGATTGGAACACTTAAAAGATGTTTTGAAGATGAGAAAGCTATTAAAAATGACATCATCAATTTTAAGGTTGGAACCCTACCATTTCTTCACTTGTCCACCATTTGCCTACCAACAATTTATAAGGTCTTAAACCTTTATCTCCTTTTTAACTACTAAAGCCTCAAAAATACTAAAATTTCTTTTTTTTTTATATCACATTCATTTAAGTTTTAGTTTGGTCGAAGTCCACCATTTGTAAGGTTTAAAGACTACAATCTTTATGCTTTAAAAAGTTTGAAAGTTCAATTTCACAATCCCAAGTTCTAAATTAACTCTTTTGAGTGCTTAAATTAAGGTCTCCATTTTGCCTTAGGTAAGTTTTTCTTTGATTTTTTTAAGTCTTTCTTTAAAGATAATTTCTTTATTTTTTATGTTTTTGTTTCTATTTTTCTATTTTTGGTTATTTTTAGATATTTTTGAAAAATAATTTATTTAACATTTGCTATCTTTTTTTTCCAAAAAAATAAAAGTGTTAAAAAATACAATAATAAGTTTAATTTGTAAATGTTGATAAAAGATATTTGATATTTATGGGGTTTAATCTTATAGTATAGCATTTTTGTGGTAAGGTTATATTTATGAGTTTAAGTAGGGTTAGGTTAAAGGAAAAAGATTTATCAAATTGATTTAATCAAGTTTAACACAAATTGACTCAATTTGATTAGGAATGGTTAGGTCAACTCAAGTTTAATTTAGTTTTGCTTAATTTGATTGAGTTAACTTACATTTGATGAAATTAACTCCTTAATTTTTGTGTTTTCTTTTAATACTTAAAAAAAATTAGCTATTTTTCTTATTTCTTTATTTTTATTTTTTTACATCTTAATGTTTAATTTAGTTTTTTTTTGTTTATACCTATTTTCCTTTTATAAATCATTTTATTCATTTTCCTTACTTCTTTCTTAATAAAATACTAAAAAAGGAAGATGATGAGGAAAGATTGTTAGTTTCTCTCAATAGCTAGATCGATTACATCTTTAAGCATAAAGATCTAAGAATAAAGGCATTAGCTTTGTTGCTTCTCATTTTTCTTTCTTTTATTATTTACTTTTCTAGATTTTGCACATATATACACCCATAAGCAAATATAATAATATAATAATGTAATATATTAATTTAAGTGTAATTTAATGTTTGAATTATAATATTGACTAATTCTTTGTGGCTTCTTTTGTTAACTTATGGTGTTGTAGTACACCTATAAGTTTAAATTTGATTACAATAAATGAAAAATACTTTGAGTTTAAATTTAATAATGGTGATAGCAATTCTTTTGGCCTAGTGAGTGGTTCTTTTTCTTTCTAACTATAATTTCAAGTACTATTGTTTGTGATTACTTATTAATTTCAAAATGAGCTTTCAAGAATCTTAAAAGTATTTATTATTCACCTTTTTTAATTGCTATGCAAAGCATAATGTTTTTTTTAGTGTTAAGTGCTATCATTTTTAGGTGTTTTTTTTGTTTTTTTTTTCTTTTTTTTGTTGTCTTATTTTTTCTTTTAATTGTTATCTCTTTTGTTCTATCTTTAATTTTTTTTCCTTTTTGTTTTGTACTTTCAAGAGGATTTAAATAGCCTTTTTAAGTTGCCTTTAAATATATCAAAATGTCATATGATTGGCTAATTCCATAAATTCTCTTATTAGCTAGGAAGACATAAAAACAAGTTTGATAATAATTATTTCTTATTAGTTATAGACAATATAGCTTGTTAAAGAAAATAATCATTAATTTTTTATAAATACTTGATATTATTTGCCTTTATTCTAACTTATCTTTCAATTTTTTAGTTAAGTTTTTTAAGTTTTATGGACTTATTGAAGATACTTAAAGGTAGGCTTTGACTTTGATTGTGATGAATTTACATAAAGCTTAACTTGGAACCTTATATTAAGAAATGACTTGGTAAGGATTAGCTTAAGGTTACATGAGATTTGACTTAAGGTTTTAAGTAATTCTTTAAGTAAAACAAGTTCATGTATTTATATTTACTTAAATTTAAGTTTTTTTTTAGTAAATTTTCATATTTTACAGTATTTAATATTAACTTAATAATTAATTGACATATATTTTTAATATTTTAATAAAATTAAAATAACATACATCTAGTCTTTTTTTTTCACACTATAAAATTAAGTTTTCTTGATTCACATTATTATTTATTTGACTTCACTCAACCAAATTACTTAATTTGATATATTAATTTTTTTATCCAATTAATTTTCCTTTTGATAAAATACTCAGTTAAGCGATTTGCCTTAGGAACCTTTGAATCAATGTGGTGTGCAAACCCTAGAAAGTTAAGAAACAATTGAGGTTGATTAGATCAGAATCCTAAGGAAATTAAGTTTTAAAAGCTCTAATCTTAAGATGTCATAAAAGTTAATCACTCTTTTGATAAGTCAAGATAATGTATTCTTCCAAGAATATAAAAAAGCAAAGTAAAACTTGCTAAAAAATACCTTAATCTTATTAATTCCGTTTTACATAGTTGTAACCTTTATATATGCATGTAAATATTATAATTCTATAAGAAAAATGTGTTTCTTAACATATTTATATAAGAAAACCTTAATTACAGGTAATCCTAAATCTACCTTAATTAAAGAATACAATTCTACCTTAATTAGGAATCCTAAATCTTTCTTAATTAGAAATTCTTAAAAAAGATTACCATTAATGATATAAATCAAAGTAAAACCTTAATTAATGTATCAAGATTTAGCTCAACTTACAAGCCCAAATAAACCCAAGAAGTTAAGCTTTTTTTATATGTAATTTGACCTTAACTTTAAATCCAATAACCCAAAACAAAAAAAAGCTTATTAATACAACTTAGCATGTAATTAAGCCTTTCCATAGCTTGGTTATATAGCTTGGACTTATATCATAGGCTCCAAGTTTTGTTTTTTCAAGTTTTAAGCCTTATCCATCATCTTGCATATAAAGATAAATGATTATTCTTAATGTAACATTTAAAACTATTAGAACAGTCTTAGAATCTTCTGGAGCACCCTTTTGTTATGCAGCTCCATGATTGAGCCTTATTAAGTCTCTTTTATCCTCTTTGTTTTTGCTCTAGTCATTGGACTACCGATTCCTTGCAAAAGTTTAGGGAATACTTGCTTTGTTGCACTTGAATAACATCCTGTTCTCCATTATTCCTCCCCTCCTTGGAAGGATTTGTCCTCAAATTACCTACATCAAACAAAGATAAGTTAGCAACATTAAAAGTAACACTAATATTACCATAATTACTTGGTAAATCTAACTTATAGGCATTGTCATTAATCTTCTTTAAGACTTGAAAAGGTTTATCTCCTCGAGGTTGCAATTTAAACTTTTTTTGTGGGGAAAATCGTTCCTTCCTCATATATACTCATACTCAATCACCAAGTTCAAAGATAACCATCATACGCCCCTTATTAACTTGCTTAGCATATTACTTATTCTTCCCTTTAATGTTAGCCCAAACTTTGGCACGTAAATCCTTTACAAATTTTGCCTTTTTCTTACCGTCAATATTAGCATGCTCTTTAATAGGCAAAGATAAAATTTCCAAAGAAGTTAAAGGATTAAAATCATAAGTAACTTCAAAAGGTAATAAGGAAGTTGTCGAATGAACAAATTTGTTATAAGCAAACTCAATATGTGGCAAACATCGTTCTCATTGCCTCAATTTCTTTTAAATGATTCTTTTAAATGATAGCATATAACAAAGTAGTAAGTGTCTTATTAACTACTTCAGTTTATCTATTTATTTAAAGATATGCAATAGTAGAAAATAAAAGTTTAGTTCCCAATTTATTCCACAAAGTGGGCTAAAAATGACTTAAGAACTTAACATCTTTATCATTAACAATAATTCTTGGCAATTTATGCAAACATATCACTTCCTTAAAGAATAACTCAGCAATATGTGTTGCATCATTGGTTTTAGAATATGTAACAAAATGAGCAATTTTGCTAAACCTATCAACAACGATAAATATGCTATTTTTACCACATTGAGACCTTGGTAATCCTAAGACAGAGTCTATAAAAATATCAGTCCAAAGTTGGTTAGGCATAAGTAAAGGTATATACAAGCCATGTGGTTTAACTCTAGCCTTTGCTTGCCTACATGTAATACACTTATCATAAATAAAATGCACATCATGCTTTATATTAGGCCAATAAAAATGCTCATGCAATATATCTAGAGTTTTCTACACACCAAAGTGCCCCATTAGACCACCATCATGAGCTTCCTTAATAAGTAATTCACAAATAAAATAAATAAGCACATATAATTTATCCCTCTTAAACAAAAACCCTTTATGCCTATAAAAGTCACCCAAAGCACACTTATTGCATGCATTCCATACTTATTCAAAATTAAAATCATTTGCATATAAGCCTTTAACCAATTCAAAACTAAGTAACTTAGTTTGCAAAGAAGTAAATAATGTGTACCTTTTGGATAATGCATCAGTAACAACGTTTTCCTTTCTATGTTTGTACTTGATCATATAAGGAAATGTTTCTATGAACTCCAACCACTTAACATGTCTTTTATTAAGCTTACCTTGGGATTTTAAGAACTTTAAACTCTCGTGATCAGAATGAATGATGAATTCCCTTGGCCACAAATAATGTTGTTATGTTTGAAGAGTTTGTATTAATGCATAAAGTTCTTTATGATAAGTAGGATAATTTAAAGCTGCCTGAAGTTCCTGACTTCTCCCTAGGATCTACTAGTTTGTGATAATGAGAGGGGGGTGAATTAGTATCACCACAATTCGCAATTCGCAGGTAAGTGAACAACTTCAACCTCTTCTTAAAAGCGAACTCTTTCTCAGACTCGACTAAGGTAGATTTATTGCTACATACTAATCACAATAGTCCCCAGAATTACCTTTCAGACACCTTGCCTAATAGACAATACGGATGTTCTTATTTAGGTCTTCATTAGGTTATGGGTTGGCTAATACTTTAGCTGCGTTCATAACTCAATTCAAAACACAGAACGTAAAGCAAATTAAGGACACACGAGATTTACGTGGTTCCGTCAACGTGACGTACATCCACGGTGGTAGGGACTCTCCCTTACCGAGACTATCCACTACACTTGTGAATACAGGTTACAATGGATGTCTTTAATTCTTTACTCCTTTCACTATTGCAATTACTAAGCAAGTATAATACAAAGAGTGTCACTTACTGTGTCTACCCTTCTTCTAACTTGTCTTGCCTCTGTTGAATTGAAAGACTGCTCCACTGCTGCTTAGAAGTTCACCGCAACGCTCTCTAACCTCCATGGAAGAAGTCTGGAAATACGTTGAGTTCAATGCTTCGCCAAATTCCTTCTCTACGTTGTTTCACACAATTCCTGCTTTCACCGTCTTACGGTCTCACTCATATCCTTATCTCATGATCTCACTGTCTCACAGCTCGCTTGTCCATTTCTCTCTCTCTTGATGTCTAGCCGAATTTCTCTCTCTTACCGCTAGATTTCTCTTTTCCGTTCACCCACTTGGTCGTCACGAATTTCCTCCCTTTTTGTTAGGGGTCTACTTTTCTTTGTCCTATCGTCCAGCACCGTCTAGCTATCACTCTTCTTCCCGTCGACTCCTCTGTTCTGGTCGTATACCTCTTTTCTCTCTCTTCCAACGGCCATCTCCAGTGGGGTCTTTCTCTTCATTCGTTTCATGGTTCTCGCCTTACCGTGTCGTTCGTTTGTCTCACACCATTACAGATCTGTTGTATGCTCTTTCGGTGGTGTCTCTCTCTTCATTCGTCGATTGCGTTTTCTCTCTCTTTGTCCGTAGGCTTCATTTTCTCTCTCTTTATCCGTCAGCTACATTTTCTCTCTCTTCATCCAACCGCTGGTGTGTTGGTGGTATGCCGTTCCTCACGGGTTTCTCTCTCTTGCTGTTACACGATTTGCTCCGATTTACTCAATTTGGCTATTCTTCGTTCTGTTCAATTTTCGATGACACTGTTCAATTTTCGACAACTACACTGTTCACTCGACGACTACTGTTCACGACGGTTACTCTTTTCTTTTGCAAGTGGTGTTCTTTTGTGTAGGGTTTAGTGTTTTGTTGTATATTCAATTGTGTTGGCCTTACCCTAGTTTTGTCTTCCAAGGTCTTTATATGTTCTCTTCTGTGAAACCCTAAGAGGGCTTACGCGACGAATTTACGTTCTTACCCTTACGCGACGAATTTACTGTTTTGCCCCTCCATATGGCTTTTACCTTATTGCCCTTCCATGTGGCTTTACTTTCTTGCACACTTAAACCTAGTTAATAACAATTACAACCCACACAAGACTGTGGGAACAACACTGCCCCATTTAGCTTTTCACTAAAATAAGCAATTGATTCGGAATCTTGCATTAAAATAGCCCTTATTCCTATTCCAAATGCATCATATTCTACCTCAAAAACTTTATCAAAATTAGATAAGTATAACAAAGGTGCATTATTAAGTTTTTTTTTTTTTCAAAGTATTGAAAGCCCAATCATGCACATCATCTCACTTGAAAATAACATTCTTTTTAACAAGTTCATTTAAAAGTATAGAAATGGAATTAAATCCTTAACAAACCTTTAATAAAAACTTGCTAAACCATGAAAGCTTCTTACCTTGTTTGCATTCTTAGGCATAAGCTAGTCCCTTATCGCCTTTACCTTCTCCTTATCTACATTAATACCTTACGAACTAATAACATAGTTAAGAAATACATCGGATTCCATGCAAAATGTGCACTTTTTGAGATTAACATATAATTAGTTTTCTCTTAACACATTGAACATAACATGCAAGTGTTTCATATGTTCATCCAAATTCTTATTATAAACTAAAATATCATTAAAGTAAACTACTACAAATTTACCTATGAAAGCACGCAAGACATGATTCATTAACCTCATGAATGTACTGGGTGCATCAATTAATCCAAAAGGCATTATTAACCACTCATACAATCCATATTTAGTTTTAAATGTTATTTTCCATTCATCTCCCTTTTTCATGCAAATTTGATAATAGTCATTCTTTAAATCAAAATTTGAAAACACATACAAACTATATAACTCATTAAGCATATGATCTAATCTAGGGATAGGATG
>CM038599.1:3988560-4003835 GCA_021533255.1 Ceriops tagal | reverse complement strand
TTCTTAAAAGCGAACTCTTTCTTAGATTTGACTAAGGTAGATCTATTGTTACCTACTAATCACAATAGTCCCTAAAGTCACCTTTCGGATACCTTGCCTATTACACAGATCGGATGTTCTTGATTAGGTCTTCTTTAGGGTATGGGTTCAATGATACTTTAACTGCGTTTACAACTCAATTCAAAACATAGAATGTAAATCCAAAGCAAGGACACGAGAAATTTACGTGGTTTCGTCAATGTAACGTACGTCCACGGTGGTAGGGACTCTTCCTCTACCAAGACAATCCACTATATTTGAGAATACAAATGTGGTACTCCCGATGTTCACAATGTAGTTACAATGGATGTCTTAATCCTCTATTCCTTTCACTATTGTAAATATAAAGCAAGTACTAATAGTGTCACTTACTGTGTCTACCCTTCTTCTAGCTTGTCTTGCCTATGTTGAATTGAATAGGTTACTTCACTACCGCTTAGAAGTCCACCACAACACTCTTTAACCTCTATTGGAGAAATCTGAAAATACGTTGAGTTCTTTCCAATGCTTCACTGAATTCCTTCTCTAGGTTGTTTCACACAACTCCTGCTTTCTCTGTCTCACGGCTTCACCCATCTCCTGATCTCACGGCCTGCCTCATATTTCTGGTTTGGCGTTTCACGTTTCACACACATTTCTAGTTCGCCCGCTTTGTTGGTCTCACGCCTCACGCATGTTTTTGGTCTCACGCCGACGCACGTTATGGTCTCACGCCGACGCACGTTCTGGTCTCACGTTTTAGATCTGCACCCGTTTTGCTATTCTCAAGCCTCATGGATACCAGATCTGCTCTTCCAGTGATTTGTTTCTCTCTCTTACGGTGGTGGGTTTCTCTCTCACCGTCCAGTAGGATCTCTCTTACCATCCAATTGGATTTCTTCCTTTTTTCGTTCACTCTTTTCTTTTACTGAGAGTTCTTGTGTTTCCGCCGCCCATCCACTCTCTTCTTTGGCTATGTCAAATTTTTCTCTTTTGCAACCCCTGTTCTGCCGTCCAGCCCTGTTTCTGATTTTGGCCATCACGGATCTTTTCCCTTTTCTGTCGGTGGTTTGCTTTTCTTCGTCTTGCCGTCCAGCCCCCCTTCGGCCATCTCTAGTTTTTTTCTATTTTTCTGCCAACTGACTATTCTCTTCTTCATCCACCCAATTGTATATGTTTCGTGTAAGGTTTTTCGTGTGGTTTTACTTCATTGCCCCTCCATATAGCTTCAAATTACTCTCTTGCCCCTCCATGTGGCTTTACTTTCTTACCCCTCCATGTGGCTTCAAATTACTTGCACACTTAAATCTAGTTGACAACAATTACAACCCATACAAGGCTGTGGAAATAACAGGGTGACCATGGTAATTTAATAGAAAGGTTACTCACAATGGCTATAAGAACAGATACTCCTTTGTAATTAATAATTAAATTGTTATATTAACTCCTCTCAAACCTATTCAAACATATAAAGATCAGAGAAGATAACAAGAGAGTGTAAAATAAGAGAACAAAGGGAAAAGAAAAAGAAAGAGAGTAAGAGGTCAAAAGAAAGGAGAGAAAGTAAGGCTGAGGGAAAAAATTTAAGTGAAAAGGGCGAGGTAGAGAGAAAAGCAAGAAAATAAGTATGTTTGTTGGGAAAAGTGAGGTTAAAAGCACTATGATTACAAGGTAACAACTACTTGTACTTATGTATAAGGATGTTTATTTTAATCTAATAACTCATCTTTATCTAGTGTGGTTGTCCCATTATTGCAGGAATTTAAAGATTTATTTCTCGAAGAAATTCCCCAAAAATTACCTCTTTTAAGAGGAATTGAGTGCCAAATAGACTTCATACCTGATGCCGATATACCAAATAATGATGGAGAACAAGATGCTATTCAAGTACAACAAAGCAAGTATTCCCTAGATCCTTATAAGCAATCGGTGGTCCAATGACTAGGGTAAGGACAAAGAGGATGAAATAGGCTTTACAAGGCTTAATCATAAAGTTGCATGACAAAGAGGGTGCTCCAGAAGATTCCAAGACTATTTTAAAAGTTTTCAATGCTACACCAAGGATAATCACTTATCTTTATATGCGAGATGATTGACAAAACTTAGAACTTGAAGAACAAAACTTGAAACCCATAATATAAGTCCAAGCTATATGACTAAGTTATTGAAAGGCTTAATTGTATGCTAAGTTGTATTAATGTGCCTGATTTTGTTTTAGGTTATTGGATTTAAAGTTGAAGCCAAATTACATGTAAAAAAGGCTTAACTTATTAGGTTTATTTGGGTTTGTAGGTTCAGTCGAATTTTGATACATTAGTTAAGGTTTTTACTTTGACTTTATATCATTAATGATAGTCTTTTTTAAGAATTCCTAATTAAGGTAGATTTAGGATTCTTAATCAAGGTTGATTTAGGATTCCTAATCAAGGTAGAATTATATTCCTTAATTAGAGGATCACTTGTAATTAAGGTTTTTAAGAAATACCTTTTCTTTATAAGATTGTAATATTTACATGTCTATATAAAAGGTATAACTATGTAAAACAAAATCAATAAGATTGAGGCATTTTTTAACAAGCTTTGCTTTGCTTTTTTATGTTCTTGGAAGATTAGGACTTTCAGGATTTAGTTTCCTTAGGGTTATGATCTAATCAACCCAACTTATTTCATAACTTTCTGGGGTATGCATACTACATTGATTCAAAAGTTCCTAGGACAGATTACTTAGTGGGTTCTTTATTAGTTCTCAAAATTAGAACTTTTAAAAGAAATTCAAGATATCTTTTTTAAACTTAGAAAGAAAAAAAGATTTGCAACTTTATACACAATAGGTTAAAAGAATCAAGATGCATTACTAAGCTCAAACACTTCTTTTTCTTTTTTCTTTTTCTTTTTTTTTTCATTTTTTTCTTCTTTTATTTTTCAACCTTCTCTCTATTTTTTTTTTTACTTTTTAAACTTTTTTAATCAAATTAATCACCTACAGAATTAATACAACTTCAAGAGTAATAAGTTGATCAAAACAAACCAAAAAAACTAAGCAAAAAAACACAAGGAATGAATAAAGGACAAAAAAAGTATTAAATAAAGATGGAAAAGAGATATATAACTTATTTTTAAAACCAAGGCTTTGATACCAATTGATAAAAATCCTGCTAGGCGACTTACCTTTGAAACCTTTGATTCAATATAGTATATACACCCCAAAAAGTTAGGAAACAAGTTAGGTTGATTAGATCAAAAACTTAAAGAAACTAAGTCCTAAAAGCCTTAATCTTAAGACACTACAAAGGTTGATTATTCCTTTGATAAGTCAAGACAATGTATTCTTCTAAGAACATAAGAAAGCAAAGCAAAACTTGCTGAAAAATACCTCAATCATATTGGCAGTCAACCTTATCTTGTTGGCATACAAGACAAGTTCTAACATACATCTCAACCTCATCCTTCAACTAAAGCCAATAGTATGTCGCCTTCAACAATGCCCATGTCCTCTTTATGCTTAGGTGACCCGCCCATTTGGTATCATGACACTCCTCAATAAGGGAATGTCTTATATTCCCTCACTTAAGCACATAAAGTCACTTACCTCGGGTATAGATTAGGTCATCCTCAACCCAAAACCTTTTTATCCCTGTTGTTCCCACAACCTTGTATGAGTTGTAATTGTTGTCAACTAGGTTTAAGTGTACAAGAAAGTAAAGCCACATGGAAGGGTAAGAAAGTAAAGTCATATGGAAGGGTAAGAAGGTAAATCCACATAGAAGGGCAAGAACGTAATCCGCCGCGTAAGTCCTGGAGGGGCAAGAACATAAATCTGCCGCGTAAGCCCTATTAGGGTTTCATGAAGAGAGTATATAATGACTTTGGAAGACAAAATTAGGGGAAGGCCAACACAATTGAATACACGGCCAAACCTAGAGAGAGAAATCGTCAAACACAAGAGAAAGGCCAACATAATTGAATACATGGCAAACCCTACACAGAAAAACACCACCTGTAAATGAAAAGACTAGCCGTAGTGAACAGTGCAGTCGTCGTGAATAGTGTAACCGTCAAGAGAGAGAAAGAGGAGACGGTCGACGGCCGAGCTGAACAAAGAACAGCCGTCGTCGAAGATAGGAGAGAAAATCCGACACGGCCAAAGAGAAGTGGCCGACAGACGAAAAAAAAAAGGGAGAAGAGGAGCAGCCGTTGGATGAAGAGAGAGAAAAGTCGTCGTCGGAAGAAGGTCGGTCAGCAATTGAACATTTGGCAAACCTAGAGTGACCGGCCAACACCAAACCCTACACAGCATAAACATAAAGAGGTGGTCGGCAATAATATAAAGAAAATTTGAGACGGCCACGGCAAAATAGAGGAAAACTGAGGAACGACCGAAGAAGGGTCGACGGGAAGAGAGAGAAAACGAAGAGCCACCACCAGAACGAAAAGCCGTTGGAAGAAAAAGAAGAATTTAAAATGGCACACCACTGACACGCCGAAACATGCCCAAAGAAGAGTGAACGGCTAGATGGTAAGAGAGATCTGGCTGGACGGTGGGAAGGAGAAAAACCAGACACAAGACCGATAAAAAAGAAAGAAAACTCCAGACGATTGACGAAAAACTAGGATGGCCGAAAATCAGATTTGGGGGCTGAACGGAGAACAAAGGTCTGAGAGAGAGAAAAGGAGCTGGACGGTAAGAGAGAGAAATTCAGCGGTAAGAGAGAGAAATTCGGCTGGACAGCAAGAGAGAGAGAAACGGACAGGCGAGCCGTGAGACAATAAGATCATGAGACAAGGAGACGGGTGAGATCGTGAGACGGTGAAAGTAGGAATTGTGTGAGACAACGTAGAGAAGGAATTCGGCGAAGCATTCAAAGAACTCAACGTATTTCCAGCTTTCTTCAAGACAAGTTAGAGAGCATTGCGGTGAACTTCTCAGCGATAGTGGAGCAGCCTTTCAATTCAATAGAGGCAAGACAAGCTAGAAGAAGGGTAGACATAGTAAGTGACACTCTTTGTATTGTACTTGCTTAGTAATTGCAAAGTGAAAGGAGCAGAGGATTAAGGCATCCATTGTAACTGGAATTCTCAAGTATAGTGGATAGTTTCGGTAAGAGAGAGTCCCTACCATAGTGGATGTACGTCATGTGTCCTTAATTTGCTTTACAATCTGTGTTTTGAATTGAGTTGTGAACGCAGCTAAAGTATCAGCCAACCCATAACCTAACGAAGGCCTAAACAAGAACATCCAAATTGTCTATTAGGCAAAGTGTCTGAAAGGTGACTTTGGGGACTATTGTGATTAGTAGGTAGCAATAGATCTACCTTAGTCGAGTTTAAGAAAGAGTTCACTTTTAAGAAGAGGTTGAAGTTGTTCACTTAGTTGCAAATTACTAATTGTGGTGATACTGATTCACCCCCCTCTCAATATCATAAACTAGTAGATCCTAAGGAGAAGTCAGGAACTTCAATTGGTATCAAAGCACAGGTTCACCAGTTTGAAACTTAACAGCTTGGTGTACTAGTTTGAAGGGATCTAAAAGTTTGACTTGTTTAGTATACTGAGAAATGGAAGTCGGTACCAGCACTAGCACCATTTACAGCAAGAACGTTCCAATCTTCAACGGAACTAACTACCATATGTGGAGAGTAAGAATGCAAGTGATATTTGCAACCATGGGCATGAACGTGGTGAAATGCGTACAGGAGGGTTTTGTGGCTCCGAAAGAAGGTAAAGACCCAACCTCAGAGGAGTTAAGGCAGTTTGAGATAAATGGGAAGGCCTCAAATGTCATCATTTCAGCATTGACAGATGCTGAGTATGCTAAAGTTATGGACTGCAAATCTGCCAAGAAGATATGGGACAGATTACAGAAAGTTTATAAAGGTGATAGCAGAATGAAGGAGGCTAAGCTTTAAGTGTTCAAGGAGAGATATGAATCTCTCAGAATGTAGTAGAATGAGACAGTTAAGAGTTCTTCACCAGGGTTATTGACACTGTAAACGACCTAAGAAGTCATGGGAAGAACAAGAAGGACTCATCAATTGTGAAGAAAATTCTGAGAATTTTGCCTGAGAGGTTTGCCTCAAAGGTAGCAGCCATAAAGGAGAGTAGAGATCTCAATTCTATGTCTCTGCATGATCTCCAGTGTAATCTCATTGCATATGAGATGAGAATAAAGTCAACTGAAAGCTCTGTAACAACGAAGGTATCAAATGAGGCAGCTTTCAAAGTTATGAAGCATTTGAAGATAAAAGAAGAGGAAGAATCATCCAGTGAGGATGATGATGATGATGAAAAGGAAGAAAGTGAAGCTGAAGTATTAGCTTACTTCACAAGGAAATTCAAAAAGGGGTCTAAGAAGGGAAAATGACAGTTGTCCTTGAGATGTTATCGCTGTGAGTAGATTGGACACTTTGCTTCTTAGTGCAAAGTGAAACTTGATGATGAAGATGAGGATGATGATGATGAGCAGAATTCAAGATGGAGAAGATCATCATTCAAATCAAAGAAGTCCAATAAGAAGATTGTCAACCCACAGAAGAAAAAGAGAGGCTCATTCAAGAGTTATATGAGTCAAACAAAAGAAGCTGATGAGGAGGAAGATGAAGACTCATCAGATAAGCATGTCTTTATGGCATTAGCTCAAAGTGGTAATTCAACCTTTGAAGAGGAAGAGGAGGTTGATGAAAAAGAGTCAGATCTTGAAGCTGAGCTGGAAGCAGCTTCAAAGGAGATAATTAGAAGGGCCAGAACCATAAGAAGGTTGGAGGCCCATATAAAATGAGTTGAAGCAAAATCTGAGGAAGTTGAAAGTCAAAAGGATGAAATAAGGGCTGAACATATTGACTTGAAGAGAAGATTTGAAGAACAAATCAAAATATGTGAAGACCTTACAGTAGAGCTTAGCTCAAGGGCTTTAAAAATTGAAGAAATAGAGAAAGAGTTGCTGAGACTTCAGCAACAACTCAAAAGGAGTGAAAAGAACTTGCAGAAACTTGAAATGATAAGAGAAACAAGTTCTGCAAGAGAAAAAAATACTGAAGAGGAAGTGCAGCAATCTGAGGCTGTATTACCTAAAGATAATAAGAATTTTTCACGGAAGTTGAAAAAGAAGGTTGTGACTCAGGAGAAGATAGCTGAGAATAAAGAAGATTTAAAGAAGCAACTTAGGGTGGCAAACAAAAATGAAGAAAAGAAGGTCAACCAGCAGAGGGTTACAGCTGAACAGAAGAAGGAGAAGAAGGTGACTGAAATGAAAGTCACACAAGCAAAGAAGCTAGCTACTTTGCCTACACAACAAGTGATGAATAGAAGAAGACAAGCTGTGATCAGACCCAAGAAGAGGTAGTTTCAAGGTCATTGCCTTTATTGTGGAGTTTGGGGTCATAAGGCGAGTAACTGCTGGTGGAGAAGGCCAGTATATGTCTCTAACTTGAAAAGATACGATGCTGTATATAGGGGGAGACAATACAAAACTCAAAGGAAAACACCTGTTGTGAGTTTTTGCACATACTGTAAAAGGCAAGGACACACTGACGAGGATTATTGGTGGAAGCCCAAACCAGTAGCTTCAAAGAACAAGTTTGCTATATTGACAGACTTGGAACAGTGTGAAAGGTGTTGGCAAGATGGTCATAATGCCAAGAGATGCATGACACTTCTCCCTGAACAAGAGAAAGCACTCAATGGCACAGTGAAAACAAACAGTGCAATCAACGCTGAGAAAAAGGAGAAAGCTATCTTCCAATCAATTCAGAAGAAGGAATATAGAGCTAAAAGGGAGGTGGCTAATATAGCTAAAATTGCACTAAAGGTTGATTACAAGGATAAGCAGTGGATCCTTGATAGTGGATGCATTTTGCACATGACGGGAGACAAGAGTAAATTATTAAAGCTAAACAAATCAAGAGTAGGCAGAGTCAAGTTTGACAATGATGATTCACTCAATATCAGTGGTTAAGGATCAGTGAATATTGAAGAAGGAAAACTGAAAGATGTTCTGCATGTTAAAGGACTCAGATATAATCTAGCATCTGTCAGCAAACTATGCAATGAAGACCATAAGGTAATATTCACAAAAACAGGTTGCCAGGTAAAGAGTAAAGAAGCCAATACTGTTGCAGCTGGAAAGAGAACAGCTGGAAATTTGTATGTGATTGATGAAGAAAGAGATTCTCTTGCAACTAAGACGGTGTAAGAAAGAAAGCTAAAGAAAACGTGGACCAATGCTCATCAAGAAAATCAGATCATAAATGACACATCAGTAGGAGTTATAACAAGAAGAAAAATTGTGGGAGCTACTGCTTTACTCTCACAAGTTGAACCTAAATCTGTTGAAGAGGCTACATAAGATCTAACTAAACCTTTGTCCACAAAGCTGTTTGACAAGCATAGATTGAATCTATCTGTGCAAATGTCTCCTCAAGCCTGAAGTTCAGGTGAATCCTCCATCTCCACTTTGTGAGTTTTTCAGATTTGTAATTGGTTAGCAAAGGGGGAGAGAAGCAACAGTGCAGGGAGAGCTGTTAAGAAAGGGGCAGTGCATATTTAGGGGGAGTTAAAACTACTGCATAGTGGCTTTTGTTATGAGTGTTGCCAACAATTACAAAGGGGAAAATTGTTATTCCCACAACCTTGTATGGGTTGTAATTGTTGTCAACTAGGTTTAAGTGTGCAAGAAAGTAAAGCCATATGGAAGGGCAAGAAAGTAAAGACACATGGAAGGGAAAGAAGGTAAATCCACATAGAAGGGCAAAGACGTAAATCTGTCACATAAGTCCTGGAGGAGCAAGAACGTAAATCTGCCACATAAGCCCTATTAAGGTTTCATGAAGAGAGTATATAATGACCTTGGAAGACAAAATTAGGGAAAGGCCAACACAATTGAATACACAACAAAACCTAGAAAGAGAAACCGTTAAACACAAGAGAAAGGCCAACACAATTGAATACACGACAAACCCTACATAGAAGAACACCTTCTGCAAAAGAAAAGAGTAGTCGTAATGAACAGTGCAACCGTCGTGAACAGTGTAGTCGTTGAGTGAATAGTAGTCGTCGTGAATAATGTAATTGTTGAGAGAGAGAAAGAGGAGACGGTCGATGGCCGGGCTAAATGAAGAACAGCCATCGTCGGAGATAGGAGAGAAAATCCGACACGGCCAAAGAAAAGTGGCCGACAGACGAAAAAATAAAGGGAGAAGAGGAGCAGTCGTCGAACGAAGAGAGAGAAAAGCTGTCGTCGGAAGAAGGTCGATCGGTAATTGAACATTCAGCAAACCTAGAGTAACCAGCCAACACCAAACCCTACACGGCATAAACACAAAGAGGTGGTCGACAGTAATATAGAGAAAATCCGAGACGGCCATAACAGAACAGAGGAAAACCAAAGAACGGCCGAAGAAGGGTCAACGAGAAGAGAGAGAAAACGAAGAGCCGCTGGAAGAAAAAGAAAAATCTAAAATGGCACACCACCGACACACCAAACACGCCCAAAAAAGAGTGAACGACTGGATAGTGAGAGAGATTCGGCTGGACGGTGGGAAGGAGAAAAACCAGACACGAGACCGACAAAAAAGAAAGAAAACTCAGGACGATCGACAGAAAACCAGGACGGCCGAAAATCAGATTTGGGGGCTGAACGGAGAACAAAGGTCTGAGAGAGAGAAAAGGAGCTGGACGGTAAGAGAGAAATCCGGCGGTAAGAGAGAGAAATCCGGCTGGACAGCAAGAGAGAGAGAGAGAAACGGACAGGCGAGCCATGAGACAATGAGATCGTGAGACAAAGAGACAGGTGAGACAGTGAGACGGTGAAAGCAGGAATTATGTGAGACAACATAGAGAAAGAATTCGGTGAAGCATTCAAAGAACTCAACGTATTTCCAGATTTCTTCAAGAGAGGTTAGAAAGCGTTGCGGTGAATTTCTAAGTTGTAGTGAAGCAGCCTTTCAATTCAACAGAGGCAAGACAAGTTAGAAGAAGGGTAGACATAGTAAGTGACACTCTTTATATTGTACTTACTTAGTAATTACAATAGTGAAAGAAGCAGAGGATTAAGACATCCATTGTAACTGGAATTTTCAAGTATAGTGGATAGTCTCGGTAAGGGAGAGTTCCTACCACTGTGGATATACGTCACGTTGACAGAACCACGTAAATCTCGTGTGTCCTTAATTTGCTTTAAGTTCTGTGTTTTGAATTGAGTTGTGAACGCAGCTAAAGTATCAGCTAACCCATAACCTAATGAAGACCTAAACAAGAACATTCGAATTGTCTATTAGGCAAAGTGTTTGAAAGGTGACTTTGGGGACTATTGTGATTAGTAGGTAGCAATAGATCTACCTTAGTCGAGTCTAAGAAAGAGTTCGCTTTTAAGAAGAAGTTGAAGTTATTAATTGTTAATTGTGGTGATACTGATTCACCCCCTTCTCAGTATCACAAACTAGTAGATTCTAGCGAGAAGTCGAGAACTTCAGTCCCCCTCTTGACAACAAGGTTGGTAATTTGTCTAGCCATGGGATCATGCTTGAGCCCTTCTCGAATTAGGTCTTTGATATCCCCTTTTCCTTGAGAGATGACCACCAGTTCTGCTTCGCGACATAGAGCATTAGCGACTACATTGGCTTTACCCGGCTTATATTCTAACATATAGTTGAACTCAGCTAAATAGTCCTGCCACCTAGCTTGCTTTGGGGTTAGCTTCTTTTAAGTTTGGAAGTAGCTAGCGGCCACATTATCAGTCATGATCGCAAATCGAGAACCCAATAGATAATGGCGCTAAGTACGGAGACAATGCACAATGGTGGTCGTCTCCTTCTCTTGCATCGTATACTTTTGTTCAATGTCATTTAATTTCCTACTCTCATAAGCCACGGGATGCCCTTCTTGCATTAAGACCCCTCCTATAGTAAAGTCAGAAGCATCGGTGTGGATTTTAAATACCTTTGTAAAGTCAGGGAGAACAAGGACAGACTCTTTACTTACTGCAGCCTTTAACCCTTCAAAGGCCATTTGCTATTGAGTTATCCATTCCCATGACTGGCTCTTCTTTAGCAAGTCGGTTAGGGTAGTCGTATGTGCTGAGTATCCCTCAATGAACCGCCTGTAATAGTTGGTTAGACCAAGGAATGATCATAACTGTGACATATTTTTTTAGTGGTTCCTAATCTTGGATGGCCCACACGTTCTCCTCATCCATTTGAATTTGTCCATTCCCTACCACATGATCAAGGAAGTGTACTTCTCGTGTCACGAAAGTACACTTCTACTTTTTTATGTAAAGCACATTGTCTCGTAAAAGTCTGAACATGGTTCGTAAGTGATCTAAATGGTCTTCAAAAGTCTCGCTGTAAATAAGGATGTCGTCAAAGTAGACCACTACAAATTAGTCCAAGAATAGCTGAAAGATCTGGTTCATGAGTGTGGAGAAAATGGCAGAGGTGTTGGTTAGCCTAAAGGGCATCACCAACCACTCAAAGGAACCATAGCGGGTAACACAGGTGGTCTTTGCCTCGTCTCTTTCTGGGATACGAATTGATAGTATCCAGAACACAAGTCCACCTTTGTAATCCACTTGGCTCGCCCTAATCTATCAAACAAATCAGGAATGAGAGGAAGGGGGTATGGATTCTTTACCGTAATCTTGTTAAGCGCCCTGTAGTCAATATACAACCGTAAGAAACTATCGTGTTTCCTTTGGAGCAAAACTGAGGCGCCGTAAGGAGCTTTTGAAGGTCAAATTTGACCCGCATCAAGTAAACTAGTTAGTTGCCTCCTTAACTCTTCAAGTTCGATAAGCAACATGCGATAAGGGGTCATAGTAGGTGGCTTAGACCTCAGTTCCAATTCTTTCTTGTGATCTAGCTCCCTCATTGGCGGAATTCATTTAGGTAATTCAGGGGGCATCACATCTTTATTTTCCTCGAGAACATTTCTAATCTCTTGGGGTAGGTCTGCCTCTTAAAGGCTAGAGGGGTCATCAATCACTATTGTTGCTAAATAGGTGATTTCCCCTCATTTAAAGCCCTTCACTATTTACATTACTAATAGGGCCTTCCTATCTTTCAATTTTAAGATGGCAAGAACCATGTATAGGGCCTCTTTTTCAAGCACACACATAGAATTTAGGTAGGGCATAGGAACAATTTGTACCTTACGAAGGAAGTCCATGTCAAGCACGATCTTGAAATCATCCATATGTGCCACTGAGAAGTCAACCATACCTCTCTATGGACCAAGGCTCATCGATACATTTCGGGTAACCCCACTTAAAGGCTTAGCACCAATGTTAACGGTCTTGAGCCACCCCTCACCATGGGTCATATTTAGACTAAGTCGTTTGGCTTCCTCCTCAGTGATGAAGTTATGGGTAGCACCTGTGTCAATCATGACTTGGGCATATTACCTGTTGATTTGAACATCCATGAACATTAACCCCTTGCCTCCGTTTGCTTAGAGCTCTTGTTTAGCCTTAAGTGCATTAAGTAATTGTAAAGACCCAATCTGTCTTGTACAATCATCGGTTGGCTGTGCCTCTTGTTGCTCGATCATGGCTGTCAACGAACCAAATTTTGGGTAATTTTTCCTAAGGCGTGGCCCCTTACACATGAAACACCCTCCTTTTGGCGTGAAGGATTGTTTCTTCTCCTCATAGTCCTTTCTAGTAAACCGGTTATGGCTTTTTTAGCCTTTGTCTCTTTCTCCCCCACCTTTGTTGGAGTTACTCTTAGAGCCTTTATTTTTAGAAAACTCACTCTTTTGATACTCAGTAAGGGACTCCACAATTACAATGGCCTCATCAACGACTTTCACCCCTGGCCGCTATACTTTTTGCTTGACCCAATTTTGGAGTCCATCCACGAAGTAGAACAATGTATCTTCCGCTCCTAGGTTAGGTATTTTCAGCAACAACGTTGTGAAATCCCTAACATAGTTAGGCATAAAGGACTTGTGTCTCAGCTCCCTCAGTTGCTTGCATGCCTCATATATATACGTTCTCAAGGAAGATCTGCCTCTTGAGTTCCTTCTTGAAGTCCTCCCATGTCTCTATGGTGCAAAGGCCTTTTTGCATATTCGTATGCTTCCTCCGCCACCATAAAGTTGTTATATCTGCAAGGTAAAGGGTCGCTGTGTTCACTTTGTCTCACTCGTTTACCATCTTTAGACACTTAAAGTATCTCTTTATTTGCCAAAGGAAATTTTTGACCTCCTGGGCATCTCTCTTGCCCGAGAACTCTTTGGGCTTGGGAGCCTCTACCCTAAGAGCTCCCCTTGAGCCACCATCATTAGCCATGACCCTCTTGCACATGGCTATGTCTTGGCACATCTCTTCCAGAATGGTTTCCAAAGAGGTCACTTGAGTTTGCAAGCTTTTAATGGTCTGCATGACTGTCGCTTTGAAGGCTTGCTCACTCTTGTAACACCTTTCATTATTGAAAAGACACTCTTGGACGTCCCCTTTAACATTGTCAAGCTTTTCCAATGTGTGAGACTCCAAAGCCTTAAAATTACGTTCAATATGTTCAATACGTACTCTCATCTCAGACATTACCTGTTCAAGGATGTTGGACTTCTCTTCCAAAGTCGCAATAGTTGTGGCGGAACGAGTCTTGCTACATCCACGGTCTTTCTTGTTCCCACCTTGAGTGGGAAAGGGATCACGTCCCCTCTCCATCACTTGGTGCTCCCTTACCACATTCTCCTTTATGGTGCTCGACATTATGCCTCACAATCTGACTTTGATACTAACTGTCACGGACGTACTAGTTTCTGCTCACAACCGTGCGGTACTTAGTTTTCCTTACGCCTTTCATAAAAGTTAAGTCAGCCTCCCCATAGGATAGTGAAGAGAGAATAGAGCACCACAAAAAATACAAAAAAAAATAATAAGAAAAAAGAAACACTATATTATATTTGAGAGAGAATACAAGTAAATTGAATGTCTTTCACCTTTAGGGTTAATCTCCTTTATATACAACTAAGATTCATCTAATCTAACGGCTACAATTAAAGTTTTAGAGAATTTTACAAAAATTTCTATAAATTTACATAATTAAGAAAATTTTAAAATAAAATGAAATGTTATACATCCTAATATTCTCTTCTTTCCTTTAAAATTTTAAAGCGTTTCAATACGCCCGATCAAATCAAACGTCTACTACGTTATCGTCCTCTTGCGGTTAATTTTTGGAAAAGCAAAAAGAACGGCTTATGTTGGGGGGCTACGGGTTGAAAAGCAACATAAAGGACGGAGAGATAAACGCTGAAATCCATTTTCGACGCCGGCATTAAAGTGATTTCATGTCATGGGACCCCCTCTCTTTTCCAAATTGTCTTGCATGGGAATGGGACGCAGTGATCTTCGTCTATGGATGCCTTTTAATGCGAGAAAGTTTGTACAACTCTTCGTTACAATCCTATCAAATTGTTTAAAGAAAAGAAAAGGGTAAAATTTTTCTGAACGCATGTTTTATTTATTTATTATTTTTTATGGATATCCCAGTCTTCTCTCAAGATAAATTATTAAGTAAATTCAGTTTATTATATCATACATAAACTAAATTGATTGGATGAAAAATTATTGTGTAAATTTGGTCTATTGTGTGATTTGTTGACTGTGCTTATTATATAATGGGATATCCTGAGTTAAATACATGAGAGGCCACTTAGAAACAAAATGAATTCATCAATTTACCTTTTCCTTTTAAAAAAGGAAAAACAACAACAACAACAAAACTGAAGTCCCATAACTTGGACGTAATTTTGTGCATCTAGACATACCTTCATTCGAAAGTGTTTTTTCTTGCGTCATAATACACTAAAAAATGTATCCTAAAGTTAATTAATTTGGACGATAACAAAGATTTCGCCTACATGCACATGTATCTTTTTTTTTTTTTAAGATTTTTAAGTGCATGCATTATAGTAATTAGATTAAATTATGAGTTAAATTTTAGAATTAAATATTATTTAATTATATAAAGAGGGTATATTTCCAAAGGTTTGTAACATCAAAGGAATGACGTGCGTTTTAAAATTTTGAGGATTTTAATGGGATAGATCTAGATAACATTTAATATCATTCTCGGACAAGGTGATCGTCTAGTTGACAAAGGTGCTTCACTCAATGTCCTGCACGTAAAAGAGCCTCCTTATCTCTTTTGGTTCTTTTCATATTTCTGATGTAATTATTGCTGCAATACTTTTCTGATGAACCATTTCATGTTTTTGTAGCAAAGTACTCTTCTTTTTTTTTTTTTTTTTTTTT
>CM038599.1:3877085-3976066 GCA_021533255.1 Ceriops tagal | reverse complement strand
GTTTACTTTGACAGTTGAAAGTGAGAGTTATATTGCAAAAGCTAGAACTTGCTTAGCATAAGATTGATCACTGGGGAAGACTCTCTCTCTCTCTGTTGGTTTTGGGGTGGAAGGGGAAGGGGGAAGAGGGGAGAGCTAGATGGATACAGAGCACGAAGAATAACTTAACTATGATTTTGGGCATCACTCAATTGCTATTGCTTATAAAGAGTGTGCTTGTAACAGTTGTTGGAAATTTTATTGTTAATGGAGCACCTATGTTTTCATGCAAATTGATGTGCTTCACTTAAAAGGTTGTTTCAATGCATCACTGTGAGACCTTGAACATATTGGGGTACTGTTGGCTAATTCTCTATTCTTGCTTTCATTGGTGTTATTTGCTAATCTTTGTTTTCACTTTGAGATGGCTGATTATTGTATGCTGTTTTATTTGTGTACATGCTTCTGTGTTATGAGAGTTGTTAATTTTATAGATGTCCTAGTTGCCATTTTATTTGTTATTGTGATCAGGCTGTGAGAAAAAAGAAAACTTCCTATTTCCGTTTATTTTCTGAATGAAGCTAACCTCTTGTCTCATTGTGTTTCCTTCTGGTGTAATCAAATGTCCACATGGCTTCAGTTTTTATTTGATGTTCCAATGACATACCGATAAATTATATTTCTTTGTCTTGTCTTAATTTATATCAGGGAAAATACAAGGATACAATTAGGGAATGCACAAAAGCATTAGAACTAAATCCTTCATATATGAAAGCTCTAGTTAGAAGGGGAGAAGCTCATGAAAAACTTGACCAATTTGAGGAGGCTATTGCTGGTAAGTATAAGTTTAATAGTTCTTAAAGTTAAGTCTGGATTTAGGATGAATGTCCTTTATTTGTTACCATAATACTTTAATTGAAGATGAGTATTTGTCAGGTATGGATATTGTATCAATGTTTCCCTGATATTCTATTTCCACTCTGCCCAAATTCTCATTGTGTGCATGTGCATGAATCTGTACATTTGTGTCTATTATGCTTGCTGGATTGTACATGTTTTGAGTTTTGCTTCCTAACAGAAAATTATATTTTGCATATAGATATGAAAAATATCTTGGAGTTGGATCCTTCAAATGACCAAGCTAACAGAACCATTCACCGTTTGGAGCCATTGGCTGCAGAAAAGCGAGAAAAAATGAAGGAGGAGATGATTGGTAAACTGACTAAATATTTCATTGGTGGATTATATTTGCTTTTTTGCTCTTTTTGAAGGGGACATTGGCTGCTGCTTTTTGTTTGATATAATGATACAGTTAGCTTAAGTTGGAGTCATCATTTGAGCTAAGTCATGAAATTAAGGTTCATGCTGTATTGATGTCCGTAAACTGTTTTCAACTGCCTGTCAAAGTTTCAAAATAGGGTTCACTGGCTCTTTGACTGTGTATGGCTTGCCTTCAACAACAATTCTAAACACTGGTTTGATGTACATGAATTATCTTCTTGTTGTGTGTGTGATGTGAAGTGCTATCAACTCAACTTAACAAAGCCTTGATCCCAAAATTGATTAGGGTCAGCTGGGCTTACAAATACTGTAAAAACTTAAATATTTTGCTTAGTCATCTGTATGCTTAAATATTTTGCTTAGTCATCTGTATGCTGTACTAAAACTTACTGGTTTCTATTGCATGTAATTAATCTGTAATCACCCAAGTAGACAATGTGATTGTTGACTATTTCTAACATTACTACATTTTTGGATATTCCATCTGTGTTTTTTGGGGTGCACTGGAAGAGTTCTATCTGTTCAGGTCGGGTTGTTTTGTGTTCAGATCATTTTCATGTTGGTCCATTTTTCAGCTTTGGGGTTGTGAAAGCTAAACCCTAAACCATTTTAAACTTTTATTACTTCTTTTTTTTTCAAATACTAGAATCTTCCATTTTACCTCTTTTGGTCTTTTCATGAAAAAAAAAAAAGGTCTAATGCATTGGTTGACCTGGTTTCAACCTAACCCTAAAATTTTCAGACTGTTCCATTATGTGTCTTTTGATGGTTTGGCTGGAAAATACAAGGCCATAACCCTAATTTTTTCAAATGGGGGAGGGTGTTGGACTAAAGGGTAGGGTTGTAATTTGAAACCTCTAAACCGTATAATTTGAATTTCCTCATTTGCTCAAGGCACATGATAGATATATATGCTTAATTGTCAACTTTACGTACTTGATTAGACAGATTTTCATCTAGCATTAGCTGACTGAAGAGCATGTCTGCGTAACATTAAAGATTACTCTATTGAGACCTAGTGGTTACGGGTTTGAATCACTGAAACAGTCTCTTTGCAAAAATAAGGGCAGATTGCCTACATCTGACCCTTCCCCTTGACCCCACAAATATGGGAACCTTGTGCATTGAGATGCCTTTTGTTTTTTTTTTTCTCCTGATATTCCTTTTCAGTTTCAATTTGCTTTTTGGATTGAGTCCTAGCTGATGATTAGGGGTTTTCAAACCAAGGTTAATAATTGCAGCTCAAGTGTTGTTCATATGTGATTCCTAAATGTCAAGTTTGTGTTGATGTTGAAGTATTTTAATTTTTAATGTTTTTGTTCTCTAAAACATTTCTATTTAAGAACATAAACTCATGTATTTCAGAGCTTAGCTAAAAGGAAACATTAGATTCGTAGCATGATGTTTGCCCTTCAAAGCTGCTAATAATGTAGAGGGTCTAATTACAGGATTTGTGTTGCCTTGGGTTTTATGCTCTCCAAAAGCACTTATTTTCAAAATCCATCAACTTAACACTGATGTATTCTATTCCTTTGCATACGATGAAATCTTATATTCTCGTGTCATTCTCTTAGCATGGCCTGTGACGATAAAAAAAGGGGAATGAAATTAAATTTTGGAGTTGTGTTAAATATATTTGGGCATTTGGGGATGTTGGTTACTTCTTTTGGTTTCTTATATGACCACCTATTCTTTCTTATTTTTCTCTTTCTGGTCTTTTTTTGTGGGCTCTTTTTTTTTCAACTGGGGAGAGGGAGGAAGATAGTTCTCCAGGAAGTTTTAAGATGCATAATGATCTATTCAAAAAGATTTTGTTCCTACACCATCTTGATCTTGATCATGGATCAAATGCTTCATTGTGATGTTTTGTACTGTTTTTTTTTTTTTTTTTGGAGCAGCAAAGCTGAAGGAAATGGGAAATTCAGTGCTGGGAAGGTTTGGGATGAGCGTTGATAACTTCAAAGCAGTTAAAGATCCAAATACTGGCTCCTATTCTATTTCATTCCAACGTTAATTTGGTAACATGAGGCCGCAGCTGCAGTTTTTACTTTGTAATAGAATTGAGTTAAAAAAAGAAAGGCGTATTTATTCGGGCGATGCCAGGGACTAGTCCATTGTGCCACTTTTAGCCATGGAATCTATGAGAGCAGGTATAAAATCCACTGTTGAAGGTGATCAACTTGTAGGGGGATTCCTACTGTTAATTTTCATGATAGATTGCTGAATGGAGTCTCCCATTTGAGCAGTGTAAACTGATTAAGGTTTTTCTTGTGGTTGTGAGGTTGCTGAATGGAGTCTCCCATTTGAGCAGTGTAAACTGATTAAGGTTTTTCTTGTGGTTGTGAGGGCTTGTGCCTTCAAAATGCTTCTTGTGCAGTGCACATGTGCACAACCATGTTCACTGTTGATTTACTTTATTTATTTAATCATTTATTTGGATCAGCTTGATTTTTAGGTAATTGCAATAGCGAACAATCCTTGTGTCGCTCTGGTCTTTTGCACAATCTGGATTTTGGTCTAAACTTTCCATGGTTGAGATGACTTATAATTGGACCCACAAAGGCCTGAGCCTAGGGCTCGGAGAAAAAGGCTTCTTAACTCGCAACATTCCACGAGTAACTTGTTAGTTATAATCTCAGTTGCTCACGACCATGGCCTTCTAGTGGCAAGCGAAGTGAGGAATAAGGTGCAACGATGGTCATGCTGCCCATTGCATTCTGCCATGCGAAGCATTTGATGGGGCTTGTGTTCCATTTCACACACCACAGCTGAGTAGGTAAACCGTGTCCAAGCGGTGGTGCTCCCCGATTTTCACTCCCTATTGTGGAGGATGGCTCACAAGGCAATGCGTATTTTAATAGCAACCGCAGCCTATTTTATTTGCCACCTCTCTTTTCCTTCTGCAATTAAGACTCTAGGTTCATTAAACTGTCTTTTTTTTTTTTATTATTATTATTATTTGTGAGAACCTCATTAAACTATAATTAATGTGACCATTTCTTCTGTTCTCCGTAATTTTTTGATTCTTATTTCAAAAATGGCCACCACATGCCATAGACTGTGGCACTCGTAGGTTAACTTGCCTTCACTTTCAGCCTTTGTATTAAATGAAAATGAGGGAGGACAGTTTACTACTCAGAGAAAAAGACAGGCACCCACTTCAGATGTTGTGCACGTATGACTACAAGCAAAATACAGGTAGTGGTGCATTAGGGAGCTTGCATGAGAAGGATTTGAAAAGAAACCCTCTTGCCAGATTAAAGGCAAAACTATGTTACATACCGTAAAATTGGTGAGACGATGTCACCGCAATGTGCCAACGACCTCCCATAACGCCACTCTCCCATCGTCCATTCACAAAATAAATACCCACCAACATTTAAGGCCTTTTTTACTCGTTTTACTCCTTTCCAATTTGTCATTTTACTTCCACGTGTTCGCTCTTTTCCAAGGGAAAATGAAGTGTTCAAGCAAAAATTACGTTAATGATCCGCTCCCACATCTTCATCTGATAATACAACTGCTAGTAAGGAATACTTAACCCGGAGAGATATCCTCCCCTTCTCAACAAGCAGCTTTGCCCCAGAAACAGCCCAATAGCCAGGAGCATTTTGTGGTCCTCTTGTCATCTCCGTTGTGTCAACAAACTTCAGAAGCTTATGAGCTTGAACGGGCACTGGAGGGCCCCCCGGATATACAGCTGAATTTATGTTCACATCGGCTGGCCGTGGAGGTGGCTTCTGAACTGATGAGAAGTGATGGCTGATTAAAGTTGAAATAAGACCAGATTTTGGTGCCAGCCCAGGCGACCCCTCCCACTCTGGCTGCTTCACAAGTGTAGTACCTGAAACAGTTGAGAAGCGAAGTCGTAGAAACAGAATGTTTCTAAACCCAGAATTCTCAACGAGCAACTGTGCACCAGTTACTATTGAGAGCTCATCATCGGACTCAACAGGTGCCGTGCAGACATGAGAAAAATGCTTCCACCGAACTTTCTCAAAGTATTTGCGACTGCTGGAACCTTGATGGAAAGTAGAAAGTGGATCCTCTTCAAGTTGAAAGATTTTTGGAAGAGAGGAAAGATGCTGCAAGTGTACGGCTAAGCGGTTGCTTCTTTTACCTTCTAGATAAAGCCTAAGGCCGGTCACTGGCCTCTTACCCACATCAACCTGTTGTAAAATTTCTAAAACATAAGTCAACCAAAAGAAATTAAGTCCATAACTGATCCTTTTAATTTAAGAGTCCTTGGCCTGACTTAACTGAAATTTACAATACTGCTGAATCTAAAATAATAACTTGTCATATTTTGAAAAAAGAAGATGAATGGCCCAAATTTTTGGCCACTTCTCTCTTCAGCGTCCAAAATCGGCACGTGAAATATCAAGACCAGTTCACGGGTGAAATGACTTCTGTGTTTTCAGGGATGGTCAAATCAAACAACCTGAAGGTTGTCAGGGAAACTTGGACATACAGTTCAATTGGAAAGATCATTGTAGAGGGAATTTGGGAGTTACATTGACTTTGACGTGTCATAACCTCAGCAGACCAGAAATGGAACATTTGATGGCTATACCAAGTGCAACAAAACAACAACAGAAAAAAAAAAGGTATTTTTTCAATCGACCCATTAATACTACCTAGCTATGGCATCATTGAATATAACAGATCTTTTAAAAACCTGTTAGTATCACTCATTAGTGTGTCACCTAGGGGATTTTGCCTATGCATTATGCCACTGGCAAACTGTACCTAAACCAGCTTCAAATAATCATGTAGACTGTACACAATCGCTGCCATCTAGCAGCCATGTCAGTCACTGTAATAGCATAACATTTAATGAACCTGGCAGATGTAACTACTTCAAGATTTCTTATTGACAAAACCACAGTACAACATGATATGATGTCCCCACCGGTTGAAGGATACTTGTGCCTAAAATATTATGGTAGAAAAAATAGCAAATTTGAGAAGATAAGAAGCTTTACCGGAGTAGTGTTGACAAACAGCTTGGGCCCCATGAGACTGAACTGCAGGGATGCTTTGTTTTGTTGCCTTCTTTGTGGACCCAAGGGAAGCTCGCTGAACACAGGTGCCCAGTGCCTGGGGAGCTGAAATTCCAAAAACTGGTGAAGCTCTTCAATTGGGGGCTTATCTGAAAGGCATAAGCCAGAGAATGAAAGTTATTTCCAAACAATCTAGATGTAACTTGCAGCACAAGAGTGAAAGAAAGCAATAGATTGAGATGAAGGACATCTGAACAACAAATACCGGGAGGAAATTTTTCAAAAAATATTAAGCATCAAAAGGAGGGTTGTAACAATTTGACAGTGAGTAAGAAGTCATTCAAAACTTTTATTATGTGGATCATAATGTTACCCAAAAAAAGGGGGAAACAACCACAAAGATAGCTGCAGAATAGAGCCAGATAATCCATATAGCCAATTCAAACTAGTATGGGATTTTTGCTAGTTGAACTGAATTCACATACTCCAAAAAGAATAAAAGAGTAGAGCATATGCATGAGATGATGTTTTCAGAATTTGGGACACAAATCAAATTACAAATAGCATTAAGGACAACAGAATCTCATAAAATTTCCCAAATGAACAACAAATTTCACTTACATCTTAAGTACAGATTTATGGCGTGGCTCAAGAATCCATTTCCTGGGACTCCATTCAACAAAGAGGTGATAGGGATAAAGGACATTGAGACAACATCAGGCTCAAATTGAACAGTGTTCAACCACTCACTATAGGAAAGGAGTCCATTACTACTTCCACCTCTCCTCTTAAAAATTATTAAAATATCCTGCAATTACAGAAATAAATGTTAAAGGCGCAATTTTTATGCTTCTGAGAAGGAAATTCTCAGGTAAGTCTTCAAAAATATCCAATACTAGACTTTGGCCAGGCATCAAGAGATCTGGATGAAAAATAACATCCTAAGAATGTTAAACATGACAGACCTCATTGTGAGAAGAGGAAGCAGCTGAAATGGAATCGGCAAACCGGATTTGCTCCTCCCTGATTTCAAACTGAAGCAAAAACCATTAGATGAGATGCCCATAAAGATAACAGTTAAATCTTCCATTTTATCATTTCCCCCTTACACCTAGCCTAGAAACAATTAAATTTTACATGAAAAGTTTTTCCTTGCAAAAGGTGATTGGATGAAAAGTAGGTAGTTAAGAGTGTACAAAAATAAACTAGCTTTCCTCATCCCATTCTCACAAGTTGCTTACTGTTCTGAGTAATAACTCATAAGCATGGAAACATGTGAAAGCATGACAAAACAGACTGGCCAAGGAGATTACAGTGCAATGGAGTTTAAAGCTACAATCCACTAAAACCCAAATGTTCCTACGATCCTAAATGTCATAGCAGCCTAACTATTTGGGTAAACTTGGGAATCTTATACATTCAATTAAGTTTATTGATTGGTTGAATACTTCACATGTCTAAACATGAAAGGGCCAGACCCATCACTTATAGTAGCAAGTGCCCAGCATGTAACAATGATAAGATTTTCAAGGAAAAACATGTATATTTTAGATATGCCTTTGTTAGAAAACCAAAAAACCGATGACATAGTTAGCCTCTCCAATTCCATACCAAAAGACTAGCATCTACAATTTACCACAAAACCTTGTCATTATGGAACTGCTCAGAAGCCATGCTATATTGTCCACTGGCATCTGAAAACCTCTTGTCAGCCATCTCCTTCAATCTTGTTTGTAGATCAGCAGGTTGCAGATTTGATGAATGCTGTTGTTTCACATATATTACATCCTTCCCGCCCATTTTCAGACTAACAATGATATGAGTCCCAAACTTCTCAATAAACCTGCAATGCTAAGCATGCATCAAAATCTCAATCAATTCTGAGCCAATGAAGCAAACTTCATTTTGAATAGTAAGCCAATCCTCCTCAGGAATGATCATGTGAGGCTTCACATCAGCTTGTTTGAGTTTTGTCTATTAACATAGTGCATTAACATACTAGACAATTGAAAGCATCAATTTGAAGCTCTTCATTTGATAAATTAGCAAAGTTTGTGCAAGCTGTGCTGGACCCTTTGAAGCTCGTGAATCACCTTTGATAGGCATGATTATGAACTTAACACTTTGGTTTGACAAATGTATAACTATCAATTTTAGAATTTGTTAGATCTGGGCTGGTCATTTCCACCAAAAATCTTGTTTTCTTAATCTTTTTTATACTTAAACATTTTATCAGAAAAATTAGTTGAGATCAAACTTTTCTTAACAGACAAGTTAAGCTCAACAGAGTAGGCTTGCTTTGGCTCTCGTATGCAACTGCATTCAACCTGAATTTTGAGGCTCTTTAAAATAATAACTGGAAATGCCTAAAATTTTTTTGCAAAATGGAAAAGAAAAGAAAAGGGGTAGGTCTAAGAGGGAGCAACAATGTCAATTGTTTTATAAAAACACATAAGGTACATTCATTACCATCAACATGAAAGCAATTTTATTTTGACATTCTCATTAATGAAAAGTACAGACATTATAAGCTTCTAGGAAACATGTGCAAGTGTAATTTTGTGACAACCACAAAACATTTAAAAGTGTTAACACATCAAAAAAGTGATGCATGTCACTGCTCATCCTTCTTCATGTGCTTAAAAGTTGGAAGTGAAACCTAACATTAGGCTACAGATATCTCAAGATCTCATTTGTGAGAAGAGATATCATATTGATTCCAATTATGAGCTTTAATGAAGTGTGGCACCACAGTAGAATCGTAGCCACACAACAAGAATGACATCAAGCATATTTTGCAAGCAGTTGTAATTAACATCCTTCCTTCTGTATACAGTACATGCCTACTCTTTATATCATATAATGCACAGAGAAGTAAACTTGTCTGCTGTGAAAGGCAGACGTAACAAGCCTGACTATGCTTATAGGGCAGTTAGGAGATGAACTAGCCAACATCTCCATTTCAGTGCAATATCAACTTGTTTCATTTGATATTTTCTGTGGAAGCTACATTGTAAAATAATATAAACTAGGTTTGCAACCAAACAAGGTAGGGATTTTGTTACCCTAAGAAGGCAACAGATTCCACATTTTACCTTTTTCTAATTTGTTTTACAGGAGATCAATCACATAAGGCTACAGTGCTCAGAGTTCACCAATTATTTGAGAAGTTCATTGGCTAAGTAACCAAGGATTACAATTTATGAGGTACTGGCCTTTTGAGAATTGATTAGTGTAGGGCAAATTGTGCACAATGTTTCCACTGTCCCTTTTCCCACAAAATACATTGACTAACTGTGCTAATTTTCATTTTCTTCTCTTTTTCCAGTGGTTGCTTGTATTCTTTGCATATACTTGCCAACAGGGTTCTGCTGCTGTCCTTTGTTTTTGCACAATTTTCCTAGGCTACGGAAGCAAGTCACACAATGCTATATCCCCCAAGATATGAAGTCAAACTTTAATAGATAGTCCTCTAAGAATTTGTTTGATGCTCACACACCTTAAAAGCCAATATACATATAGCTTCCAAAAGGTATATATAACTTTGTACTGGCAATCAATAAGTGGGATGCTGACAAGCACAATGAACAACTAAACAAGCTAACACAATGTTTAAATATTGGCAAGATCTTTGCAAGGTAAACCAAATTTAAATAATGTCTGCAAATCTCATATCTAGATGGAAGAAACTTTATTTCCTCCTCTTTCTTTTTTTGTAGACCTAGAAACCCTTGTTTCTGTTTAACAAAAACAAGCTCATATTCTTGTGGAGTTATCATTTTTATGCAACTAGTTTAAGAGAATGTAATGTATGATGATAAGAAACGAGAGGTTCGTAGCCAAGAGAACTTAAAAGATGACATGCAAAAATAACAACATGATGACTAACAATGATAAAATCATTAGCAAGATGTGTGAAGTCCTTTTTAGAATTTGGAATCCAAAGATGGCTTCTAAAACCAAAAATAGGCATGGACATTGACTGCAACCTCATGAAGTGAATTAAAAAGGCAGTCGTGATGCTTACTTTGCCAATGCAGCAGGTTCCCACGACGATGGAACTGCCTTCTTAACATGATCACAAAGCACCATCTGGGACTTCTCTAATGCAACTGTATAAAGTGTGATAAACACCCCATCAAAAGCAAGGGTTTTGGTTTTTGCTGCGTCGTTTTGCCAAGAGCCAGAGAATCTAAACATGGCATTGAAAAGACCAGAGGGAATTTTTCCAGTCAAAGACATTTCCTGGTTGAACTGCTCTGACATCTGAGAAGAATGTAAATAAGAAAACATATGAGATTGGAAAAGAGAAAGACACCACCACAGGCCCTAACTGAAAGGAACATATGAATTTCCCTAAAGGGTCAAAGCTACACATCTAACTTTATTGAGCGGTACAAAACTAGCAGCAATAATTTGAAGGTTAAGAAGTCAAAACCCCCACCAAAACCCCACCACAGTCCTCAAAACGAGAATCACTAAGAAAAAAACGTGTATCCATCATGGTAACTCCCATTAAAGGACAACAATGAGGAGGCAACGGTATGTACAAAGTGGACCCCATATACTCTTTCACGTGTCAAACAAGAGAATAAATGGTGAAGAGCAGAGAACCTATGTAGCAACATATCTTATGAGTTAATCCAATGAAAGAAGGTAATGAGATAATTTAATGAATAAAGCTAATGAGCTAATACAACGATAAAGCTATACCACATGAAGATGATTGAGAAAACAAAAAAAGCAAGAGAAGAGAGAGAGAGAGAGAGAGAGAGAACGAGTGACCGAAAAGAAACCAACAAAAAAAAGGGGTGGAAAAGCTCAAGAAGAGGAAATAAGAAAGGAGTAAAAGTCAATTGAATGGCTAAAATAAGCGAAAGAGTAATCAATTAGCCACTAACATAACAAGAAGCAAGAAAAAAGAACCGAAATCATATATAAGGTAACTGCACAGAAGAATGCTCATGTTACCTGCTGGAATGATAACACGTCAGACTTAAACCTGATTCGATCGCCTTTATCACATTTTATTGATTTGGATACATTTGGGAAGGATATCCCACCTGGCAAAACAATTTCCCGTCCCTGGACTTCATCAATCTCAATTAACCGGGAACCCTTTGGATCCCCTTTGCAGTATTTTAACCTCAGATCTATTGCCACATCATAACCACGGCCAATGGAAGCAATTGCAGTCCGAGCTGCCTCCGAAGCTGGAACTTTACGCGCCATTACTCAGTCACCACATAATTGCACTTTACCAGAATTGAAGCAAGCTCAAAATACACAACATTTAGCTCTCCACTACAGCTCACACAAACACACCGAAAGCATGCCACTCAACTTACATACTTTTAATCTCAAAGGAACAAATTCAAAGCACGAATAACTGAGCTGAATTTTAACTTCCCGATATAAATTCAAAAGTCCCAAGTGTTAAGCTAAAGTAAGCAACTTTGAAGCGAATCCAACAGACCCAGAACTCAGATCTAAGTGTTAATAAATTGTGAATATGAGGGCAAGTAGGTGCGATTTGCGTACATCTCGTGACGTCTTGCTCAAAGAACCACGGTGAAGTTCCAGCTCGCAGAGCTCAATAGCAACCTTTTTTCTTTGAGAATTCACAGACTACCAATGGAAGCCGCGCGATGTCTTCGATTACTTGGAAACGTACACTTTAGCATTGGGACTGGCAGGAGCATTGTCTTCCCCGGAAATTGAGAGAGAGAGAGAGTGACCACAGCTTTATCGCTGCGTGAAGAGAGAGGAATTCATTTTCGGGAAGCCCCATTCTGTGCTTGAATTGCGGGGTGCGCACGAATTTCATCCACGTTGATTACTTGCACTAATGTACGGTCATGTGATCGACGGCTGACGGAACTAGTGCGCAATTGTAATGAACGCACAAGATCATTACCTTCCATTTCAGAGTATTATTATTATTTTCTGAAAAAAAAAAAATAAATAAATAAATAATATATATATATATATATATATACGGTCAAAAAGAGCATTCAAGATTTGAGTTCCACTTTATTAAATAAAAAATATTTTTTTTTTTGGTTTCAAAAGCTTTAATTTTCTGCCAAAGTATATATTCCCTTTTTTCTCCTTCTTGGTGCTTCGGTCATCTTAGACGACGACACTAACTTTTTCTGTTTTTTTTAGCGTAAAATTTTATTATTATTATTATTATTATTATTATTATTATTATTATTATTATATATAAAATATAAGCTTATAGCATATGAACTTATTATAGAAATAAAATTTTTTTAAAAAAAAAAATTTCTTAAGAAATAACTTTAGAATCTAATAAAATAAATATTCTAGATTCATATTATAACAATAGTAGAATAATTTTTTTATTTGGTTATAATTTCTGTAAAATGATTATATTTTTTTAAAAAAAAAAGAAATTTGATTTCTAATTATATTATTGACGTAGTTGAATATAAACACGAGAGTTTTTAGGGTTTCTTTTCCGTATGATTGATTTATGATAATTAGTAGAACTTGACATTATTGCCACAGGTTAACTATTTCTCTAACAACAACAAGAAGACGTTTCATTAATGCTTGAAGCTCTACTTTTGTTTTTCTTTTCTTTTTTTTTATTATTATTATTTATATTGATCAATCAACAACGCACAGTTATACTCATCCTTGTATATGATAACTTCAGACCTTTAAGTATAATTCATTTCATTTCTTTCAATAAATTTTTAGAGATGCTCCCAACAAAATTTTTTCATTTTGGCAGGGTTATGGAAAAAAAAAATTCAGATAGAAAGTTTTTATATATGAAATATTAATTAAAAAATAGTTTTTGGAGACAAAAGTAAACATAATTAGTAAAATAATGTACATATTATTATAGTAATATAAAAATGAACCAACTAACAGAAAAAAAAATTAAAAAAATATAATTTTATTAACTATGTCTAATTATATATATATGTATATAAATTTTATTTTTATATTTGTGTAATCCGTTCTTATTAATTATACTTAATGAGTATTTAATGTCAACTGCGGCTTTCAGTTCAAGCTGTCATTTCATCCTAAGATGGGGCCAAGAAAAGAAACAAAAAGAACATGGAAAATAAAGGACAAACTGCACATAAATGTGAGAGAGAGAAATGCCGAATCCACAGGCAACCAAGCTTTCGTCGCTTGACAAATCCGTCTTTTGATTTTTCTCTGTTTTTGGAGCTTTATGTTAAAATTTGGAAGCCAAGGAAAAGCATCCAATGCAATAATGCAGCAAAAGAAACCTAATGCTAAGAGACTTGCAAGATAGATTCCAATGTAATAATGTTACCATGACTTTCGTTTTTGTACAATTTACTACATTTATTTACCCACACCACACATAACAGTAATTACTCAAGTAACTTTGTGATATATATATATATATATATATATATATATGCTGGATGGTTTGGGGGTAAAATTATTGGATATGTGCTCAAGGAATCAAAGGAGAAAAACCCAAAAAAAAAAAAAAAAGAAATAGAAACAACAGACACCATCATGTCAGCACAGGCTATTTCCTAAAATGGTTAAGAAAAATCTAAGCTTAAATTAAGGAGTAAACCAGATATTTATTTGAAAAAAAAATTAATTATTATATCTATAGTTTGACCACGAGAGCAAGTTGAGCATCCCCAGCCCCACCAAATTAGTTGTCCATTGCAGATTCATTGGTGACACATGAAGCACCGTTGAACTTCATGCATAGCACCGTTGAACTTACTGCCCATTTTTGTTGACATAAAGCCCCCCGTGAATTGGGGTGAAAGGAAGGAATGGGATACCCCGAAACTTTTCTTTGAAACTCTCACATCAACATAATGCAACTCCTCCCAGAATGATTCGTTCTTTTCATTTTTATTTCCATGCCTTGGGTCCATGCAGCGCTGGTTGAATAAATTTTTCTGATGCAAATACATCAATACACCTATAAAATTCGTGGAATAGGAAAAAAAAAAACACAAAAACAAAAACTTAGAGCCCTGCTTCAGATGCTACTGGAAAGCTATGCGCATGAATTAAATGCTCTAATGGTTGATTGATATCATAATTTTGTGGAAAATTCAGCAAAAAGACAATAGTGGATAATAACGTATATAAATACTATTACCAAAGTCAATGTTGCTTTCTTCCATTACCAAAGTTCTTTTGTTCATAAATTTTGTTGAACAACTAAACCTTTTACTTCATTGGTAACTTGCATGCTTAATGAGATTTTTTTTTTTTTTCAAAGAAAAAAAAAAGGGTGATTAAAATAACTAAAAAATTATTTCTAAAGCGTAGTGTGGTTTGCCGTTTAATGGATTTGTTGATGGACGACAAAGAAAAAAAATAAAATTCATAATATAGATATAAAAGCATAGCGAAATAAAATTGCAATAATTTGGGACGAGTGAAAGGCGAACTGCAAGAAAATTACAATCCAAAAAGTCTTTTACAGGCTTTAAGGATCCTGCCTTTGGTATGGATTTTCTTCACAGATCTTGTTGTTGTCTCCGTTGTGGTCAAAACACTTTCTTCGTCATCATGAGCAGGCGAAGCTGCAGTCACGGCCTGGTCATGGATCCTGCAGTACCTGTCTGAAACTGAAGGGGATCTTCTCATGGAAAATCCTCTCCCGACTGAAAATTGAAGTACTGCAGCAGATTTCCTCCTCAACTTACCATTGTCGAACCTCTCATCGTTGCTTTCTGGATCTTCTTCTGGCACTGCAAGTGAATATGCATGGGCGGTGTTGATGTTCTTGGGGATACTGGGGTTCTTCATTTGGCCGGTCTCTTGAGATTCGAGGAGTAGTGTGCCTGTTTTGAGCTCAGATAATGTTGAAAGATCTGAGAAGTCCATGAAATTTGATCTAGGAGTGCCATTGTTCCTGAACTTGGAATAGCCAATCATTTTAGACTATCCCCTTTTGTTGGTCAAGCAACTTGGAGCTGGGGCTTTGACACAGAGTTGCCTACCTTAAGACATGCGGCTTAGGAGGATTTTAAGCTTGGAGGCAGATGTTTGTGTTTGTGTTTGTGTGTGTGTGTGTGTGTGTGTGAGAGAGAGAGAGAGAGAAAGAGCGGCAAGTGGGACCTAGACCCCCGGGGGATGCGGCATGAAAGGGTAGGATACTTCAAGAACTACCAGGTGTGGACGTGGGTCCGTGAATTTGTGTGGAGGGTACATGTGCAGCAAGTCATGTAATGAACAAATCGCAAAGGGTTGCAGCTTGATGTTGTACCAGTCGAGATAGGAACTCGCGTTATGGTCCTGTTATTGCGCCATATCCGGCTAGCGTTGGATTTGAAAGATTCAATACACTGGATAGACTAGACACGTCAAGCCTATGCCTTTTGTCACGCACGGCGTGATTTTGTCCAATTTGTGTTTCATTCTGTAATTTTTTTCATAATTCTAAAATTACGTAAAAATTTTTAAAATTTTATAAATATTTCTTATATACTCATATAAGATATATAATTATATAAAATACTCTAAGAGAAAAATAAAAATTATTAGATCAAATAGATTCAATCTATCTATTAAAAAGATAAATAACTATAAATAACTTTAGAAATCTCACTTATAAAATCATCAATCAAATAATAATTATATTGACATTTTTTAAGTAATAGAGTATATTATAATTTTTTTATATTACTTGTGTACTTTGTGTGCATTTTTATTATTTGCCACTAGTAACACTTTAGCTCTCAGGGGATGTTGATAAGTTTGTTAGTGTCACACAAATAGCTGGTAAGAAGGCTGAGTTCATAACAAATGATATCAAAGCACAGTTTTTGCAAGTCGTAAGAAAACTTTGCCTAATAAAGATGTCCAGTCCATATAATGAGATTACCTATATGGTTGAGGAAGGTAAAAAGCAACCAAAGAGAGGGAGATTAAGGTCAAGGGATGTCTTGGAAGATACTAATACAAGACTTACAAAGGTTGAGCTTACTATGGCTGACGGGTAAGAAAAGTTTAAGGTAGTAGACCAATGTATCGATGAGCTCGAAAAGGAAAGTAAAGAGCTTTGTAAGGAGATGCAAGATGCTTTGAACCAAGCCCTAGCAAGGTGTATAGACCAAATGAAGACCTTAGAATGAACCCTCCAATGTAAGGTTGTTTCATTAAAGGAAGAGCTTAAAAGAGTCTTTGATGAATTGAGGGAGACCAAGGATGAGCTAGTCCTTTACAAAAAGGCAATTACTTAAAGGAAAAGCATTATTTTGCTGACAATAGTGGTTACTCCCTCAAAGGTGAATGTTCTAAGACCTAAGACATATAATAGGTCAAAGAATGCACAGGAGGTTAATAATTTTCTATGGAATTTTGAGCAATACTTTAAGCCACTTGGTGTAGTAAAGCATGCCAAGAAAATTGATAATGTCACTTTATACCCTGTAGATACAATGATGGTATGGTGGAAAAAAAGGTATAGTGATATCAAAAGGGGTACTTGCATTATTAGTATAAGAGATGAATTCAAAAAAGAACTTTAGAGACAATTATATCCAAAAAAATACTAAGGAAAAGGCGAGAGCAAAGGTAAGGCATCTCTAACTAAAGGGAAGTATATGAGAGCATGTAAAGAAACTATCTAAATTGTTGTTAGAAATCTTTGGTTATATTGATAAGGAAGCATTCTTTGCGTTTAAAGACGACCTACAAAATTGAGTGAAGATAGAGATCCAAAGGCATTATGCCCAAGATCTTGCCACCATTATTTCCATTGCCAAGTTATTAATAGAATTCAAGAAATCTGAAAAGTCTAAGTCTTATAAGGACAAAGGTGGCAAGGGAAAGAGTGAGAGAGATAACCACTTAAGTAAAGAATGTTTCCATAAGTTTAATAGGCACAAGGAAGGGAAAAGCACTAAGGATGATCAAAGTGGTGATAAGCTAATTCTCAAATACTACTTTTGTGATAGACTGCATAGGGCAAGGGATTACCTTAAAAAAGCCAAGTTTTCTACCTTAGTTGAAAAAAAAGAGGAGTAATAGCAGCAATACAAAGAGACAAAGATGAGATTCTTATAAATCCTCAATGTCATTAAAGCCAAGGTTGAAGTGCCCAAAACTGAGAAAGAGGATGATTATATGTGGAATTAAAGATGGGTAACCAAGTGGTAAGAGTCTTAGTGAATATTAAAACTTCTAATAACTTCCTTTAAGAAAAGGAAATAAAGGAGTTGGCCATTAAATACAATAAAGAACAAGGATGGCTTTGTGTTTAGTATGCAGTTTATGGATAGTGTTAAGGTCGTGCTTATTCTTTTTTCTAACACAATATGTACCTTGAAGGAAAGTAATACATGTATAGTGCCTTTGGCAAGGGAGATAGGCCTTTAATTCAAGCAAATTTCAACCATACAACTTTCTAAAGGCGTGAAGAAGGCACAACCCACCTTTCTTGTAACATTAAAGGATAGAAGGAGACTTCATCATCAAATTGCCTACCCAAGAATGTTATGTCTCCTTAATTGCCTAAAAAGCTCTCACTCAAACGTGAGGTGAATAATAAGATAAAATTAGTCTTTGGTACAAAACCACTTGTTGCGATGCCTTACCGAATAACATCTTTTGAGCTAGAGGAACTGAGGAAGCAGCTCAAAAAGCTATTAGATGCAAGCTATTTTCAATCATCAAAGGCTTTATATGGTACACCTATGCTTTTCCAAAAGAAGCATGATGGGTCACTTTATTTATGCATCAATTATAGGGCGCTTAACAAAATAATCATAAAGAATAGGTATCCTATTCTATTGATGACTAATTTTTTTGATGCGTTTGGTGAAACACAGTGGTTCACAAAGCTAGATTTAAGATCGGGATATCATCAAATAAGGATTACAGAGAAAGATGAGTCAAAGATTACTTGTGTTATGAAGTATAGCTCCTTTAAGTTCTTAGTAATGCCTTACAGACTTACTAATGCCCCTGCCATATTTTGTGCTCTTATAAATCGAGTCTTTTAGTCATTCTTGGATAAATTTGTTATAATATATTTGAATGATATCGTTGTCTATAGTAAGACATTAAAAGAGCATGTTAAGCATTTACGACAAATTTTCCAAGTACTAAGGAAGAATAAGCTATATGTAAAGAGGGTGAAATATGCCTTTGTTGGTAATATTCTTAGGGTATATTATTGGTAGAGGCAAGTTACGGTTAGACAAGTCTAAAGTGCAAGTCATCCATAATTAGGAGCCATTGAAGAAGGTAACTGAGTTGTGATCCTTTTTAGGTTTTGTCAACTATTATAAAAGATTTATCAAAGGCTACTCCTCTACTGCATCTTTGCTCATTAATTGTTGAGGAAGAATAGAAAATGGAGTTGGAATGTTAGATGCCAAAGAGAGTTTGAAGTACTCAAGTAAGCGATAGCTGAAGAACCAATGTTGGCCCTTCTTGACCACACCAAACCATATAAGGTACATATTGATACTTTTGATTTTGCAATTGGTTATGTTTTAATGCAAGAGGGGCATTCCATTGCTTATAAACATCGTAAGTTAAACGATATGAAGCGTAGTTATATGGTCCAAGAGAAGGACATAATTGCAGTGGTACATTGCTTGCGAATTTAAAGACATTATTTGTTGGGGTCTAAGTTTGTTTTAAAGACTAACAATGTTGCCACAAACTATTTCCTCAATCAAAAGAAGTTAACATCAAAGCAAGTAAAGTGGCAAGTTTTATTGGTAGAATTCGACTTTGTAATAGAGTATAAGTCAGACAAAGCTAATTTGGTGGCTGATGTATTAAGTAGAAAAGTTGAATTAGCTGTCATTATAAGTCCAAGTTTTCCTTTGGTAGAACAAATCAAGAATGGACTTAAGCATGACCTACAAGCCAATAGAATTTGGCAAGTATTGGCAAGTAGTAAGAAGACACACTGATTTTGTCTTGAGGATGGAGTACTCACTATCAAAGGTAATAGAATTTATGTGTCAAAGTGGCAAAGATTGAAGAATGTTATTATTAAAGAGTGTCATGAATCAAAATGGGTAGGACATTCAAGTATACATTGCATGTTGGTACTTGTTGAGCGAGCATATTATTGACCCCAAATATGAGATGACATTAAGTTTTATGTGAAGACTTGTCTTGTATACTAATAAAACAACATAAAATAGCACCAGCCATCAAGATTACTAAAGCCTTTACCTACTTTGAAGAAGTCATGGGAGAGTGTTTCGATGAATTTCATCATATGCCTATTGAAGTCTAATGGATGTACCAACATCATGATAATTATAGACCGATTTAGCAAGTATGGTGTGTTCATCTCCGTACTCTTAAAGTTTACAATTAAAGATGTAACATGCCTATTTTTCACATATATGGTGAAATACTGGGGCATATTGAATACGATTGTTAGCGACAGAGACACTCGTTTCACTAGGAGATTTGGGTAGAGTTATTCAAGTTGATAGGGTATGAGCTTAATTTCTCCACAAGCTTTTATCCCTAAATTGACAGTTAAACTAAAAGGGTGAATGCATTGTTAGAGTTGTACTTGAAGCATTATGTATGTGATAGCCAAAACAATTGGATTAAGTTACTTGACATTATCCAATTCTTATACAATCTATAGAAAGGCAAGTCAACTGAGGCTAGTTTATTTGAGGTTAATACAGGGCTAGAACCAATGATTCCACACACGTTAGCAATTGGCTACAAAGGGTCTAGTCCTGCTGCATTTAAGTTTACCAAGTGTTGGTATGAAAAGTCTGACATGACACAAGCGCACTTGATTAAGGCTACTAAGTAAATAAAGAAATGGATCGATGCCAAAAAAAGGCACTTGGAGTTTGAAGAAGGAGATTTGGTGAAGCTTATTTCACATCAAAGTTAAAGGTTTGCTATGGTGCATAAAGGGCTAAAAAAGCATTAGGAAGAAACATTCCTAATAGAGAAGAGAATTGGTAAGTTAGCTTATTGATTGACTTTGCCCTTACATCTAAAGATGCATCTAGTGTTCTATGTAAGCTTGTTAAAGTTTTATCATTCCAATAAAGAAGAGCCAAATAAGGGTAAGTCAAAAAGAACCCATACAACCATAATAACTATGCCAGATCATGACATAAAAAAGATATTGGAGCATTGTGTCATTCCAAGGGGAGGCATTCATTTGAATTATATTGAGTACTTTGTTAAATGGAAGAGGTTGCTTAATAGTGAGGCAAGTTAGGAGTACGAACTAACTTTGTGGAACAACGTAAACATAATTGAGGCATATAAGAGGGACGTGATAAAGGCATTACTAGATTGAGTAAGGGAGAATGTCATGCACCACGAAATTTTGCCCAATTTAAGCCATTGAAGAGATTTTATTTTGGAGTTCTCTCTAAAATCTTAGAATTAGGTGAAAGTTTCTAGAATCTTGTAGATATTTCCTATATCTTCTTATAAAATATAAAATCATATAGAATACTCTAGAAAGAGAATAGATACCATTAAATCAAATAGATTTAAGTCATCCATTGAGAAGATGAATGATTATAAATAGTCTTAGATACTTTACTTGTAAAATCATCAACTAAGTTATAGTTGTATTAACATTCTTGAAGTAATAGAGTACATTCTAAGTTTTCCATATGACTTGTGTACTTTATATATATCTTTATTATTTTTCATTAGCAACATTTTAACTTTCAAAGAAAATGAACTAGCATTTTTATCAAGTAAATTTGCTAGTGTTGCATAGGTCATTGATAAAAAGACCAAGTTCATAACATCTGGTGTATGAAAAGGATTATTAATTGATAATTAATTATGATATGTTTAGGATTACTAGCATTAAATTAAGTTACCATAAAAGATTATGACCCATATTTACAAAGCTTATAAATAAATTATAAAGACACAACTTCCTTCATTAAAAAAATAAAAAAGTCTTAGTTTATTTGTTTAATTAATCAAATAATATTTTAATTTTAATTTTAATTTCATTTATTAAATGAGTTAAATTTAAATAAATATAAATTTGATTCATAAATAATTTATTTAAAACTCCTTAAAAAAATAAATAGATATATCATTTACAATTTGTATAAAACTAACTAAATGTATGATTGCATGCTTGTTTAAAACTTGTTTAGAGATTTTTTAATGTATCATTAAAAAATTTGTTTAAGGTATCGTGTAGAAGGTATTTAATATGACATTTAATTTTTGGCATAAATTAATGTTAATTATATATTTTGATTTGCCAACATAATTATTTGTGATTTTTGACATAATTGGACTTTATTTTTATATGGTTTATGTAAGGTTAAATTTTGTATTTAATAGTTTGACCATTTATTGTTTAAAAAGAAAATGAAAGAAAACCAAATTTAAAAATTTATAACTGATTTAAACATTAAAAAAAATTAAAGACTCAATTGAAAATACTCTTAAAATTTACAAATGAATAAAAACTCAAATATCTATTCGTTTATATTTATTTCCTACCAAAACCTTTCCTATAAAATCCTGTGAACCACAAAAAGGTGTAGATCTCTCATTTTCCATACAATCATACCCATTTTTTTTAAGATTTAATTCTAAGATCTCAAAGATAAATCTTTAGGCATATAACCACGGGTTTCCTCTTAGAAACATTATTTTTCCCAGTTGAACAAACCTAACTTAACAAGCACATCTTTATTATTATTATTATTATTCTTATTATTATTTTATTAAGAAGCCTGCCCAATCGTGAACGGCATAGAATGAGTATCTCTTGTTTTTTTTTCCCTTTTCACTATAAATTTCACACCCCACCATTTTCAACTTGAAGCTTTCAAAATTGATGTCTAAATTTTCTGATTGGAGAGAAAATGGAGCTAGCAAAACTTTTGAATATCATGAAAACGAAGACAATTTTGTTTGAGAACACTCATCCCTAAAATTTGCGATGCACAATTTGTCAATCAGTCAATGAACACTTATAGACAATGCCATTCTCCACCGTCACCTTTACTTCGCTGACCCGAAAACGAGAAAAATTAGAATGAGACAAGTAGTGTAGAGTATGCTCAATGGACGCAACAAAACAAGGTGAGCAACTAATAAAACTTCATCATCGTACAAAGAGAAAGCTTTACATCCACGGCAAACCACCTGCTCAGAGCCAACACTGCCGATTTGGTTGGAAAAGAAATGACGCACAAACAACAAGTAATTTACTTAGGAATAAATAATGTCTTCATGATGAACAATTTTCTTGATATTTTATTGGTAAAAAAAATATCCATTTCAACAATAATATCTTCATGATAAGCTGAAAAAAATATTTTTCATTATATTTAGCATTACTCTCTATTTAGAGGAATCATTTATAGGCGAAATAATGGAGTAAGGAAGAGGCCTTGAAGATCGATCATCCTCCAATCATCAATGTCCAATCTAATCTTTATGCTCTCTTTAACAGACAACATCTATAAATGGTTGTGCTTAAAGATTTTGGTTTTGTGTACGAGGGACTTAAAAATCTTACTCGATAAAACCATGACTTTAATTGAAATGGTAGAAACCAAAAACGAGGTTTAAAGGCCAGCAATTTTCTACAAACAGGTTTCTCCATTGAATTTCGTTCCAACTCCCAACCTCAATGGCAACAAGCTCATGTAGAGTTAGACCTGAGTTCCATGATTATCAGGCACTCACTCTGCACCCAACAACGCAAATTCTGGACTCCAAGGCAGAGATTTAAAATTAAAATGGCTTGATCTCGTCTCCCCCCCCCCGGGAAAAAAAAAAGAAAAAAACACTTAAATCAATCCATTGATAAGATAAGGAGTCTATATAATAAACAAGCAAGGTAGCCTGTAGATTGAAACCTAGAAGGGCAAACAAAAAAGAAGAAAAAAGTTTGGGGGGGGGGGGTTTAATCATCGTCGCCAGAGCCTTTATTGCGAAGTCTATAAATAATACGGCCACGAGAGGAATCATAACGACTGACCTCGACCTTGACTCTGTCTCCGGGCAATATCCGAATGAAATTCTTCCGGATCTTGCCGGAGATGTAGCCGATGATCACGTCTTCGTTGTCGAGGCGCACCCGAAACATCCCGTTGGGCAGTGACTCCATGATTGAGCCTTCATGGGTCCATTTCTGCTCTCCGGTTGGGTTCGCCTTGGCCGCCTGTGTTGACACGAGAAGTCTCCTCTGTCTTAAGGGTCTTGCCGCAATCAGGCCCAAAAATTGTGTGTTCTTGATGGGTGGACAGCCCAAGGAAGACAGCGTTGTTGTTGTTGTACTACTTGAGAAAAGACTGGTGGGTTTTGTAGAAGAAGACAAAGAGAAGCACAGGAAATCATTGATTTGGGCTGCCGTGCTCTTCATCTTTGGGTACCAGAGGAGAGGTTATAAGCCGTGCAAAGGAAAGGATAGGATTGAATTCTGAATAGGAGAATCAAGCAAAAGATTTAAAGAGAGCAAGACAGAGATTTGAAAATAGACGGCAGTGGAAGGACTCTAGCTGACATCCCCAAGAGCCGACCAAGGCTTTGTGACAGAAAGAGATAAAAGAGGGGTTTGGGTTTAGGGTTTGAGTTTGAGCCGAGTGAAAGTGAACTACCCTCGACTTTGCAAAGAAGGCATGTACGAGACTGAGACTGTCTGAGACTGAGACTGAGACAGAGATGAGATGAGATGAGATGAGATGAGAGAGGCCGAGGCTGCACAATCTCAATTTTTGTCTCCCACTACTTGCGGCTCGAAGAGGACCCCCAAACACAAGCAATTCTTCTATTTCACATCCCAATGGTTGAGAAGAGCTTTCTATAAAACGTATTACAGCAAAGATCATGTTAAAAATTAAATGCATAATTTTTATATAAAATTTTATTATAAAATTAAAAATATTTTAATCATCTTGGGTTCCTTAATTTAAAATTTTAAAATTGAATCACTAAGCTTTTAGGTGTTATAAAAATACTTATTTCTTTGTTTTTCTTATATTTTCTTACCTTTACTTAATGCAATTATATGAGAGTAGTTAGGATTATTTTTTCCTTTTTTATGTAATTATTACCAATTAATTTACTTATTTATATTATATTTATTAGCTTAAATTGAATCAAACAACTCATCGTTCACAAATACCCAACCCTATAAAATCAACATCTTTCATTTTCTATATGATCAATTTGTATTACTCGGCTTTATATCCATTCGATTTTCTCTAATATTCTTTTATATTTCGTAAATAAGTTGTGCGACGTATGAGCGCACTTACGTTGGAAAGTTCAAACCATACGTCTATTATGAACAACACTATAACCTTTAGAGAAAAAAATAAATAAATAACAATTATAATTATCTTGCAATATCCTAGATTTACTTTGCTATATTAATTATAGTTTAGTTTATCCCTCTAAGGTTGAACTTAACACTTTTCCTCGTGGTGTATTCATAATAACATTTAATTCTTATTGGATGATGTAACTAGCTAGTTAATGAATAAATATGATAGATATATGATAATAATAATCTTCTTTTCATACTTATAACTATTAGTGTTTATCTAATTACATTCCTAAACATGTTCAAAAGGTCAAATCTTCCATGTCCATAAGTAATATTGCCAAAGTAGCAATTATTAAATTAGTATAATAAAATATAATTGGAAGTAGTATAAGCATACAAAAAGGTTTTATTATTACATTAAGGTACTCATATAATGAAGATGTAGGGATGAATTATGTGCTATGATAAGTTTTTTTTTTTTTTTTTACTTGAAGTATATGTCAATTTTACTTATTTCTGGATAACTCACCGTACAAAACTTGTTTTATTTACTTTAGAACATTTAACTTGAGTTCTCTAAGTACCAACTCTTTAAAGCGCTAAACTAAGATCTCATATATGGCTTTTTACATGTTATACGAATATTGGGCAATCCATACCAACCTTACTTTTCATTTCAATCCTTAAGACCTTTTATTAACTCTTTCAAAGTGACCAATAATTTTGAACGCAATTCCCCTAAATTGTTCCCTTTACTCAATTAGTCTTATCTATATTCTTTCTCTAACTAATAAAGAAGACTACTAGTGCAAGTAAGTGAATCACAACCTATATGTATACCCTTTTAACAACATATTTGAATATTTATACATTTGTCACTTGTATATTTAATTATTGTTACAATTAAATATTACCATCAACACATTGCATTTTATACAAATTTATAAGTCTTTACTAAATTTTCAAAGACTTAATAGGAAACTTTTATTTGCGTCAATGTGTTTCTTATTAAGTTGTACTTCAAGTTAATATGATTAGACTTATTGTCTTATTTAAGATCTTTTAGGTATTAAATTATCATATAAAGACTTTTGCATTATATTACAAATTCTAACAATTTAAAGATTTTTCAAGCAAATCATATTACTTCCTATAATTAAAATAAATATAATAAAACTTATCTCTATTTCTATAAGACTGTACATGTGTGCTTTTTACTTTTCTATGCAACGGGGCTCATTATTAAGCAAACAAGCAAGTTCATTTACTTTTTTGCACTTAATCTAATTATTATTCTTAATAATAATTAAACACCATGTTAAAGTGTAGTTTTTCTCTTTGTATCACTCCTAATGACACAATGAGTAGCCTGTAGTGCCTATATAGCAACTTAATGCCATTTTAACTATATTTATTTTATATGTATGAGATCTAAACTTTTATTGAGTTAAAAGTTTATAGTATAACTCAAACATGTAATATTGTGTCATTGATTTGTACTAAATTATGATAAGATTATTATTTTACTATTTAATTTAAGAAGTAGATAGATACATTATAAAATGCAAAACCTTTGATTTTATTAAAGAGTGTATACGAGACTATATTTTTTTAGTGAAATTATTCAAGAAATTTTTCTTAAAATATTCATTAATTTTGATCATCAAACTAAGGTTAATTTTGTTTATATAGCTCACTTTTGTCATTTTACATCAAAGTAGAATCATTTGTTAATGATTTTGACAAACTTTTTGTAATATATGACCATTTTGTTACCAATACAATGATATAAAATTAAAAATAAAGTGCTTAAACACTTAACATATGAAATTCATTAATTGCAATTTCAATGCCACATACTAGTTAAATGTTTTCGATCAAACATTAAGCATTAGAGTTTGTAACCATTGCACTTTTAACCTAGTATAATGAATATTAATATGCATTATATGCATGTATATTCTAGTTAATTATCTACATAAAATAAATAACTTTTTGGTTTGTTTTTAAATTTAAATGTGCAACTATAATGAAAATTAGATAAATTAAATATAAATATTTAAGGTTTATAAAATAATATGCCCTTTTATTAAATATATCTTTTTCACCTTTAATAAGTCTTATACCTTTAATCTATTTAATTGACATATATATGAGAATCTACCAATTCTTTATTCTTTTATACTTAAATAAAAAATTATTATATCTTAAATACAATGAGATTTTATTAACTACTTATTCAGTCATTACCTCTCATTCATAATAAATAGAGTCTATAAGAACATCTTAATTTATTTAAACTTTTAAACATCTTGACAAATAGCTAATTTAACATCCCATTTAATTGTTTAAATTTCTTAATTGGGATTACTTTATGACTACTTATATATAATTGACCTTTTTGAGAACCAAATGCTTCTATTAATTTAATTGGAATAAGACATTTCGTCACATATCTCAGTTTAATAATTTAACACACCATTTAGTCCATTAATCTTCTAATTCACCATAAATTAAAAGATTTATTTAACTATATCCCTACTAAAAATTTGTTTTCTTTAAAATATGATATCTTATGAGTTTAATTTATTTACATTCTTGTATGCTTATCACTTAATGAATATGACATACTTTGATAATATTCATTAGGTGTTCAAAAATACAATTTTTGTATTTTTAGACATGAGTTTCATTCTTTAATGAAAGGTTATGAATAATAACAACTTACTTTTAGAGTTATAAAATGTAAAAGTCATACTTCTTGCATACCTTGAGCTCATAAAATAAGGAATTATTAAATATAAGGCATAAGGTTAAATATATAAGATGCACTCTTTTATGCATTTTGTGATTATGATATTTGCAAGTTTTTTCTTTACATTATCACTAACCTTATAAGCTTTCATAGCCTGTTATTCTATTCACTATAATAACCTTCTTTTTGCAAAGTTTCTTAAATAAACAAGGGTCTCATTTCTCTATTTTCATTATAAAGTTCATTGTAATGCTTAAATAGATGCTTATGCTTTCACAACTTACATTCTTTTCACTACAATAACATTTTTTTCTTTTTTGTAAAGTTTCTTGTATAACTAATGGCCTTATTTCTTTGTTTTCATTATAAAGTCCATTATAATGTTTGAATAGATGCTCATGCTTTTGATAAATCTTTGTTTTTACATTAGCCCATTCTCTTTTATGATTCTTAACTACATAAATTTTGAATTAAATCACTCTTTTACTTAGACTAATGGGTGATCAAATATATGACCAAATGCTTAAAGTTATTTATAAATTTAATTAAAATATGAGTATAATACCTTATCTTATCACTTATTAGTTCATAGATATCAAAGTGAATTGGTTGCGATAAAAATATAAGTTTAATTTCCTTTCTAATAGATTTATTTTGTTTTTTTCAATTAGGTCATACTTATATATATGCTAATTGATATAAGTAAGTAAGTTTGATAGACTTTTCTTTAGATTAACTTTTAGTCCTTTATTGCTTAGCATAACCTCACTTCTCATATATAATGTTTAAATCAATACTCCCTTTGAGTTAATGTAATAAAGAAAAAAAAACAATATTATGAACTTTATTGTCTATAAAATTAAATTTATTAGGTAAGAGCTATAGTAAATAATACTACTTTAAACATTTATACCATCATCATGAGAGTTTAAATGTTAACCCAAATTGAAAAAGACCATGATAAGGATCAAAAAAAGACCCGTGATAAAGACCAAATTTTGCCAAACCTTAGCATGTAATAAATCTAATATAAGAATTGGATTTAACCATGATGTAATCTCATTTACAAGTGATAATATCCTTGGACATTTAAATAATTCTCTACACAGCCATTACATCATAATATATCATTCATCAATGCTTTATCTATAAGTTCTTATATTATACAAATTAGTACTTAAAATCTATTATCTACTTAAAATAAGATCTAATGAATAATACCAATTAAGAATTTTAAATACAAAATTATATGTAATAGGTTATTTGCTTTACTAGCTTAATACATTTTAAGCATTTAAGAGCATTTGACCCAACTTGCCATAACCATAATAATTGGTCTTGTCTTTCTATTCGTTAACATATTCATATTTAATGTCAATTGATTTCACTTGCTTTAATACTTTTTCAAATTACATTTACTAATGAACTCACTACTTAAGTCATATAAAAGTATTAAACATTTGTTTAATGAGTTGAGCAACACATGAAAAGATTTAACAATTTCTAAATGCTTGTCTTCAAGTGTATATGACATTCAATGTCATAAAATTATCAAACACAATTATTGCATATCATGATTTATACGTGCCTACAACTTTTGGAAAAAATCAAATTACAACTTATAATTATTGCTTGAATAGAGGTCTGAATTGATATCAACTTACTTTGCATATTTTATTAACACTATCTCATAAACATTTAGTGAAGATTTAATACCTACATTAAGTCTTTTGACTTAAGCATAAATATACCTCTAAAATCTATTTAAAAGCAAACCTTGTTATTTGCCAAGTCCATCATTTCTTAAGCTTTTAATAAGATTGATTCCTATATTTCTTAGTATCATTAGGTGAGTAATATTAACTTTTAATTTTGTTTAGGGCTTAATAAGTCTCTTAGTCTCCTTATGTCTAATAATAATTTCATTTTCAAATTTAAAATAATCGTAGTATAAAGTTTTTTAGTATAGTTCATTTTTATAATTATACTAAATTTTACGAAACTAAATTTCTTATTTTCTTTCATTTACATAAACAATTTATTCATAACAAAACTTAGTTATCATTATTTATGAATAAAGAGACACTTGCGTATAATGATATTAATATAACCATATATGTATATTAATTTTACAATGAACTTAATTAAACTAGTGATAATATAAAAAGGATTATAAGATTGAAAATTCACTATGCTTGCAATCATCTCTTCTATTCTAATGTTTAATTATTAATATTCTAATTAATTCTTGAAAAATTTTAATTTTATAAATAAGAATTCTTTTTAATTTTTCTAATACATGAGAACTCCCATTAAAATTTAGATCTCCTATTGAAATTATAATTTATTATGTTATTTTCTTTTAACACACAAATTACATGATATAGACATCATAAATACTAATCACATTATAGCAAAAATTAATTCATATAATTTTACTTATAACTCTAAAGTATATAATTTCTTTCGTCTTTTAAATTTTTATTATTCACAAGTAATACATCATAACATACTTAAGTCATTTTCATAAGTATGCCAAATAAGGCGTGCATATAAATTTCACCTAAACATACATAAGCATACTATGAAAATATCATAATCAATATTAATCATATAATTATGTATATGTGTAGAAGGCATATCAATAATGACATCATAGAATTAGAGGAGTATGTATTTGCCAAATGCCTATATCCTCAATGTGCCTAAGACTATTTTTTTTAATAGAATTTTAATTTTACAATAGATATTCAAAAATTCACTTCTCTCTCTAAAAAGATGAAATTAAAACATATGACATGGCATTGCAAAATTTATAGTAAGTACTATAAGTCTGTATAAATTTCATTTCTTGAAACTAAATATGTGAATTATAATTAAAATTTAAAATTTTTAATTCAAAAATTATAATCATCAAAATCTCTCAACTTAAAAGAGAGTTAAACTTTCGACTTTTGCACAATTACTCTATGATCATGTAAAAATTTAGGCTTTAGCATGCCTACTGTATAGAGTTACCATTAACGAATTTAAGGTCTTACTTCCTCGTAGGCAAGCAAAAAAACCACTTGTTTTTCATTCTATCAAAACACTTGCTATTAGAGTAATAAACAACTCATAAATGCTCTAATTTTAATGTTGAAAAATTAAAGATAAAATTTTGCTGTTAAATTAAAAATACTTCAACAGAAAATTGTTCTTCAATTCAGGATCTTAGAATTCAATCAAGAATTTGGTTAGGGTGAGTCCAAATATCATATGATGTAAGAATAATCTTTAATATTTTATTCTCTATTTTACTATATATGAAATTTATGTTTTTAATTGTCTTAGATTCTTTTGCCTCATATTATGCCCATCATGAACAGATACCCAAGCCTATAAATCAACATATGATAAGAATGAATCGCGGTGGACTTCCATCCCAACGGCCCTCTAAAGCCACGAAACAAATCACTTGTGCCTTTGATGTTTCTTGAATAGGGTAATTGCCATCAGATGGACAAGCTATAATTTCGCCCAAGGGACTCAAAAGAAACAAAAAAATTTTAATGCCCTTACTTTCAATGGAATAGATATAACACGAATCAGGATTCCGTAGGACGCCTATAACAGTAGGCAATATGCTCCATTATGTGGCCACCACGAGGTGGAAACCATCTCGTTCTTTGTTTCTCATTCCTTGCACTAAGATCTTCCTATAAAAGAGACAATGAGAGGCATTGACAATGACAAAGTGCAAGGTATTGACGTTAACTCCATTTATCACCAGTGTAACAAGAAAATCTACGCGATTCAAGTGTATCTCATTCAATATCCATGCTCATGACACTTTCAGTGCTTTCGAAACTAATTTAGCGTAAGTTAGTGTGGGTTCAGATGGTTCAAGTCTCTTATAGTTCCCACCGGAGAAGAGACAGTAAGAGGCATTTGGCGTGTCTTTGGTGCTCATTTTACAACAAATCTTCCAACTAAGCCCTCCATGGAGTTCGATCTGTTGACTCAATGTTTCCCAAACCAAGATGACAAAGAAACAGGCGTAAGAATGAAGGAATTCTACCGTTCAATGACTTGTATACAACTAAAAGAGAATTTTTCGTACACAACTTGATGTCCATGATATGTGGTTTGAGGAGAAACAAGAGTCTAGTGGGTCAGTTGAGGCAAAGTACAATCACTAGACAATGTTTGAATTCCAGAAGAAATCTGGCTTAGTTTGTCTACTCTAGTACTCTACTTGAAGGTTGCCGACTTCATGTGATTGCTCTCTACTACAAAGAGAGAGGAAAATCGTTATTGTACAACACAAACAAGAAAAATTTTATGAGGTGAGCCATTACATGCTCATGAAGCACCTAGGGAAATTCTCCATCCGATGGCCTTGGACCATCATTTATTTTGTTGGCAAATCTAAACTGCTCCAGTGCAAACCTTAACGTTCTTAAGGCGGCTATATCTATGTTGTTGGCATCCAATTAATCCCGCATAACATGTTGCTTTTGGGGAAGTGCCCTCCACCCAATATCCCGTCTATAGAAGCCTCCTGGCCATTTAATTTCCTCAACTGCCTGATATGCTCTATCCCGTGCATCGGCAAGGTCTCTTCCCTGGGCAGTAACCCCAAGAACACGACCCCCAGTGGCAATGAAGTTACCATCAGAGTCCAAAGCAGTTCCAGCATGAAATATCTTAACAGATGGAGCAACATTTTCAGCTTCTTCAAGATTTTGAATTACAGTTCCCTTTTTGTAGGACCCTGGGTAACCATCACTTGCCATTACCACCACCATGGCAGACCCCGGGGACCAGTTTAGGGAGACTCCACTTAGCACCCCTCTAGAAGCTGCAAGCAGAACTTGTGCCAGATCAGATTCCAGCCTAACCATTAACACCTGCAAGTGAAGAAATAGAACTGTGGGTCACAACTCAAATTCTTTATCCTTGCAATGCTCAGGAAAACAAAAGAACATTTTGGACTGTGGTTGCTCTAGTGTACATATATTCAAGGATGTGCACTTCAAAAGAAAACACGCAACCACACCTCCACCAGAAATGATGTAAATGAAATTCCACAATCCCTTTCTCATGGTTAGTGACTACAAGATGACCTAAATAACATCAGAATGCTTTTATTTTCCTGCAAATGTCTTCCAGCATGGGTTGAAATGTCAAATAATTTTGCCACCCAACATCACTCACAAAAAGGATAATAAGGACAAAATTGGCAAGGCAACTATAAAAATACAAAGAAATAGGCATACTTGTGTCTCTGACTGCAAGCTATCTCACATGTAAGATTTAGTTTCATTGCATGCAAGAGTGACACAAAGTAAGGCACAAATAACATCAGGACCAGAGTGATGTTCGTAGAATGATCAACATATAAAATTTTAGACAAATATGTAACAAAAATTCAGTCCTTTGTCCCCAAATCGGCATGAGTGCAAAGGATGGCAATTATTTTCTTCAAACCCAAGTAGAATAAATCCAAATTTTAAACACAAACTCATATCTAATATAAAACTTATTACTCAATAAAAGTCTTACTAACCTGACACTCAGGATCACCAAAGCGTACATTGTACTCGATTAGCTTAGGTAAGCCAGACTTCTTTTCAATCATTAACCCGGCATACAAAACCCCTACAAACTTGCAACCCTCTGCTGCCATTCCTTTCACTGTTGGAAGAATTATGGACTCCATAACTAGAGATTCAAGTTTCTTTGTTAATACTGGTGCTGGAGAATAAGCACCCATCCCACCAGTATTGGGACCTGTATCGCCATCCCCTACTCGCTTATGGTCTTGAGCAGATTCCAGGGGAATAGCATTCTCCCCATCCACCAGGGCAAAGAAAGATGCTTCTTCTCCTTCCAGAAATTCCTCAACAATGACACGACAACCTGCAGAACCAAAAGCACCCGTTACCAGCATTGAATCAACTGCTTTGTATGCCTCTTCCAGTGTCAGTGCAACAATAACTCCTTTTCCAGCTGCTAATCCATCTGCCTTGATGACAATAGGTGCCCCCTGCTCCTGAATATATAGCTTTGCAGCAGTTGGGTCCACAAATGTTTGGTACTGAACAAAAATGAAAGGATAATAGGCAATAGCCATGGTGAGTAGCTTGTTCAACTTTGCTGGTTTTTGTGTTGGATGGCTTTGTTTTGGGCAGTGATGGCAGGGCAGGGGTATGAACAATGAAAATTGCACCAACAAATAAAAAAATAATGGAAGCAATATGAATAATAACTTATTGAACTCAGCATAAGTAAGGAACTTTACTGGGATAATATCTTGAAATTAAACTCAGCTTGGGGGGGGCGGGGAGGAAGAAAAAACAAACCTTAGCAGTAGGAATTCCATATTTGTCACACAAACTCTTCATAAAGTTCTTTGAGCCTTCCAAAGCAGCAGCTTCTGCTGATGGGCCAAAAGTAGGGATCCCAAACTTTACAAGATCATTTGCAAGGCCAGAAACCAGAGGTGCCTCTGGACCCACGACAACCAATCCTACACCCCATTTGCGGCAGAAGGAGATCACAGATGAGCTATCAGATATGTCAAGCTCTGGAACACAAGTGGCATCCCCAGAGCTGGAAATCCCCGCATTCCCAGGAGCACAAAAAACACTATCACATGAGGCAGAACGACGCAAGGCATAGCAAAGTGCATGTTCTCTTCCCCCTCCACCGATAACTAACACAACCACCCTCTCTTCTGCAAAAGCAGCGGGTGAAGATTAATGGGTATGTGCAAAGACAGAAAGTGCAAAGAGTCATTAGCACAACGGATGATTCCTTCAATCTAATAATTGATAAAAAGAAAAAGAAACAATTTTAAGCAAACACTCCTTAGCTATCAAAGCAACAAAAGACCGCAAACACATATTATTGGCCCTATGTTAAAGTTTGGAAACATCTTTGAACAAGCGTCAGCATCAATGCATGAATCCCCGCGAGCCTCAAAGCATGATTAACAGTAAGATTAACTAGAAGTAGTTCCTCAAAGGAACGAACCACTCATACACACACACACACACACACACACACACATATATATATATACCGCACAATTTGCAGGCATTTGGCAGCAATGAAAAGTAAAGTTCAATGCTGAAATACCATACACATTTATCATCCTGAGAACAAGAGAGCATCTTAAGACCCGCATTTGCCTAAAACCAAAAAAAAACTCAAAAATATATTATATATATGAAAAACAAAGAACCTGAAAAACGAAAATGTGGCCAACTATCAATCAGTCATTAATGGTGGCGGGAAAACAATTCATTACCGGTCTTGCTACGGCCATCCACTGAAACCGGTAGCTCTGATTTCTGGGCAGCACAATGGAACCCATTAGAAAACGATCTGAGACCCTTGATTGAACTAGAATGGATTTTGTCAGATGGACCCACAATATACAGAGAAGACAAAGAAGAAGAGTTGCTGGGAAAACAAGAGCAATTGTATGACAATCGAGAAGAAATAGTAGCAGAATTGAGTTTGAGACAAGACGGTAAAAGGTTTAATGAGGTTACAGAGGCCATTGTTTCTGTCCGGTCGGAGGAGGAGGACTTTCTTTCCTCCTCTCTAGGGCTTTTCTTTTTCTTTTTTTTTTTTTTTTTTTTTTTCTTTTTTTTTCGATAGGGTTTTACTTTTATTTTTATTATTATTATTATTATTATATATTTTTTCCCTTTTGAGTTTTGAAGTCATCTGCCATTTCCCAAACCCCTTAGTGTTTCTTTTGCGCCTCTTTTGGGTGGAGACCTATGCCAATTCAGTTTTTTACCACGGCACTACTAGGAGTGTTGGGATCGAGCATGGTGGCTTGAAGGGAAATTCTACATCCAAATTATTTAATGATGGTATCAAACTATAAATTTTTCCAAATCCACAAATTAATTATAGATTAGTTGCAGTTTATACAACTTAAACTTATATATATTTTTTATTTTTATTTATTTATTTTTTTGTTTAGATAAACAAAATGTTGGAAGAGTAATGGGAGAAAGAGAGGCAGCAGCCCCTCCCTTACCATTACCCCCCCCTAGCACAACAAACCACCAGTCAGTCGCCCAACCAAGCAAAGTTCTCTTGTTGAACTAGCTCCCTGTTTGCAAGATTGTAAATTAGAAAGAACTTCAACCTTTTCAGCCATGACAGCAGAAATTATTCTCTTCCGTAGCAGAGTGAAGGAGAAAATAGGTTCATTTCCTGTTATTTCTTAATATATATATAACAGAAACATGAATTAATAAAATGGAGAAACAAATAGATGCACGCACAAGGACCTCGAAAATAGAAATCAAAATAGTGAAGTTGTTATCCTTATTAGCATTCTCAAATTTCTCAACATCTTTTAGAGCTCCTCGAGGATCAACAGTTGAATCGTCATGCCGGAGCCAACCAATTTTGAACACAGATAAGTGGCTCCAATGTTTGTGGGGGCAAGTGAACTTCTACTAAATGGATTAAGGACACAACCACCGGTGCTAGAAGCTAATTCCGAAGTAACTGTTGAAATGGGAAGTGCTAAAACATCTCTTGCCATGCTAGAGATTATTGGATACTTTACACACTCGCCCTTCCACCAATTTAATAAGTCAAAACTTCTCCTCTCTAGACTCGTTCCTCGTTTGCTTTCCAAGGTATCCTCGGACTGCACTCACTTGTTAAACTTAGAAACCATCCGTTGATCATTGTCCGCATCCTCCTCATCATCATTACCTGCACCAGGAGATTTTGTGAAATATAGATATGCTTTCTCACTCGCACTAGGGCTCACGATCACCCCATCATAGTGTTCAAACAATATTGAAAAAAAGTTGCTTCAACCGTTTCAACCATTTTCTTGGAAAATTCAGCTTCATAAATTTGTTCAAGGCAGAAGAACTTCACATATCAAAGCTTCAAGCGAGGACCCAAACAATGGCAACATACAATAATATATTTATTTTACTGAAATCGTTCCAATACCTTTCCAACTTTTCCTTCATTTTCTCTGTCATTTTTTCAACCCTTAGTCTTGACTATTAGTCATTTTTATCAACTTAGAATGAATTCTACAAACCTCATTAAAAAAAAAAAAAAAAGGTGTTCGAAGTTACAACTAAAGACCCAAAAAATCACAAGGTGGACATTGTAGAAAATTTTTAAGAAACTCAAAAGACGCATAGCAGCGGACCAATTCTTTGCATTGGGTGGTCCCCGAATCTTATCACCATCAAAATAAGACAAGATTTTGGGAACTAGCTCCTCCAAACGCTCAAAAGATTTGGCATAATTTTGAGTTGCTTACAACGTCATAAAGGTTCAATTCCATCTAGTTAGTATCAACATCCACACACAACAAACTCTTGCTTTCAATCCGAGAAAGCTCAAAAGCCTTCTAGAAATTCTACAAGCTACATGCACATGCCTAATTGCTCTCCTAATCCTCACAATAGAAATTGAATGCTCAAGTAACCCTTCTTTCGCAACAAAATTTAAGATGTGTGTACTACAACAGGCATGCAAAAGGTCATGATCAAGGACCGTGTGCCTTCAATCTCTAGTTTTTGTTTTCAAGTGCTTCGTGGCTAGATCATTGGAGCTTTCATTGTCAATTGTTAGAGTAAAAAACTTAAAGCCCGTTTGGTTGTATAGTCAATTTTATATTGTTATTTTTTATTTTTTATTAATTTAATTTTATTGTTGATTGTCTATTATTACTATCTATTCATTTTTTTATCAATAGTTTTCTTAAATAAGATCTTTACTAAGAGAGAGAAAGAATAGAGAAATGGTAGAGAGAAAAATGATAGATAGAAAATAATTAAAAATGGAATAAAGAGAAAAAGAATAGAAAATTAGTGAGCAGAAAAAAAAGTTAAATAGAGAAAGGGTAAAAAGACTAGAAGGAAAAATAATAAAGAAAAAAAAAAGTAATTAGATAGAGAATAAATAGAAAAAGAAATTGGAGGAAGACAGCATACATAGAGTAAATGAATTAATAAGGTAAAGAAAAAAGATAGCAAGTAATTTTAAAGAGTTTTTAAAAAAACAAACTTCTTGATTTTTTTATTATTTTTTTAAAATTTACATTCAATTTCTTAACAAAAAAAAGAATTAACCAAATAAGATTTTTTTTCAACAAAAAACCAAAAATAGAAATCATTAAATACATTGAACAAATCCCTAATTATATCTCAATCTAAGATACATAATTCAATAGTCTTTTTATAGTTACACCTTTATGGTTAGGAATTTGACAAAGTTTTATAATCTTTTTATCCAATTTCTACTAATCATTAATTCAATGAGCAAACAAACATATATAACTTAAATTTTGAATTGAAGTCCATGTGTTAATGGTCAAGCACACATGTTACTCCTTAAAGATATTATCAACTTTTAACTTTCTATTATGATAAAGTTTCATGCAATCTTTAGAAATTGTGATGTAAGTTAGGATAACAAATCTTCTTTGTATAGACCTTAAGAATATCCTAAATCTCACATTTTTAACTATATTAAAAGGCAACCCATTTGTTAGAATCATTTAAGCTAATTCTCTCTTACATTGCATAACTGATAACTTAGGAAGAATCATTGATAACATCACCTTCCTTTCATTCTATAAGCATAAAACTTTTAAGCATTTGACTTTTTGTTTACATTTTTATAAAGGTAATTCTTGCATATTTCTAAATATGCCTATAGATGACTAGTACCATTTTTTTAAGGATGACTAACATAAGTTTACTTAGAGTAGTTACAAGATACTTTAAATTATTAAGGTCATTATTTCTACTAAAATGATCCTATATAATACTCTTTTATGCAGAGCCAAATTTTTTTTATACTTTAGCTTATTTAATTTTTTTTGAGTGATTAAAAGTTTTTAAGAAAGGGTAAAGAGATTAAAAAGAAAAATAATAAAGAGAAAATGGGTAACCAGAGAGCAAATGGATAGAAAAAAAAAAACTAGAAAGAGAAAATATAAAAAGAGTGAATGAATTAATATGGTAGAGAAAAAAAATACCAAATGATCTTAAGGAGTTTTTAAAAAAACCATAAATTAAAAAAAAAACTCATTTTAAGGTTTTTTAATTTCTTTTTTTTTTTCAAAAAATCACTTTCAACTTCTTAATAAAAAACAAAAAAAAAATAACCAAATCAGTTTTTTTTTCAAAAAAATTACAAAAAAATAAAAATCATTAATTATCATGAACAAACTCTTAGTTATAACTTAATCCAAACTATATAACTTAATAGTTTTTCTTATAACTACGCCTTTATGATTGGAAACTTGACAAAATTTTATAATCTTTTAATTCAATTTTCAATCATCATTAATTCAATGAGCAATCAAATATGTATAATTTAAATTTTGAATTAAAGTCTATGTGTACATGTTCTTCCTTAAAGACTCTCGTCAACTTTAACTTTTTATCTTGATAAAGTTTTATGCAATCTTTAGAAATTATGATGTGAGATTGGATAATGAATCTTTATTGCATAGACCTTGAGTTTCTCTTAATTCTTACACCTTTAACCATACTAAAAGGCAACTCATTTGTTATAATCATTTAAGCCAGATCTCTCCTACATTCTTTTAAATCATAACTAATAATCTAAAAAGAATCACCGATAACATCACCTTTCTTTCCTTCTGTGTCCATAAGTTACTAGTTTCACTTTTTTTAGGGTGGTTAGCATAAGTCTGCTTATAGTGGTTAGAAGATGCTTTGAATTACTAGGATCATTATTTATAATAAAATGATCCTATATAATATTCTTTTTTGTAGAACCAAATTTTTTTACATACCTTAGCTTATTTAATTTTTTGAGTGATTAAGGGCTTTTGAGAAAAGGCAGGGAGAGACTAAAGAGAAAAATGATACAGAGTAAAAAAGTGACTAAAAAGAGAATGGACAGAAAGAAAAATTAAAGAAAGAAAACATAAAAAGAGTGAATGAATTGATAAGGTGGAGAAAAACATATCGAGTGACCTTAAAGAGTTAAAAAAAATTGAACCCCAAATCAAGAAAACCTCATTTTGAAGTTTTCCTAATTTCTTTTTTTTTTTCAAAAAATTAATACCCTAATCCAAGACACATAGCTTAATAATCTTTCTTATACTTACAACTTTATGATTATGAACTTAACAAAATTTTATAATCTTTTTATTTAATTTCTAATCATCATCAATTCAATAAACAATCAAACATATATAATTTAAATTTTGAATTAAAGTCCATATGTTAATGGTTAAACATATATGTTGCTCCTTAAAAACTTTCATCAACTTTTTAACTTTTCATTATGATAAAGTCTTATGCAATTTTTAGAAATTGTGATGTGAGATGGGATAGTAAATCTTCATTGCATAGACCTTGAGTATCTCTTAAATCTTACACCATTAACCACACTAAAAGGCAACTCATCTCTTATAATCGCCAATTCTCTCCTACATTCCTGTAAAGGTAATTCTATCGTATATCTAAATGTGCCCATAAATTACTAGTCTTGCTTTTTTTAAGGTGGCTAACATAAGTTTGCTTATATTAGTTACAAGATGCTTCGGATGACTAAGGTTATTATTTCTATTAAAATTATCCTATATAATACTAAGCAAATTTTTTATCATACCTTACCTTATTTAGAATGGTTACGGAAGAGATAAATAATAAAGTGAAAAGGGGTAACTAGAGAGAGAATGAATAAAATGAGAAACTAGATAAAGAAAACATTGTTTTATGATTAGTGGAATCACTTGGGAATTAATAGGCAGATTTTTCCCTTAAAATTGTTTGTTAAAATTGCAAATTAGTATCAAATGGTGGAAAGGTGCAAAGAACCTTACTTTTCGATTATTTAATTATAATGTAATCACTGAAGTCATGCGGATTCAAAACTTATTCAAATCCGTTGCAGGTTGAAGTTTTTGTGAGTCTCTTCAAAATGAGATGCGTTTGAGAAGAATTTCGAAATAATAAAAAGAAATTTTAAAATTAATTCAAAGAAAAAGTTTTTATGAACTTCCGTATGTTTACTTACTTGCAGGCATGAAAGAAATTTCGAAATATATTATTTTATAAACAAATTTTTTAGTGTCTATTTGATTAATATTTTTTAGTCCCTCGGGAAAAGGGACACTGGGCGTCCTGGGTTTTAATTAATTCTTTGTTGTATGGATTGAATCCCCGTGTCATACGAAAGGAGAGGGACACCGGCCTGGCAAAAAGGGAGAGGGATAACATATATATTTTGAATCCCTGAAAGGAGTGATTATATATGTGAAAATGAAAATCACGTCTATGAATATATCGTGGGCAACCAACAAGAGAATTAATAGGGATGATAATGATGGAACCTTGCGAGTCTAAACAGAAAACTGCACCACTCCCTCTTCGCCCCAGAAGTAAACAGTTTGGCCCTTGCGCAAATTTTTGTCTGCCACAAGCTGTGACACCCTCGCAAGTAAATAGTGACGGCTGTCTGACTTGTTAAAGTCTGTGCCATATTCCTTTCCAGTCTCAGTATCCACTGTAATAATCCTTTGAGGGGGGCCATACTCAAACTTGTTCATCAGATCAGGGTCATCGTCTCTTAATATGTTGGGGATTATGCAGCGGTCAACTTCACTTACTGGCAACTTAAAATAGCCAAAGGTCACCTCGTCGCCTGTTACCTTCTTGGCGAAGTAATCGCATGGTGGAACCCCCCTGTATCCTTTCATCGCCGCTTTGCTTTGACCAGAAACTGGTGATAACTGATAAAGATAAAAGATTAACAACTAATTATATATATATATATATATATAAAAAAACGGCCAACGGCAAGACTCTATGCATGACTTTTTATAACAAGGATTAGTACGCGTTAAGTGTATCTCATGCCAAACTGTTTTAGTGCACTCTTAGCTTGTGCGTATGTCCACACACACACGCTCGCACACATAATTATAAAGAAGTACGAAGTAAAGAACTGTTTTATATCTTGCCTGCTATTCTAATTCAAAGAAGAGGATTTGGTGTAAGAATTTTGATGATTTTTTTTTTTGGCTGTGAAGCTACCCATATTTATATAGGGGTGGAAACATGTAACCTATCATCTGTTTTCATCCTGTTTAGTAAGAAACTCTTCTAATTGGGAAAAAAAAAAAAGATAAAAAGTATATCCCCTCGGTTTACCTGTTCTGGTGTAAACTTCCCTTGGTAGGAAAAAAGTAGAGTCCCTACTCAACTAAGACGTACAATCTCCCTATCCAGGAAAGATTAAGAATACGTTTAAACACTTTCATTCTGGTGTGTGATGCAAAGAGTTGTATTCAGTGATTAACCCTTCGTTAGCTACTTTCTTGAGGGCTTCCAATTTCTCCTTCTTATGTGATTCCTCTGATTTTGCTGACATTTTAGTGTCATATAAAAATGACCAAAAGTCTAGACATAGAAATTAAAAATTTCAACGACTCTACCATTAGATTTTGTAGACTTACAGAAAAACCACCTTCATGTAACAATTTTTTATGCAATGACATCTCACAATCAGTAATTGTAATTCAAAAAAAAAAAAAAAGTGGTCTAACCTCTGCTCATAGTATCTTAATTAATGAGAACAACCATGCAAGAATATGGTTTAGAGAGCAGTATATTTTTCCTTTTTTCGTACACATAGGCTTTAATACAAAGGAAAACAAATCTCCACCGGACCAATCTCATCACTAACGATGGTGCTACAAAGTAAATCTCAAAATTGCTCTATAGAATACTATATCCTTGAAGTTCCAAAGTCATTATGCTAAGTCGTATTGTAATCAATCAGATTCAAATTTTGAATCAGCAGATAACTCTGGATAGAAATCCACGTCCTTGGTTGGGCCTTTTCGAAGTTTATCTTGTAGATCCAATTGCTTGGGTAGAACAAGCTCAGTTCCCTCCCCTAACGTGGAAAAGTACCTCTCCAATACCATCTGCAGACAGAAACTGCCAATAATCAAGATAAAAAAATGCTGCAGAGATAAGGAAGAAGGGGCAGGGAGGTTTGAAATGCAAGTTACAGCTCTGAGCCATCAGAAGAATTGATAAAAACTCTATTGTGCATGTAGCACGTAGGGAGAGCAGTTTATTGCATACCGCAGCAGCATAGGCATCAGTGCTCTTCTGCCGAGTAGTCTTGCCAAGGCCCCTGAAAGGAATAAAACATGATTATTTAGACATACATGAGTTCCATCCACAGAGTCCCAAGTCCCACCTTGTTAGACACATACGGTTATCACCAAGTAGCACATTCCATGCAGTAACTCTACTAAAACTTAGATATATCTGCTACAAAACAGAAATTTCCAAATGTTATCTGCAGATATGCTGCATGGTAAAACAACACATCTGTTGTAAAGCACATCTGTTATCCACAGATATGCTGCACGGTAAAACTACTACAGTAAATTACCAATCAACAATTGGTGTTCCAGCCTGTCTTAACTTTGTCAAACACAAATGATTTATCTTGCTCTCAAGTTTAAGCCACATCATCTGCTTGATAGGCTTGAGTATTATCTAATGCTATGGCCTCTCAGAGAATACACAGCTAACAGGTCTCACAGAACATCAAATCAAAAAATTCCTTTATTCTCACTATAATCAGTTAACAAAGCCCAAATTATCATTAATATTATAAGTTTGCAGTTTATGATCATAAACAACCTCATATTGTCATGCCTATGGTTACTATGAATATTCAGCTGACATGAAATAAACTACAAAACACTATCAATTAGCCATGCAAATTGAGCTCAGCACTTCAAAAGCGAGAATAAAAACCCAATCATCACAAAAGCTGAGCAAGTAACCACCTCAACTAAGAGAGCAAAAATTTCCGTAAACTGCTTTCTTCAGTTAATGCTTACATGTCAATCATTCGATAAGTGGCTTCATTTGTAGTCCCATGTTCATCCTGTAGGTACACTCTACAACCCCTGAACTTCCAACAGTATTTGATTGATATTGACAATAAGCAAAATTCAATCAGTCGAAAACAAAAAATATAGGGATGAAATTCTTTCTTTATCAAAACATAGTTTCCGGATGGTTTCAGTTTCAAAAAACAAAAACGGTTCCCGTTACATTAGTTGGACTCACTCATAACTTCCATACATCCAGGTAAGTAACAATTGTACATAATTTGGAAAATCCCCTTGAAAAGTATATTCTGGAAAATGCATGCAGCACTATTCGGATACATATTCATAAAAGCTAACAGCAAAAGCTAAGTTAAAACCTCTCAGCAGCTCGAACTGCAAGTCGTCCAGCCACGCTGCGAACTTTGTTGGATTGAGGAGTCTCTTTCCCATCCCAAGATGTCGGAAGTCCAATTATAAACTCGTCCGCCTCCTAACCAATTTAAAAATTTCCAAAAGTAAGAAAAAGAAAATCCCAACCCAAGCTTTCAATTTTTTATTGTAAGAACACAGAGAGAACAGAAGTACCTGCTGTTGTGCAATTTCAAGAAGACGAAGCTCAAGCTTCTGTCCTCTCAATTCCAAAACCTTAAAAACAAGAACAGAATTTTAATAAACATATATATTATGTTATATATCTAGATGCATGCGTATGCATTAGAGGTGGAAATGACAATTAGTTGAAGAAGAAGAAGAAGAAGAAGAGGAAGGAGCAGAAGCAGAAGAAATACAGTGAGAGGACGAACAGAGAAGCCTTTGCTGAGGGCAAGGCCAGTCCGAGACAACCCCAAGTCCACTCCAAGGCTGAACCCTCCTCGCCACCGTGGGTTCTTGTTCCGGCGATAGGCGTTAGGAGGAATTTCCTTCATGGACAACACCGTCCTCACCATTGTCTCGTACTTGCGTGTTCCACGGGAAGAAAATGCAGGGGTATTCCCGACACCGACCTTTGGACCACTGGTTCCAGTGGCGCTTGCTGGACAGAGCGCGTGGACCGCTAACCCAAAGAGAGGAGGCCTTTCAAGCCAACTCATCTTTCAACTGGTCGCATCTCTCCCCTGCTACCCTAATCGTCACCCAACCTAAGATTTCCTTCCTATTTTCCTATTTTACGTGAGATCTGTTGTATTCTCCTTCGCTGCGGCGATGTTTTTGTTACCCACCGAGCCCGCCTGTCTTTTCTCCTGTTTAAAGTGTTTAGCGTCGGATATTAGTTTCCTTTTTTTTTAAAAAAATATATTTTATTAAAATATTATATAATATTCATATTTATAAAATTTAAAATATTTATTTATTTATTTATTTATTTATAAAAACAGTCTATTAAAATATATAATATTTACGTTTATAAAATATAAAATCTTCCCTTATCCATACTTTAAAAAGTAATAACTTATTAGAATATTCGATATTTATATTTATAAAATTCAAACTCAAAATCCTCGTATGTTACGGAGATTCACCAAATAAGTCGGTAAACCGTGATACAGGCATAGAACAGTAGTCATTCCAAATAATTGCAATTTCTTATTTTTCCTCCCATTCCTTGGTAAAGAGTTAAAAAAAAAAAAAATTGGTGGTTAACCATTTATTTAATATTTATACGGCGGAGAACTGTTACTCCGTACAGAGAAAAATAATTAAGGAAGGATGGTTAGTGAGTGAGCAGGGTCGTCCCTGTATTTTTCAAAATTTACAAGGTTTTGGACTGCTATGGAAATGGAAATCCAGCTTGACGTCCAAATCTTGTCCCAAGGAATATCCTAAGAAAGGAAGGCAATATTTATGGAAATGGAAAAACTATTTATTGTGTAATGGAACACTTTATGATTGGAAAAAAGAAAAAGAAAGCTCCGTGCGAAATTTGTGATACGGTGAGAATAAAATTCTCAAGATCCATGTCTCACGAAAAATATACATCACCGAAGTGTGGCTGTCTACAGATACTACACACAGAACACCGTAACCACCTACCCAAATCTAACCGTCAGGTTCCCCAAATCCCCAAAAGAAAACCTTTTGCACAGAGTCCCACTCCCGGTGGGGTGGGGTAAACCTTTTTGCACACTCCCACACCGGGGCGCCCCCCCGGCCGCCGGGGGGGGGGGCTGTGGTGGTAAACCTTCTGCACACAGTCCCACTCGGTGGGGTAAGGTGGCACGACAAGAAAAGGAGGAAATTTCACAAGTAATGATAAAAGGGTGGTGCGGATCACTAGCAGAGCGACGAAAATGCTATGCGCTCAAAGCCATGAACAAGTTCTGCTTACGTGCATGCTCTGGTATAAGTCGATCGATGATGTCAGCAGGTATGCCTGAGAGCTCTGCCAACACGGAAAAACAAGGGATTAAATCAAATGCCAGAGAATACGAGGCAAAATAACCTAAAATATTATCTAGGCACATGCACAATCAAGTGGCATACAAAAACCATTAATTTGGCAGAGATGGGATTCTCTAGCTGTTCCAAAAGTTGAAGACATGGATCCATGCTTCCCCAACACGATTCCCTAAACTACATGCATCGACTCCTTGATGAAGGCATTAATGTCTAATTTACCTTGCGGTTTAAAGTTAAATAGTGGGGGGAGAGGGCGGCCATTTGGAAGGCGAGTATTGGGATCCCTTAATTCATCGAAAAATGGGTGGATGCAGGCTTCCAACTGCAGTGTCTCCAAAGAAGAATACACATTACTATGACAAATTGGCTAAACCACCAAGGAAAATAAGAACTTACGAACCATTAACTTACAGCAGTGCATCGCAAATTAGGAGAGTACTGAAAAAATCTGCAGACAAGGTCAACTGCTTCAGGGGGTAGACGCTTTTGAAATACCTGATGGATTTTATCATGTCAGGCCGAATTCCATTAACAAATGCAATTGCATAATAGCCAACATTAATTACTAAACAGATGAGCATACAAGGAAAGGGATATGCAATAGATAACCAAAGAGTCAATTGGCGCTGGTATGAGAGAATGGTGCAACCATATGCACATCCACTCAGAAGTCAAAAAAATAATGGAATGTTTACTTCATGCCACTAGAATAGATGCACAAGGGAAAGCCTATTTTGAAAAGTAATTATAGAACATCACATAATAAATTGGCTTATTGCGTTTGTCAAGTTTATTATTAACGAATGTCTGTTATTCTGCCCATATGTCCATTATTTTGCTACCATCATCCCCGAATCAGCCTAAGCTATGAGGAAGCTTAGATGGGATGATATCACTGCATCCTCTGGTACAGTCAGGAAATGGAGAGAAACACCAAGCAACAGTATTTTTTTACTCATTTTACCATCCCGCTAAGGACAAAACTAAACCAATGTGCTTGATAACTTCAACATATCTTAAACATGCCAGCCACCAAGAAGAAGCTCTAGTATGACTAAAAAAGTGGATGTCGGACACTCTTCATGGACTACCCTTGCTAAATGGAGCAATACCTTACCAAGAAAAGCATTCTACAGACCTCCACTTAATAATTACCAACTAATTTACACAAATTACTACACATTTCCTGCCTCTTTATTTGGTGCAGCATCTGTCATTTGTCACCCTTCTCATATTATCCTCAAAAAAAAAATCTAATGTGTAAGGCAGTTGGAGTCATTGTCAACTTGATGAAATCATGTAAGCATTTTTCAAGTGTTGTCACAACTCTCAAATAAAATCTAAGTGTGCAAAATTGCTGACAATGTTACACCCATCAAAGATAAAAGCAAAGGTTTAAACTAGCTTTTGCAAACCTAAACAGCCCCTTCAACTACATTAAGGACCAGTCCTGAACAAATTAAAATTATGAAATAAACCAATGCATCAAATTTCAATGGCTTTTGAAGGCTCTGTATTGGCTGCCCCACAACTCAATTCTAGCAAAGTATTATTTATTCAACAGGATTTAAATAAATTAGCTGGATGGTGTATGGCCAAGAAGGAGAAGATATTGTATGGACCTTGTGCCATGGATGCGGCTTTATATGCGGAAACTTAAATTCAGTGTAGTTTGGATTCATGCATTTTATCTCTTCCCGGGTTGGTGTTCCCAAAACCTGAAAACAGAACATAAAAATACCATTCAACAGTTCCTTGGTGGGAGTAGAACTAGAAATATTTCAGTTTTAAAAATTTTTCAAATAATCAGAAAAAACAGCAAAATAAAACATGAGAAATGCCAAGCTTTGATTGCAGACCTAAGCAATGAAATATCAATTCTTTTCTTGAAAGAAAAAAAAGGCTTCCTGTCCTTTTGATATTTCTGTTGACTAAGGTTGGCAGCATAACTTTATGAACTGCAATTTGAGAACACAGAGTAGTTCCATGGCATTTAGCCACAAACTGACGTAACCTGAGCTCGCCTGCAGTTTCTATAACTGATTTCATTTCCAAGGTGACCATTTTCAGCCTAGAATATATATAAAGGTTAACCAAATATATACCAAACTGTTCTCTTTAATTCTGAAAAAAAGCACACTTCCATAGACTTTTCCACATCTAAAATTGGGTCATATTAACTTATAACCTCACCAAAGGAGAATCTTGAATTACAAGGACATGCAAGAGTTAAAAAAGGCAATGAGGTTACCTTGATAATCTCAACTAGTTGGTCAACACCACTTTCTCCAGGAAACAAAGGCTGTCAAATAATTTGGTCAGAGGATAGCTGTTAATCTAACAAAGTATAACAAGAAAATGGTAATAACTATAACAAAGAGATCATCAACATACCTGCCCTAGTATCAACTCAGCCATCACACAACCTGTTGACCATATATCAATAGCAGTAGTGTACTCAGTGGCACCAAATATGAGTTCTGGAGCACGGTAGTATCTTGAGCAGATGTAAGAGACATTGGGTTCCCCTTTCACCTGGTGAGGAACAAATGAAATGCACTAAAGGAAAGAAACAACAATCTTGAATAATTATTGTCCTGTGAAAGCTTACCAGCACTTTTGCACTCCCAAAATCACAAAGTTTAAGCTGGTGTGTGTGTGGATTCACCTGCCAACAACCAACACATTTTGAAGCAGAGAGGAAAATATGAATATGTAGACATGACAAACTAGCACCATTAAAAATAAGCTATTTGTCTAATAAAATCTAAAACTTGTAATGGTCAAACAAAATATATGTAATTCATATGGACTAATCCTATGGATCAGTAAAGTTGATAAGCAAAAGAATATGAATTCTTAAGAGGGCTGAGCCTCTAAGTTAACCTAATCAAGTTGTTCAGCCTTCAAATTGAGAGTGTTTGCTAGAATGAGTGTTCTCTGGATCCCATGCTAAGCCACACCATACATCATCCAAGAAAGACCCAAAAAAAAAAAAGATGGAAATTGAAAGGGAAAATCCTTATCAAATTATTATGTGAAGCACAAACAACCGTCAATCACGGGCTTACTGGTTCCTCAAGAGACACCTCAGTAATTAAGAACTTAGATCTTTATCTTCAAGGTCTTAGCTTCTAATCCTAAAAGGCGGACATAGAATCTATGCAAATGGGAAAAGCTACTCTTATTGTGTAGTTCATGGCTCAACAAATCTCCTAACGAATTAAAAAAAAAAAATCATGGGCTTACTCAAGTGGTAGAAATAAAAATGAATTGTACCTTGATGTTTCACACACTGCAATGATTATACAAAACAAAACCTTATTCTCTAAACCAAAAAATACTTACTAGTAAGTTCTGAGGCTTGATGTCACGGTGACAAATGCCAATGCAGTTGTGTAGATAGGCAAGTGCCCTGCAGATCTGCACCCGACAAGGAAGAATAAAAAGTGATAAACTTATGAACCAATATATTCAAGAATTAAGAGTAAGAAAATCACAAAAAAAGGATTAGCTTAAACATCAAAAACAGATTTCCCCACATTATACCATTCTTCACTAAACACCATTGACAATGCACTGAAATCTTCATTGCCACCATACAAAAGCCCCCATTTAGAAGAGTCAAAAATATATATACTTCTCATATCTAAAGAAGGTCAATTCCTACTAAAAATCAAATGTGGGCAAATTAACTTATCTTTTTTAAATTAATGCATCATAGTCTATGCCACCAGAACAGTGCAATAAAATCAAAAAACACTTGTAACATAACCAAAAGGCAAAAACAATCAAGTAAACAGATTCCAAGATACCTGATATGTATAGAGTTTAACATATATTAAAGGCATTCTTTGGTTGATCCTGCAGTAGTTTTTTGCAATACGGTTGACAGTTTCAGGAACATATTCAAGTACAAGATTAAGGTAGAGCTCTTCCTTGTCAGTTGTTGAAAAGAAGCAATGCTTCAGGGCAACAATATTTGGATGATCCAACATCTGCATAATCTGTAACTCTCTGTTCTTGTAGCGCTTGTCTTGGAAAACTTTCTTGATAGCAACAATCTCTCCAGTTTCCCTACATTTTGCCTGCAGTAAGAAGTTTTATATTCATCAAACAACAATTTAAGGAGTTAAAAAGGAAAATTTGAATGATAAGCCCACTTACTTGGAAGACAACGCCAAAAGAACCAGTACCAATAACGTGTTCAGCTATATAACTGATTGTCTGTGGACTCCAACAAAAAAAAAAAGTTGCAGAAAACAGAATATGTAACAGTTTCTAAAATCATGATCATCTACAATATTTATGTATTATAAAAATAAAACTCCAACCTGCCGTGACTGCCCATTCCGACCACCAATAGTGGTTCTTATGACATGTCCTGTTTCAGCACCAACACCATCAATTACATCTGGTTCACTGTCCTACAAGGTTTACATTAAGGACCCCCAAAAAAAAAAAAGGTAAGTTCTGTGGCAAGTAGATTAACAGCTCACAATGTTAGCCAAGTTCTCTGAAAATTAAGGCATTCTCATGAAGATCCAAGCATTAGAGAACCACTTGGCCAATTTTCTTTCCACTTACCACTAACAAGACACGCAAGGAAAGAGACACCAATCTTGGTAATATTTTGAATACAAGAAATAAATCCGCAAGGAAGGGGAAGGGGAATTGAAAAAAAAAAAAAGCATATATCATGAAACTTTAAATTTGGGATAACTTGCAACTTACCCTGTCCTCGCCATGGTCCACCTTGTCCCTCAATCTCATCTCCAGCATCTCTCTCCCGAGCCAGTCAATGGAAGTTGACGAAGTCTTGAACCCATTAACTGATCTGGAACTTCCAACTCCCCCATTTCCTAGGCTGGCAGACGCCATAAGTGCACCTCCAATTCTCACAGGGGCCTGTATCTACTCATGATACCCACTGGTCCTCCCCTCCATCCAATTCAGTTCAATCGCCTATCTTCCTACCCAAAAATCACCAACTTCCAAGTCAAAAAAAAGAAACAATGGAAACATGGACTTTCACATAACATACAGAGGGGAAATCGTAAAAACACTCTGCCATACATAAATCCTCTCAACTGCTTAAAAACAGTACAGAACAGAAGAGACATACAGAGGGGAAATTGTAATTTAACTTAATTTTTTTTAAAAAGAGAGAGAGAGAGAGAGAGAGAGAAAGAGAGAGAGAGAGAGAGAGAAAATCATTTCAATGGCCAGTGAAATTGACTGTTACAAGATCGAGCAGATCTAGATTTGAATTGAGACAAAAAAAAAAAGAAGAAGCTCTAATTCCCAAAATCAGAGCACCAAAATTGTATTAAATAAAATACACACTAAATCAGTTATCCATAAGCACAATAACATACCATTTATAGATTCATTATTTAATAATAATAATTATTATAATAACAACACACACACATACAAAAGGAAGGAAAGGGAGTCGATTAAGCTAATGAATAGCTAGGATCAATTTTGCAAGTTCATTACAGATCGCGAAGCCTTCTTTTCTACGAACAGACCTGCAGACGCTTCGAGGAGAAGCAGAAGAAGCGCATTTTTCTCGACTTCACAAATTATAAAATAAAATAAGATAAAAAAAAATATAATCTACGCAAAGCAAATCTAAAAGCAGGCAGTTACTGAAAGTGTGGGGGAGGAAAAAGAAGAGCTCTGTTTTACTTATTGATCGGATTCGCTAAAAGAAAGGACAAGGCTGCTGTTTGGTTTCCGTGATTTTGTTTTCAGAATTGAATTTTGGTTTTTTTTTTTTTTTTTTTTTTTGAAACCTCCTTCGCCTGTATTCTCTTTTGGCTTTCTGTTATGAGTGAGTGGACTGAAGCTCTGACAGTAACCCGACGAGAGACTTTGTTCAATCATATCTCTCTCTCTCTCTCTCTCTCTCACTCATCTTTTCTATTTTGGTATTATTAGTAATAAAATAATTTTGGTTAATTAACGGCGTGAGCATATGATAACGTGAGGCTGATAATGCGCTGCATAATTGTAGCATATGTTTTCATTTATTAAACATTACTCACAAAAAAAAAAAAAAATAACTCACAATTTTGAGAAAATAAAAAAAAATACGCCAACATGATTGCTAATCAATAAACTAACAAGATCAAGCTAAAAGTAAAATTTTTTAAAAAAAAATTAATTGATGGAAAAATAACAGAAATGCCCTAATCATTTTTACGACGAATTATTGCATATAGGTAATTGAAAATTTATAATACCACATACTATTACGCATAATAACTGTTAACTAAAGTTTCACGGCGTTTAAATGGATTTATTTTCTTTTTTTTTGTAATTATGGTTGGAAAATTAAATTACCCAATGAAAAATAAATTTCGGAAGATTATTCTCAATAAATTAATAAGGTCAAGTTATTAATAATAAAATAAAAAAAATGACAGATTGACCAATAACAAGGCTTTTTAGAAAATATTATTACAACAATTTAATACAAAATGCATATTTGATAAAGCATTTTTTTTTAAAAAAAAAAAATTTTTAAAAACATAATAAAAAAAAAAAAAAAAAACGCATGCCGAATAAAAATTTATAAACAATTAGCTGGCTTTATAAAGCCAGTTGAAAAAGCGAGTTGGAATACTCCACTGAACAAAAACAAAGAAACCTTTATATGAGGGCAATGCTGTTATAACATATGATGATTGTAATTGATATGTGAAAATACATTAATAAAGTTTAAGGTACTTTTGTTGGAATGATTCCGATGTCTTTAGTGTTCAGCCCCCATTTAGATTCGGCCGCCCCGTGTTTTTGGAGCATCCAAGAGGTCAAATGCAGTTTCTAGGGCATCTACATATGTGCAGCAGAGGACAGTCTAAGGAAATCTCTAAGAACGAAGAAGAAAATAGTTAATTAGATTATTGAGAAGTTTCAAAGAAAATTTTTAGATGTTTATGTATTACCGACGATACTTTGGAATTTTGGCCAGCTTGTATATGATGATATTTTCTGCGGTTAATTACATCTAAGACAACAGATACGATGTTGCAGCTTTTGGTTTTTTGCAACACAAATGCAGTTTTGGCTTCTTGATGTGTTAGTTGCATGGGGCATGAAACACAGTAGAACTATGATGCACTTATGCGTGATAGTAAGGGCTAACCCTTACTCCATCTATTTCCTGACCTAAAAATTGGATTTCCTTCTTCTATGACTCAATTTCTGTTTCCATTAACTCAATCAAGTCTTAAATGAAGGCTTTTTCTCTCATTGATGCTCTCAACTCTTGCCTTCAATTCCTTGTTTCCGTTTCAAAGTGACATAAGGATCCCCTTGGATCACTTTTCTGCTTTTAGGTCACATCAGTTATAAAAACGACAGTCATCTTGTTTGCAGAAGCAATAGCCCATGAATCTTTTGCCTTAAGACTATTTTGGCTTAATAGGGTGTAAATCTGGGCAGCTGCTCCATGGTTGCAGGGAATATTTCTAGCCCAAAACTTACTACAGAAGAGGACACTCCACCAATTGCCACGCTTTTGTTGCTCTCCATGGTTTCGTTACACTCCAACAAGCATATATATAACAATGTTCATCTGAGTGGAAACGAGGAAGATTAAATGCTCGATTTCTCACTTAATCAAAGTTTCTTATTACAGCATCTCTCTCTTGCGATGTCTGACTCTCACTCGATTTTCTGGGTATAAATTTTTGCTCTTTTCTTTCGAAAGTTTTAGGGTTCTTACTGTCAAAGATTATAACAAATGAGTTTTGTAATTAAGTGAGTTTTATCAATAAGTGGGTTTTGTAATTTTAATTCATTTATGTAATGTAAGTTTGATTAATTTATGTATTGTAGTTTCATTTCATTTGTGTAATTTATTGAAATAATTATTAAAGACAAAAAAACACAAAATTTAATATAATTACTTAAACTTTGGGCTTGTAACCTTAATTAGTCAAACATGCTAATATGGAGTACGCATATCTTTTATATATATATATATATATATATATATATGCCATCACTTTGAATGCCTCAGAATGCCATGTTAGCAAAGGAAATGTAATCCATTAATGGGCCTTAACAACAGGCTATATTTGTTACAAATTAATTTACATAATATAAATTATGACATTTGAAAAGTTGTTCTAAATTTGATAAAAAGTGCAAAGGTGGCGTTTTTTTTTTGTATATTAATTTTATTTTATTTTTAATAAAAAAGGTTAAAAAAAAAAAGAGAAAAGGGACATGAATTATAAGCTTTTTCTTTTTTTTCCTTTCTAAGAAAATCAAAAGGAAATTTGGGGTATACTCTTGAGTAACTTTCTTCATTTTTTCCATTTTTAAGAAAAAATAAATAAATTTGAGAAATCTTTCTTTTTTTCATTTAAAAAAATGATAATTTAAAAATTAAGGAAAAATTACTACATATATTAAAGTAATGACACAAGTAAAGAAAAATAAGTTAAATTTCTCTCAATTTTGTCAATACACACACATATAGATATAGATATGTTATAAGTAATCTATATGTATTGAAAATTGTAATTTCTTGTAATATTTATGAGTATGTAAATAAAAGTGTTTAACAATGAATAATGCCAAAAAAAAAAAAGAAACTTACAGCTTATATAAAAAATTTGCAGTATTCAAAAAGAAAAGGAAAAAAAAACTCTTGTACTTATTATGTGATTCAAAGTTACATTACAAGATAATTCGCTATTAAAATGTACAATAAAGATTTTTTAATTTAATAACATTTTGTTGTTTAACTCAATACGCCAAAAGCAAATCTATATGCGAGGCTACAAGTTTGATAAGTTTTCTTCTTTTGACTTATAATTAAATTTTATAATTTTTTCTTATTTTTCGTATTCATATATATATATATATATATATACACTATCAAATTTTATGCAAATCATGGGCAAATTTCTTTAAAAAGAAAGTTAGAGTATATAGTTAGAGAATCACGTTCTAAGAAATGGGTACTTAGAATTTTATTTAAAGAATCTTTCAGTTGATTTTAGAAAATGATAAAAATATTAGATTATCATCCTACTGATTAGGATGAAATTTGAAGATTCTATCTAGAAAAAAGTCATTGCCAACCATAGGGAAACAATTTTCCTCAACGTAGCTTCGGGAAAACTATGCATCGTCTCAATTCAAGTTGGTTTGATAGATTTGTTAATTGATTAGGGTACAGTGTATCAAAAAGATGCAATTTTTTTTTTTTTTATTGTTTTCTTATGAGACTTGATTTTGGAAAGCAAGGAGGTAGGGATACATTTACTGTTGAGGGATCTATGAGTTAGACAAAAAAATAAAATAAAATAAAACAAGGATAAATTGTATGATCATGTTGGAGACCACAATCTTACTTATGATAAAGCTTGGAGAAATCGCGAGGCATTGATAAAATGAGGTTTAACATATTGAAGTTACTCTTACTTAAAAACCGAATCAAATCAGACATGATTGTCAAATTCATTTGATTGCAACTGTTGATTGTATTTGACTTCTTTTACAACAAGAATTGGCCTTTTCTCAATCAATCAATCATTCATCCATCACAGTTCATGCACTATTTCAAACAGGATCACCGGTCCATGCCCAAGCGTTTTACTTCATTATCTCAAGCAAAGCAAACACCTATTGCCTTCATCTTCAAGCTTCCTTTGCTATGATATGATGTTGCACGCCTTCTTTAGACGCTGACTGGGCAGGGAACAACGATGATAACACATCCACGTCACCTTACATCGTCTTTTCTTCCCATAAGTTAAGGCTTCGAAGAAACCAACGAACCGAAGCTGGGTACCGAGTCATTGCTTCCACTATTCCCGAAGTGAACTTGGTTTAGAACCAAACTTGGGAAGCTTCTCAGTTAATAGTTTACCGTGACAATGTTGGAAACCACTTGCCTGCGTCAAAATCCCGTCTATCACTCACAGTCGCATGAAGCATGTCAAAGTACATTTTCACTTTCTTCGCACTTAAAATCTAGAACACGAAACTTCTTGTTGGTTCATGTCCCTTCCGCTAATCAATTAGTTGACTCTTTCTCGCCAAAACCACTCGCTTGCCTACAGCATCAACTACAATGTCTCGATATTAGCGTCGTTAATGCAATGCATGAATGATAGTCAATTGTCAACACACGATTCTATCCTTAATCAACCGAGTTGTTGTTTTTTTGTTTTTTTTAATCGCTCACTTTATATTTAAATTTTGAGTATTACTAATGTATGAATACATACATTAGACAAGGAGTAAAATAGATCCTTTTCAATATCTCCTCTAAACGTTATTAAAAAAGTAATACTCTACAATCTTATTAAGAGTGATCATATCTTTACAATATGCAATCTTTACAATATGCAATAAATTAACCCATAAGTTGAACTCACAAAAGAATGCACTATTTATGTCTACGTATATGTTTAGACCCATCAAATACTGGAGTAGAAAATTAAATTCAAAGGCTAGCTTAAAGCAAACCTTTTAACAATTAAATCTCAACTATTGGTGATATTTACTTTTACAATTTATTTGCAGGCAATTCTGTTTGGAAAGAAAAAAAAAAAAAAGAAGAAGTTTTTGTGGCTAAAATGATTTTCTCTTTTTGGGTGTGCCATTTTGAAGCATGGGATGAAGGACAAGGATCGTGCCTAGGCGTAGTCTAGGGTAGGCGAGGTATTGACCTCTCAAACACTTTGGGGCACAAAGCATCGCATCGCATCACATGGACAAATTGGAGGACCACGTAAAGTGGGACCCAATTAAGCTTCACAAACACCTCTGTGTCATTGGATGATGTAGCACTCGGTTGACTTCCTGTGATTCTGAAGTAAATTTACTTGTGTAGCCTTGCTGGGACGGTTCAAAAATCAAGAAAGCAGAATAATAATAACCCACGGGGTTGAAGTTTGGGTTAAGAAAAAACTGCACTGAAATGCAATTCAAGGGCAAATCGGGTGCTCCACACTGAACTTAAGGGGGAGCATGCCTCCCTCGGGAGCCCAGCAAGTGTCTTCGGCTAATCACTAATTTTATATAACCGAGCATACGTTTAATTTTATTAAACATTTTAATAAGAATTTAAATTGGTAATTTTATAATACGAATAAAATTCTTTAATTTTTTGACCATAATAATCGATGGTATTTGTGTAGTCTTATTGTATTATGATGTAATTGTAATTGATATTTATAACTTTGCAAACACACACACACACACACACACATTAAAGCCTTGATTCAACATTAATTATGTAATATAAATAATTCTCATTTTTTAATTTTTATTTTTTTGACACTTCACCGTTTCTAAGATTCAAATTTAGAATTTTTTAAATGAATATATAGACATTTAACAATTGGAGTGGTCCAAAGGACAGTTTAATTAATTAAACCTCTATTGTTACAAACTATTCGCCATTTATCGGAAGTAAATTCAATGCGGTAAATAGGCTAATTACTTGTCCATTTTAGTTTCTCAAAAGGTTAACATCAAATCACCAACGAGTTAAAATCTTTGTTTTTACAACAAAGTTTGAAGACATTTAATCAGTGCAAAGCCGTTAATTCGGATCCATAAAGCTAAAATGTAAACTATTGCATTTAATTGTAAGCTCGATCAATATCCTTGTTTATCTCATTCAAACGTTATGACGCCCCCCCCCCCCCCCCCCAAAAAAAAAAGAAAATAAAATAAAATAAAATAACAATTCTAGTCCAAACATTCCACTAAAATGCCTAATGCCGCATAAATTAATTTTGGATATTGAATACGACACATTTGAATAGCAGGGAAGCAAAAGCAAAACAACGGTGAAAAGAACAAAAGCACGAGTAGCTCTCACGGTGGGACCCTTGACAAAAACCGCCAATTTCATCTGCTTCCCCTTTGATGCAAAAGGCTGGAATTCGGCTCTAGAGCTTGAAAGTACCATGCGCCTATGTGGTCCTACGCTTTGATTTTAACTCACAAAATTCAAAACCCGGCAGGCCGGTACTCATTGTCCTAAATGAATCCGGTCAAAATAATAATAATAATAATAATAATAATAATAATAATAAAGATTGTAGAGCAAAAAGAAAGCTAAAAAGCAAACAAAGATTTTAATTGCCAGTAGCTAAGACGACTCCATATCATTGCAAGTTGCTGGGCTAGCTCATTGCTCAAAAAAACTTCGTGGTAAAGCAAACACAAAATGTCGTCTAATGATACGGATTCAATTATATATATATATATATATATATATATATACCCTTGAAGCTTCCTTTTTTATTTTTTTTTTGTTCTTAAAAAGTATAAAAAAAAAAAGAGGTACAATTATAACTCCAATTTGAAATATTCAAATATAAAAACTATTTTTAACTATTGATAACGTTATTATGACGATTGAATTTGACTTGCTTCCTGGTCGGTTTAGTACTTAACATCTTTAAAAGAGCCCATAAACTTTGGTGTGCCTTTTTTTTTTTTTTCTATTTTAAGAATAGCATTAAAATGGAAAGAAATTATCTTTTAGTATGCTTTCCGATAGGATCTCAAGAAGAAAATGAACATATTCCATCCAAGGAATAGAGGACCACAATAGAATTTTATGCCAATAATATGTTTGTTACAGCAGGAAATTTTAAGGGATCGGATTGTCAAATATAGTAGTTGATTAGAGGCTTTTTATTTTTATTTTTTCCTCGGGTCCAGATACCTCTGGCTGACGCAGATTTTGAAAAAAAAGCCTAAAAAGGCTGCCCGGGATACACACATGAAAACTAAACTAAATTGCATTTTCCTACTCGAGTCCCGTGGCAATAAAGCCCTCTTGAAAGCAGCCTTCCAAATGCCATTACGTTGATCTGTACCTAAACATCTTTTGACGAATTCTTCCACCTAAAGATACACTCGTTTCAACCACAATTCATTTCGAAAGAGGACCTTCATGCCCAAAACGTAGTTAAGTTCTGCCGTTAAGAGTGTCGTTGGCAATGAGAAGCAGAAAACGAATTCTTTTAAGCGCATAAGAGAGAGAGAGAGAGCGTTAGGGCAGAAGAAGAGAAGAAAAGGGAGAGACACTAGGAAGGCATTTTCCTTTTCAGCCAAATAACACAGTCAAACACAGCACAGCAGCCCATAACAAAGACCAGAGCACTTCCATATCCTATTACAATACTCCATCCACGAGCCTAAATGTTACTACTCCACTGTCCGCCAATTAAAAGGATTCGAAACATATTCTGCTTAGCTCGCAAGGGTTACCTACTTTTCTGCTCTTGAACAAGAGAGACCCCAATTGCCGAAAGCCCTGCAAAACACACCCAGGGCCTACAAACAAATGCTCACCAGTCAGACTTACAATAATCTTAGCTCCACATGGTATGGTAGACAGACGTATACATAGGATCCAAAAGTAACCAGATAGCAATATTTTGCTCTGCGTAGATTTATATACAGTTTAACCAAAGAAGGGATCCCACCTATAACCTAGAATACCCTGACTTCCAGTCAGTCAATGGCAAGAATGAGGGCATCAATGGCTCCTCTTGCCAGCAGAATCCAGTGAAGGGACCCCCCTGGTAATAACTGTGGTCTTATATATGTAATGATGATATTCTTTTTCCTTTCTTTCCTCCTATTGCGAGCAGCCTTTGTCTAAGATCGAGATTTCTTCAATCTCAATGAAGTATTAGTAACATCAATATCTGCGTTGTTGACATAGACTTCGAAAACTTCTTCTTGTCTCCCTAAAGGGAAACTTCTGCACCGTCAAAACTCTGTTCACACTCAAAATCTGTTCGGCTAAAAGAGACAGCTTCCAGGATGCAGCCATTGCATGCTCCAAAATTTCAAGACTAAGCATTTCACTGCAAAATGATGGCCTTATCAACTCAAGAAAAGCCCAAGCAACAGACACAGCATTAAGCAATTTTAGAAAACTCAGCAGAAATGCAGGTAAAGATTCAACCAGGAATGTTAAATGCTTTTAACTCCTTCAACAATCAAGGTACAAAACTCCCTCCTGTTCATCCTTAAGAATGTTTGCCTCTACATATTATACATTCAATATTAGTAAACATTAATTACTGCAGCTAACTCCAAATGTGAATTCTAAACATAAGAAAACATTAAGGAAACATGTTCTTAATGTTTGGAATCTTTTTGCCCCCCCCTCCTTTCTGCTCTTCTTCTCATTTACCCTTAGACAATAAAAGGCGTCCCAGTGGACAAGGATTCCACATTTTTTTTTTCTTTGCAAAAAGCTTGTTTCTGCAATTCAAACTTGTGACCACGTGGTCACAATAAGTAACCTTTTCCATTACACTATGGCGTGCCCTTCATTTAACCTCAGATGACTAAAAAAAATCACTTTCAATTGGACAACACTCTTCCACTTTCTCCCAATATTTCATTTGGCATATGTGTAGCATAGAGATGAAAACCACAAGAAAAAGCGATGTACTTTTCATGTGCAGACAGATTAAATAGAAAACAGGAATCAAAATGATCAGACTTACCATTGAAAACACTAAGAACCAGAACTGGACTTTTGAACCCAGACTTGCTTCTGCAAATTTAAAATTCAGTGAATAAAACATATTAGCTAGTAATCAGGAAGTGTCATTACTGCATGAGAACCACAGCCACAAAGGAAACAGAGGTTTACATAAAGAGTGAAAATTTGGCATCAAAAAGTTAAAATATAATCACCTCATGGGAACCATAACCAGAAGCACCACCTCTTTTTGAAGGCTTCCCCTCAACCAGTGGAACATCAGCATCCCTCCCACCATGTGATGGTCCCCGACGACCAAAGTGCTTATGTGATCCTGAGTAAAATCAAGCACATAAGTAGTCACATGCAAGTAATATTGATGGGTTATGAACATGCATCAGAATTGGCCATACACAAGAACAAACCATATCCATGAATCTAAACCAAAAACTAACCATTATCTAGAGAAGAATGACTGCTATGCCCACTTCCAAGAGATTTAACTTCTCCACTCTTTGAAGAATGACTGTTCTCCTCAGAATTTCCTAGATCATAAGCAGAAGAATTAAAACAAACTGTTCAAGCAAAGAATATCTTGCACATTAACTTATAGCAAAGCTGTTTCCATCAGGAAAGAACAGTTTGAGTATTGACTTCCAATAATTTGAAGGCAAGTCAGCAGTCATTTGACCAGGTAAAAGCAATTGTGAAGAACTATGATATCCCCAACATCATCACCGCCACCACCATCACCAACAACATCTGTCTCTAATTGACGTTATTCCTACTTTGCAACGAATCCCCATTTCTAATTCAATCCTTGAAATGGCCAAACATCTATCTAAGCATTTTCATCTTCTCTCCACTCATTTTTTGGGCATGTTTCTTGACAGCTCAACGCCCCAACTCAACACCAGCTCCAAGAAAATATTATTGGTATAATGGTGTACCTGGTGAAGAATCTACCCCTGTCTGCGTAGATTGAGATGTAGATGAGGAAAGGGACTCATCACTTGCATATGTTCCATCTGACCGACGAAGAGGAGTCCATACAACGCGATCAGGTCTATCCTTATTTCTTGCACGCTTTTCCTGTTTTCCGCTCGAAGAACCATGCAAATCATTGCCATCTGGAGCTCCATTTGCATCCTTCAAGATCAATTGAAAATTTGGCGGTCGAGGAGGACGTTTGTCTTTCTCTAGATTTGATGTCTGAATTTGTTGCTCAGATTGGATCGCTGAAGGTTGAGCCAAATCTTTGTTTAGCAGTATGCTTCTGATTATTCTTCCACTGGCTTCACGCCGCTGGCTCTGCTTTAGAGCAGTCGAGCTAGTAACAGGTTTATCAGTGGATGATATCTTCTGTTGCTGTGACACAATGCCAGAGAACTGTTTAGAAAAAATCAGAAAAAAAAAATTAGTTTTAACAGCACTGTATTTTAAAATTACAAGCTAAAGTTGTCCTAGAAACCCACTACTTAAAGAGGCAAAGATGTAACTTGATGGATGAAGCATCCCGTGGTAAAAGCATAGTTATGAATGACACAGACCATCCAAATCATGGTGCTCCTTGTACTGAAATCTTCATTTTATATTACACAGTATATTTCTAGGACATACAAAACAGGAGAGGTTACATCTTTCTGTTGGAATTGTGATTCCTGATTTCTTTTATTTATTTATTATTTTGACATGTAAAGATTCATATATGACCAAATTTCAATCAAACTAAAATTGGAATTTGATACCAACGGCCACATAGGCAGTGAAAATCATAATATCAATCAAAAGAAAGCCATTTTATTCTACAAATTTGTCAACTGTTAATGATGGACTCAGCAACTTGGGTAGTGCAATTGCTGCAACCTCAGCTATGATGGCAGCATGATAGATTAATGATGGCAACAAAGACAACAGCAGCTGAAAACATGACTCCAATGACAGGAACATCTGAGCAGAATGGTATCGATGGCAGTAAGAGCATGATGGTCAATGGCAATGGGCAATTTTAGTGACAATATTGGTGACTGGTGTCTTTCAATTTTCTTAAAAAGTGGAGGTTTGACCAACGATTCTGCTACATCATGAATATGCATAACAACACCAATTCATTGATGAACCAGTAGTTATAAACAGCACTGAAAGCTGACTGATGAACCCGTAATTATGAACAAGACAGAAAGTTCACTGATGAAAAACTCCTCAGGAATGATTAAACAAATACAGATAGAGTGATGGCAGCATCTAAATGCCTATATCACTCTTTTGCTTCGTGGTTCACCAATGGAACAAGAGTCGAAAAGAGAGCACAACTATTAAGATGCCATAAAAAGAAAAGATGCAAGGCTTACTGGAATTTCTTTCTCTTTCCCTTTCAGAAGCAGAATTTTCTTCTTCCCAGCATTGCTAAATCCAGGAACTCCTAAAAATAAAATCCATTGCAGCAAACTAATGTTAATATTGGTAACTTCAAAGGTACATGCATAGAAACAACATCCAACGTATAATAGAGCTACAAATACAAGATAAGCACACATATTTCAATGGAAAACATATTCCTGCAAAATTTATTTGCTTCCTATCTATTCTAAGAAAAAGGTGGCTGACATATAGAAACTGGAATAAACAATTTACTTGGACATCTGTATATTTCCAGGAAATTGGGAAATTTTAAAAAGAAAATCCCTTGTAGAGTTAGAGGGCATCAAATATAGCACCTAATTTAGCTGAATAAGCATACATATAAAACTCTACCAAAACTCAATAGGTGTCCCAAATCTGGATACTTGAAAATGGAAATCTTCAAAAAAATGTTCTGAAATCATCACAATAACACTGATTGGTAATTTTTTCCTCCAATTCCAATGCAACATTCAATTTCTAAAGTGATACACCTCTAGTTCACAGATTCTACCTTTAAGAAACTGGAAGCACTCAACCCACACAAGATAGGGAAAGGAATATGAATTAGAAGAGGAATACAGTAGGTTCAAAGCTAATTGCATGTATTACAGGGATTGTTTGAATGTGCTATGCATTAACAACCCATGCAAGGCTTGTACAAGGAGGCTCAGTTTATTAAGGGACAAAAGTCAAGTGAAATGAGTGCAACAATACAAGGCCACAAACAAAGTAAGAATCAATGTTGCATCATTATTGAACAATAAAAAGTTCAATTCAGATAATACCACTTTCATCTTCCAATGCTTCAGATCCAATTGTAGAAGCTATAGTAACTGTCTTCTCAGAAGCTTGTTGATTATCTCGCTTGGGAACAGGAATGTAGGATTTCACTTTTCCACCAGCACTTTTTGCAGAGTCCCTCTGAACATACTGCCCGTCAAACAGGACAACATATTAATAATCCTCCAACATCATGCATATTACAGCCAAAAATAGTTGCCTACATGGTCACATTCAATCTAAATTGAAAACGGAAGGCCAAGTACATTTAACTTTATTTACATGCTATAAGCATTCTAAAGGATGTAGACAAGCAGAAGCTCAAATCAAACTGTTGTTTATTACAGAAAACGAAGATAAACAATATTCTAGCCAATATAACTACCAAGGAATCTTTGAGCTAAAGAACTCCACTGCACCCTCATTGACAAATAAATAGACAGATATATAGAAATGTATCTGTCATCTTGTGTGTTCACAAACATATATACTTAGACTAATGAATACCATTGTTGTTGAAATCCTCTTCTTCTCAAAATCTCGTTTCGATGAAGATGAACTGGGGCTTCCACTTGCACTTGCCCTTCTGCCAATTTTACTGTTGGAAAGTATTCTCTGTTGTCAAAATTAATTATGAATTTACCATAGATGGCAATGGAGTAACCAAAATAACAGAATAATAAAATTCTATCCACAGAGAGTAATCAGAAAACCAATTCAAATTATATCCCAGGAAATAGTAAGATTTCGCATGAGATTTCCAGTAAAATCCAAAGTTGGACCAAGGCTATTTCAAATCAATATGAGGATACAATAAGCTTTCAATCTTTGATGGAAATGTTACTTGCCCAAAATCCAACAACTTTACCAGACTGATGCAACTAGCGCCCCAATATCACATCCAACAAGCAAGTATATGTGAAATGGCAAAAAAATGCCAAGTGAATCCACTCAAAACTACTCCATCAAATCAGTTCAATTAAGTTCCAAAACCAATTGGCAGGACAGCTATGCATAGTATAATACAAAAAAAAAAAACAATGGAAAAAATTTTCAACAATGTTTGTTCAGCCACAAATTTGGAAATTCAAGCAATACCCTTGATCCAGTTTTGGCAGCTCTTTTCTGTCGGACAAAGTCCATTAGAGGTGTAACAATTGGAGCTTCTTTTGCAGCACCTGTAAATACATCACAAAAACATATCAATTGTGACCAAAAAACAAAAAACAGTGCTTATTACACAAGTATAATAATGTATACTCCATTTTTTTTCTCTTTTTTACAGACATCAAAGATCATTGACTAACCAGCTCTATCTGCTTCTTTTCTTTCCAATTGTATCTCAGCACTGGGAAGATTCTCAGCAGGCCTTGCAATAATTTCAAGGAACTCCAAGTACTCAGGATCTGAACATCAATGAGAAAAAAAATTCACAACTTCAAGTACATAAGATCATGTGTAACAAAAATTCAGCTTAAGTTTCTATCCATAGAGAAATAAGTACCCTTGTATATGGTGCCTTCGCGACCATCCTTCTTAGAGAGCTTTGGAACACGTTGTGAAGGAGCATACTCAACAACAGCTTTAAACTGAGTACCTGTCAGATAGATAAAAGTGAATTTTCAAATCTTATATCAAATTCATTGAGGCTTTTTGGTCAAGAGGGGAAAAGGGTAGAACATGACAGGCCCAAAATAGTTTCGTTGAAAATCACCTGGCAGCTTACATATTTAATCATATAACAGTAACCAAATAGAGAGAAGCGGCTTACATGTTTAATCAGATACCACTAACCAAATGAGAGCTTTACTAACCCATCCAAACTACATCATAGCCGTGTAGGAAAAAGACAATGTATTTTGTCATGAAGGGTGATTACCTTTCTCATTCACAAACAGATGGCCATTAAAGAACTCAGCAAACTCAATGACATCCTCTGGACTTTTGAATTCAATGTAGGCTCTAGCATATGACTGATGCTTCTGGCTGCAAATTCAATTTCAGAAAAAATGATAAGAGAATTTTCATAAACTAGCATCTCCTTGAAGTATGCATACTAAAGCATCTACCCTTCTGTATCAGTATTGGAATGTGAAAATAAGCAATAAAAAGAGGTGGAGAATTTGCCACACGATTTTTATTCCTACATGGAGAAGCATATGCATAATTTAGACCACAATGAAAAGTAGCCAAGTGCTTTTTTTTGTTTCAAAAAATTTCAGACAGCGATTGGCACGCTTCTTTCTAAATCAATGAATGGAAACAAAATGGAAAAAAGTATGCTACAGAAAATTAAAATCTAAAGGACATGTTAGGAAACAAGATTAAAAAAAAAAAAAAAGGATCTCACTATTCTCTCATGATGCCCAAAACTATCTCATATCACATCCTAAGTTTGAAAACACCCAGCCAATGCAGGTCAGTAAGTCAGCATAATGTAATATAACTTCCTTGATATATGACAGCAATGATAAGAGATATCCTACACGCACCAGAACAGTCGCATATGATGGCAAAAAAATCAAAATGTCAGTCAGTCACAAGAGAAACGCTATGATAACACATAATTATTAACCTGGCTTGCTTTTCTCTGTGCCTTGTTAATAAAAGAATTAAATCAACCAAAAGTATAAGCACAACCAAACATGCCAGTTGAGTTACCCTTTCCTATTCACATACACATCTCTTTCCTTTTTCTTTATTTTTAAATATGCACAAGGTGAATATAGATGCAACCCAAGTATGTAAGGGTTCCACATTATCCTACCTTGCTCTCCCACAAATTGGGATAGCTGATTTCTATTGATATATGATTAAGCATCCAAGCGATTTCTTCTTCTCCCAAAACAGTCAGCTAAAACTTGGTTACCACGGCCCCTCTTACAACTATTGGTGACAGATGCAGTTCCACTTAACTATAACTCTACAAGCCAGACAAGTATTTGTTAACAGAATCAAAGGGTGAACACAGACCCTCAAATTCTCATTTGATCAAGGTCAACACTTGTCTTAGATCTCTGGATTAACCAACCCCTTTCCTTCAAAGCCAATAAATCCACTATATGCAACAAAACATGATAACCTGAAGCAAACCGTACATTCTTAATGTTAAAACAGCGAGAGAAAACCCAAATAACAATCGATGCACATGTCAAGCCATATGAACACATGAAAATTACCAATGCAAAGTAGATTGGCCCAAAACCCACATGAAATCAATCAGAAACTCCCTCAGGTAAGAACTAAAAATAACTTGTACAACCCTGAATCAAACCCTCCAATCGAGGAACAAACAAAATGAAAACAAAATTTACTTAGCAAAACCAATAGAACCCTAACCTGCTCTTGCCGGCACGGAATGACAGCCAGTTGTAGCGCCCAGTGAAGGCGGAGTCGATTTGCTCCATGAGCGTCGCCCGAGAAATCGTAGGCGGCAAGTGGCGCACCACAACCTTCGTCTTATCAGACTGACCCTTCATGCCTAGAAAACCCTAATAAAACGAACAAATCCAAACGAAACCAACCAACAAAAAAATAAAGAAAACCTAGAAACCCAAAAATCCCCGAAAATAAATAAACCACGACACTTGTCAATATGTTCAACTCTTCAAATTATTTCCAAATTCGTTGGACAAAGCTCGGAAATCTCGCAGCCCTGTGAGATCACATCTTCTTCGCAGGCTATTTGGACCGATCGAAGTGGATTTCTTTCCCTAATTTTGGATTCGAGCCCTAATCGCCATGCACAAAACTGCTGAAAGGGTAATCATATGTTATTTATTAAGATTTAAGAAAGAGAGATGCGTAAGAACTCGTGCGCTGTGCGTGCATATATGTACGGTTTTGCATCGAAAGAAGTTTCGGTCGTCTAATACGAAAACTGTACCAGCGTCGATATTATTGATTAAAAAATTATTTTCTGTTCATATAATTTATATAAATATTAAAATATTATTAAATATGTTGTGTATATATATTATATTTTATAATTTTTATTTATTTAAATAATAAAAATAAAATTAAATTTAAATTATAAATATTTTTGAAATAAACACAAAATAAATTTAACATTAATTTTTCAGAAAACAAAAAGAATTTAAATTATTATTATTCTTTATTTTAAAAAAATTAAAAATTTTACTAAAACATAAATTCAAAAATATTTTTTCCTTAAAAAACAAAAAAAGAAATTTAAAATTATTTTTTCTTTTTCTTAAAAAAATATTTTTATTTTTTTATTTTTTCAATTATGAGTATTTACATATTTAACATTTTAGGCATATTAATATTAGATTTGAATAATGCATAAATTTGATATATTCATTAAAGTATATTTTCAATTATATTTTATTTTAATGAAAAATTTTAAAAAACTTAAATTATAAGTTTTTTTAAAAAATATAAATTAATTTAAGAGCAATTTTTTCACAAAAATAAAAAATAAAAAAAATCTTAAATTATGAATATTTTTCATTTTTAAAATAAATCTAAAAATTGTTTTCTTCCTAAAAAATTTAAAGAACAATTTATAGTTGACAATTGGGTGCGTTTATTAAAAAATTACAAAATTAAATAAATATCAAGTGATTTACTAGTTTTTTTTTCAACATTTTTAAGTTTATTAAAAAATTTGAAAATTAATTAGACATTGTTACATAAGTATTTTACCAACTTTCTTAGGTTATGTAATTATATGATATATATATATATAAATATAAATATGAAAAATTGTTGATATTAATTTAATAAATTATAATACATGTTAAATTATGATTAAGTAAACAATATGTAAGTTGAAATTTTAATTTTATTAGAATATTAATAAAGATTACAAATTAACTATTAAATTAATGTAAAACACTATAGATTATAAAAATCTAATAAGAAAATTAACACTTAAATTAAATAATTAAATAATCCTAACATAAAGCAAATGTTGTCACATAAGTAAAATTAACAACGTGTCTAAAGGAAAATGTTTAAGTTTTCTCTCAAGTTTAATAATATACACTTACATTAAGTTACAACTCTCACATTACATTGGTTTCATGTTAAATTTAAGTTGTCATGACATAATATGGAAGGAAATACTTGATATAGAGTCGTAACGTTGAATAATATGTAATAGACCATTAGTAATTATTGTAACATTGGTACAACAAATTACTGATGATAAAGGCAAATCATGCTTGTAAGATGCACTACTTAATCTATTTTTACCACTTATTTGACCTATACAATATAAGGTTAATTTAAGACTATACCATCTTAAATTAATCTTTAGATATTGAAATCATCATGCTTGTAAGTTATAGTTAAAACAACTTAACTATTGATTTTGAGAATTGCCTTGAAAATTAATAAGGCATAATTTGTATGATGAAAATTCTTTGGGGATAGAATATGATTATATTTGGTAAAAGTTGAGATTAACTTAGATGCCCTGTTACGAATGATAGTATTACGACTTTAATATTGATTTTATTTTTATATTTCTTCTTATTTCAATATTTTATTTGTTTATCTTTCTTAATGACATGTAGTTTAAGAAAATTCTATCATGGACATATATTAAGGTTTTGAAAATATTGATGTGATAAAAGTAAAATCAGGGCTTCAAAAAATTTAAAGGACACTTTTCATAGAAGCCTTATACTTTAATGGGAAATGCACCAAGGCTGTAAGATATATTTAACAAAATCTCTTACTTTGACTTGATTTTGAAAATGTGTTAGGATGCTTTTTATAGAGATTCCTTACTTTAGAGAAAATTTTAAAAAGAATTATTATGTTTTTATAATGATCCTTTGTATTGAAAAATTTTGAAAATGTTTAAGGTATTCTTGAAAGAAATTATGATGCTTTTTATAATGACCATTCGCACAAAAAAAAATTATTTTTTTAAACATTGATTATTTTTCTTTATTTTGAAAAAAACAAGGAATGTAATTTTTTATAAAAATTTTGGAAATTTTATTTAAATTAGAAAGCTTAAACTTTTTGTCCCCTTTTATTTTAAAAAATAAGAGAGTTTGGTATAATGAGTCTTTAAATGATGAGGGCTTATCATTAGAATCCAAGACTTTTACTAAAGAAGGAAACAAATATGGGTTGAAAGATTGGCATAAAAGACCTCTAAATTTAAGAGTAAACCCTTATACAAAGTCCTAAATTTACAATGGCTATAGACCTAACAAGCTAAGCCTAAGACTTAATCAAAATTTATTTAAATAGGTCCTAAAGGCTTTTTCCTATCTTACAAATGATAGCCCTTCACAAAGATACCAATATGAGATTTTATTTTTACTTCTTACCAAGACTTAGCTAATCACCACCTCACTTTCTTGTTTTTATCTTATGTCGTTACTCTCTTTCTTTTATGTCTTTAACTTATGTCATGATCAAAATGTTTGCCACCTAAATGTCTATATGTTTTGACATGACTTTGATTTTTGTTGTTGCCACTGCCACCCATATTTATTTTCCATTTTCCTTTTGAAATTCACCAGACTTATTCATTTTATTATCTTATTATCTAATATCTTGTAATTTATCTTGATTTTTTGTGCACTTTAACCTTAAAGCTTTATATTTCATGGTAGTTGCTTATGATTTTGGGTTTATTCAAACTAATCTCTTATTTTTATTTTTCATTTTTTTTAATTTTGTGAGTTTAGTTTTCTTTTTTAATTTTATATTTTTTATTAAAACAAAAGAAGTTAGATTTTGAAAAAGATGGTGATCTATGACTTTTTTTTTATGGTAACATTACTAACCCCCAAATCTAGGTTTTCATTATTATTTGCTAATATTTTTTATTATTTTTGGTTGCTAAGTTTGTAAATAAAGATTAAAATAACAAATAACAATGTATGGAATGAAATAAATTGATGAAATTCTGTATGAATTGATAAAAGCATGGAAGAAATTCATAATAATGTAAATAAATAGAGCATCAAATTAAGATAAAGGATAAGAATATATGAATTGATAAGACTTACAATTAAATAGTAAGATAAATAAAGGATATTTGCGTAAAAAGTATTGAATAAATTAACAACTAAATAAATAAAGGATAATTATATGGGAATTATTAAGTAAATATATAAAACATTTAATTAAGATAAAAGATGATGATGATAAATATATTATTAACTAATAATATATAAATGCTCTTAAAAGTTGCTTTGAGTATTGTCTTTCCTTGCTTACTATATTTGTCTTGTAAAAATGATTGTTTATTAACTCTAATAAATAGACTTTTCTTAATCTTCCTTATTATTAGCTTTTACTTGCTTTTAATGCTATATGGGTTAGTAACTTTTAACAGTAGTTGCTCTTATGCACTATTTCTTCTGTTTATTTTTCTTTCCAAATGGTTTCTATTGTTGTCAAATGTTGGCTTTGATAAATATGCGACCTCCTTTTTTATTAGCTTTAGTGAACCTTTCATAATCATTAACTACCAAAGGAATGCTTTTTGACATAAAACATTATATTTTGCTATATATGGTTGAGTGTTTGATAGAAAAATATTGTTGCTTTTTGGTTGATACATCTTTTCTCACATGTGTTGTTACTAATCTAAGAGTGAACTTTTAGCAACCATTGTCAATAAGAAATGTTTGTAAGCTTTATTTAAAACTCTTAATTATTATTTTATATTGACTAATTGGGTTAATAATGAATTAAAATGTGATTTTTTTAATTAATGTGCTTTTGCCTTTCTCTTATCAAAAAGAATGTTGCCCTTCTAAAAGCCTCTTTATTGACCCTTTTGATGCCTTAAATAGTATTAGTTTATGGTGTGTTCATTGATGATAAGATCAAATGTTGTAATGATTTCTTTGACTTTTTATGGGTGATTAACTATATTTTAGTTCCATTTTAACTTATCTTTTAATTTTTTTGGTTAGGGATCTTAAGTTTTATAGGCTCTATTCTTGTTGGGATAAAGAGAAGAGCTATTTTAGATGCTCATAAAAGATGGATCATAAGACTTTTGGGTTATCATAGACTACTAGCATGAAGGCTTGTACTTAAAGAGCTTGAACTGAATTTATGTCATATCAACTTAGACTTTTGCAAAAAATTGGTGGCCAAATAGCCTTTTAGTTTGTAGCCATTAAATTTATGCTTGAATGATTTCAAGGAACATTAAATTGTAATAATAATTTTAGTACAAATTGTTTTTGTATGTAATTAGCCATTAAGCTTATGACCCACCACTTTGATGTGTTTAAGACGTTTTGTATCTCTTTTTCCTTTTTAATAAATGGATAACAAAATGCCTTTAAGCCAAATAATTTTTTCTTTTCACTAAACACCTTAAGTGCAAGCTAAAAACAGTAAAAAAGAGGTTAATAGTTGTTGTTCCTACAGTTTTGTATGGGTTGTAATTGTTGTCAATTAGGTTTAAGTGTGCAAGAAAGTAAAGTCATATGGAAGGGCAAGAAGGTAAAAGCCACATAGAGTGGCAAGAACGTAAAAGTCACATGGAAGGGCAAAACAGTAAATTCGCCGCATAAGGGCAAGAACATAAATCTGCCGCTTAAGCCCTATTAGGGTTTCACGGAAGAGAATATATAAAGACCTTGGAAGACAAAACTAGGGTAAGGTCAACACAATTGAATATATGGCAAAATACAAAAGTGTGTGGACGACCAAGTAGAGGAAATAGAAAAATACAACATACGACCAAAGCACATGACGACAAGAGAACGACAGAACAGATGACAACAAAATAGAAAAGAAGCTGTTGGCAAATTGAGCAAATCGGAGCAAACTGTGTGACGACAAGAGAGAGAAACCTGTAAGGAATGACACATCACCAGCACACTAACGATCGATGAGGAGACAACACGGCAAAGAGGTAAAGAGAGAAACAGACGATCGAAAAAAAAGGACAAAATGGCGGCAAAGGGGACGGCAGAACGAAGGGCTGGTGAAAATCCAACACGACCAAAGAGGAGAGTGGACGGTGAGATAGATCTGGCTGGACGGTGAGAGAGATCCAGCTGGACGAAGAGAGAGAAAACACAGCTGACAAACGAAGAGAGAGATGCCACCGGAAGAACAGACAGCAAATCTGCGACGGCGTGAGACAAACGAACAACACGGAAAGGAAAGCACCTTGAAATGGACGAAGAGAGAGACACCACCGAAGACGGTCGTTGGAAGAGAGAGAAAAGAGGTATACGGCCAGAACAGAGGAGTCGACGGGAAGAAAAGTGACGGCTAGACAGGGCTAGATGGAAGGACGAAGAAAAGCAGACTATCGGCAGAAAAAGGAGGAAATCCGATGATAAGAGAGAGAAATCTGGCTGGACGGTGAGAGAGAAACAGACAAGTGAGTAGTGCGGCATGAGACGTGGAACGACAAACTAGAAACGTGAGGCGAGTCGTGAAACAGTGAGACTGTGAAACAGGAGACAAGTGAGACCGTAAGACGGTGAAAGTAGGAGTTGTATGAGACAACCTACAGAAGGAATTCAGCAAAGCATCGAAAAGAACTCAATGTATTTCCAGATTTCTTCAAGAGAGGTTAGAAAGCGTTGCAGTGAACTTCTAAGTAGTAGTAGAGCAGCCTTTCAATTCAACAGAGGCAAGACAAGATAGAAGAAGGGTAGACACAGTAAGTGACACTCTTTGTATTGTACTTGCTTAGTAATTACAATAGTGAAAGGAGTAGAGAATTAAAGACATCCATTGCAACTTGTATTCACAAGTATAGTGGATAGTCTCGGTAGAGGGAGAGTCCCTACCATCGTGAATGTACGTCACGTTAACAGAACCACGTAAATCTCTTGTGTCCTTAATTTGCTTTATGTTCTGTGTTTTGAATTGAGTTGTGAACGCAGCTAAAGTATCAGCCAACCCATAACTTAACGAAGACCTAAACAAGAACATCCGTATTGTCTATTAGGCAAGGTGTCTGAAAGGTGATTTTGGGGACTATTGTGATTAGTAGGTAGTAATAGATCTACCTTAGTCGAGTCTGAAAAAGAGTTCGCTTTTAAGAAGAGGTTGAAGTTGTTCACTTACCTGCGAATTACGAATTGTGGTGATATTGATTCATCCCCCTCTCAGTATCACAAACTAGTAGATCTTAGGGAGAAGTTGGGAACTTCAATTGGTATCAGAGCACAGGTTCACCAGTTTAAAGCTTAACAACTTGGTGTACTAGTTTGAAGGGATCTAGAAGTTTGACTTGTTCAGCATACTGAGAAATGGAAGTCGGTACCAGTACTAGCACCACTTACAGCAAGAAGGTTTCAATCTTCAACGAAACCCACTACCATATGTGAAGAGCAAGAATGTAAGTGGTATTTGCAACCATGGGCATGAATGTGGAAATGCGTACATGAGGGTTTTATGGCTCTGAAAGAAGGTAAAGACCCAACCCCAAAGGAGTTAAGGCAGTTTGAGATAAATGGGAAGGCCTCAAATGTCATCATTTCAGCATTGACAGATGCTGAGTATGCTAAAGTTATGGACTGCAAATCTGCCAAGGAGATATGGGACAGATTGCAGAAAGTCTATGAAGGTGATGACAGAATGAAGGAGACTAAGCTTCAAGTGTTCAAAGAGAGATATGAATCTTTCAGAATGCAGAAGAATGAGACAGTTCAAGAGTTCTTCACTAGGGTTATTGACGCTGTAAACGACCTGAGAAGTCATGGGAAAAACAAGAAGGACTCATCTATTATGAAGAAAATTCTGAGAATTCTGCCTGAGAGGTTTGCTTCAAAGGTAGCAGCCATAGAGGAGAGTAGAGATCTCAATTCTATGTCTCTACATGATCTCTAGTGCAATCTCATTACATATGAGATGAGGATAAAGTCAGCTGAAAGCTCTGCAACAACGAAGGTATCAAAGGAAGCAACTTTGAAAGCTATGAAGCACTTGAAGATAAAAGAAGAGGAAGAATCATCCAATGAGGATGATGATGATGATGATAAGGAAGAAAGTGAAGGTGCAGTGTTGGCTTATTTTAAAAGGAAATTCAAAAAGGGGTTTAAAAGGTGAAAAAGATAGTTGTCCTTAAGATGTTATTGGTGTGGGCAAACTGGACACTTTGCTTTTCAGTGCAAAGTGAAACTTGATGATGAAGATGAGGATGGTGATGAGCAGAATTCAAGATGGAGAAGATCATCACTTAAATCAAAGAAGTTTAATAAGAAGATTGCCAACCGACAAAAGAAGAAGAGAGGCTTATTCAAGAGTTATGTGAGTCAGACAAAAAAAGTTGATGAGGAGGAAGATGAAGACTCATCAGATGAGCATGTCTTTATGACATCAGCATAAGGCGGTAGCTCAACTTCTGAAGAGGAAGAGGAGGTTGATGAAGAAGAGCCAGATCTTGAAGCTGAGCTAGAAGCAGTTTCAAAGGAGATAATCAGAAGGGGTAGAACCATAAGAAGGTTTGAGGTCTATATAAAACAAGTTGAAGCAAAGTCTGAGGAAGTTGAAAGTCAAAAGGATGAAATAAGGGTTGAGCATATTAACTTGAAGAGAAGATTTGAGGAATAGATCAAAATATGTGAAGACCTTACAATAGAACTTGGCTCAAGGGCTTCAAAAATTAAAGAAATGGAGAAAGAGTTGCTGATACTTCAGCAACAACTCAAAAGTAGCAAAGAGAACTTGCAGAAGCTTGAAATGATAGGAGAAATAAGTTCTGCAGAAGGAGAGAAGAATGTAGAGAAAGTGTAGCAATCTGAGGCTACATTGGTTAAAGAAAATAAAAATATGCCATAGAAGTTGAAAAAGAAGGTTGTGACTCAAAAGAAAATAGCTGAGAATAAAGAATTTCTGAAAAAGTAGCCTAGGGTGGCAAACAAGAAGGAGAAGAAGGTGACTGAAATGAAAGTCACACAAGTAAAGAAGCCAGTTACTTTTCCTACACAACAAGTGATGAACAGAAGAAGACAAGCTGTGATCAGACCCAAGAAGATGCAATTTCAAGGTCATTGCTTTATTGTTGAGTTTGGGGTCATAAGGCGAGTAACTGCTGGTGGAGAAGGCCAGTATATGTCTCCAGCTTGAGAAGATACGATGTTGCATACAGGGGGAGATAATACAAAATTCAGAGGAGAACACCTGTCGTGAGTTCTTGCACATGTTGTAAAAAGCAAGGACACACTGACAAGGAGTGTTGGTGGAAGCCCAAACTAGTGGTTTCAAAGAACAAGTTTGCTGTATTGGTAGACTTGGAACAATGTGAAACGTGCGGGCAAGATGACCATAATGCCAAAAGATGCATGACACTTCTCCCTGAGCAAGAGAAGGCACTTAATGGCACAGTGAAAACAAACGGTGCAGTCAAAGTTGAGAAAAGGGAGAAAGCTATCTTCTAGCCAGTTCAAAAGAAGGAATATAGAGCAAAAAGGGAGGTGGCTAATATAGCTGAAATTGCACTAAAGGCTGATTGCAAGGATAAGCAGTGGATCCTTGATAGTGGATGCACTTCTCACATGACGGGAGACAAGAGTAAATTATCAAAGTTAAACAAATCAAGAGAAGGTAGGGTCAAGTTTGACAATGATGATTCACTCAATATCAATGGTTAAAGGTCAGTGAATATTGGAAAAGGAAAGCTGAAAGATGTTCTGCACATTGAAGGACTCAGATATAATCTAACATCTGTCAGCAAACTATGCAATGAAGACTATAAGGTAATATTCACAAAAACAGATTGCCAGGTAAAGAGTAAATAAGGCAATACTGTTGCAGCAGGGAAGAGAATAGCTGGAAACTTGTATGTGATTGATGAAGAAAGAGATCCTCTTGCAACTAAGACTGTGCAAGAAAGAAAGCCAAAGAAAACGTGGACCAGTGCTCATCAAGAAAATTAGATCATAGGTGACCCATTAGCAGGAGTTACAACAAGAAGAAGAATTGTGGGAGCTACTGCTTTACTTTCATAAGTTGAACCTAAATTTGTTGAAGAGGCTACACAAGATTTAATTAAATCTCTGTCCACATAGCTGTTTGAAAAGCACAGATTGCATCTATCTATGCAAATGCCTCCTTAAGCTTGAAGTTTAGGTGAATCCTCCATCTCCATTTTGTGAGTTTTTCAGATTTGTAATTGGTTGGCAAAGGGGGAGAGAAGCAACAGTGCAGGAGGAGCTGTTAAGAAAGGGGGAGTGCATATTTAGGGAGAGTTGAGCTGTATAGTGGCTTTTGTTATGAGTGTTGCCAACAATTACAAAAGGGGAGATTGTTGTTCTCACAGCCTTGTATGGGTTATAATTGTTGTCAACTAGGTTTAAGTGTGCAAGAAAGTAAAGCCATACGGAAGGGCAAGAAGGTAAAAGCCACATGGAGGGGTAAGAACGTAAAAGCCACATGGAAGGGCAAAACAGTAAATTCGCCGCGTAAGGGTAATAACGTAAATCTGTCGCGTAAGCCTTATTAGGGTTTCATGGAAGATAATATATAAAGACCTTGGAAGACAAAATTAGGGTAAGGCCAACACAATTGAATATACAGCAAAACACAAAAGTGTGTGGACAGCCAAGTAGAGAAAACAGAAAAACACAACATACGACCAAAGCACACCGACGACAAGAGAACGACAGAATAAAAGACGGCAAAATAGAAAAGAAGCTGTCGGGAAATTGAGCAAATCGGAGCAAACCATGTGACAACAAGGGAGAGAAACCTGTGAGGAACGGTACACCACCGGCACACCAACGGTCGGCGAGAAGACAACACGGCAAAGAGGTAGAGAGAGACACAGATAATCGAAAAAAAAAAGAAGGACAAAACGACGACAAAGGGGACGGCAGAACGAAGAACGGGTGAAAATCAGACACGACCAAAGAGGAGAGTGGACGGTGAGATAGATCTGGCTGGATGGTGAGAGAGATCTAGCTAGACAAAGAGAGAGAAAACGCAGCCGACGGACGAAGAGAGAGACGCCACCGGAGAGCAGACAGCAAATCTGCGACGGCGTGAGACAAATGAACGACATGACAAGGAGAGAATCGTGAAACGAACGAAGAGATTAACACCATCGAAGACGGTTGTTAGAAGAGAGAGAAAAGAGGTATATAATCAGAACAGAGGAGTTGACGGGAAAAAGAGTGATTGCTAGACGGCAAGACGAAGAAAAGCAGACCACTGGCAGAAAAGGGAGAAAATTCGTGACGACCAAGTGGGTGAACGGAAAAGAGAAATCCGGCGGTAAGAGAGAGAAATCTGGCTGGACAGTGAGAGAGAAACGGACAGGTGAGTCATGCAGCGTGAGACATGGAACAACAAACCAGAAACGTGAGGCGAGTCATGAAACAATGAGACCATGAAACAGGAGACGAGTGAGACCATAAGACGGTGAAAGTAGGAGCTGTGTGAGACAACCTACAGAAGGAATTCGGCGAAGCATCAAAAAGAACTCAATGTATTTTCAGATTTCTTCAAGAGAGGTTAGAGAGCGTTGCAGTGAACTTCTAAGCAGTAGTGGAGCAACCTTTCAATTCAACAGAGGCAAGACAAGCTAAAAGAAGGGTAAACACAATAAGTGACACTCTTTGTATTGTACTTGCTTAGTAATTGTAATAGTGAAAGGAGCAGAGAATTAAAGACATTCATTGTAACCTGTATTCACAAGTATAGTGGATAGTCTCGGTAAAGGGAGAGTCCCTACCACCGTGGATGTACGTCACGTTGACAGAATTATGTAAATCTCGTGTATCCTTAATTTGCTTTATGTTCTGTGTTTTGAATTGAGTTGTGAACGCAGCTAAAGTATCAACCAACCCATAACCTAACGAAGACCTAAATAAGAACATCCGTATTGTTTATTAGGCAAGGTGTCTGAAAGGTGACTTTGGGGACTATTGTGATTAGTAGGTAGCAATAGATCTACCTTAGTCGAGTCTAAGAAAGAGTTCGCTTTTAAGAAGAGGTTGAAGTTATTCACTTACCTGCGTATTGCGAATTGTGGTAATACTGATTCACCTCCCCTCTCAGTATCACAAAATAGTAGATCCTAGGGAGAAGTCAGGAACTTTAATAGTATATTTTGATATAAGTCAAGTAAAATAGAAATATAACATAAGTTAACATACTTTTTTTGGCTAACAATAAGAATTCTTTTTGACTTATATGATTAAAATTTTAATTGATAAAAAAATTTCTTTCAAATATTTTGAAATCAATATATTTAACAAAATTCCTATTATATTATATCTTAGGGATATCCAGTTTTTTATCTTAAACTTTTTCAAATTTTTATAATTAAGTTTTATACCTTTAAACTTTTTCAATTTAGTTTTATACTTTATCAAATTTTTCCAATTAAATTTCAATGGACAAAATCTGAATAAAACATTAATAAAAAAACAAAAATACATGAATCTATTGTATCTTATGCTCCACTCTGAAGAGTGTGCATGTGCTTTATATAATAGAAGTAAACCTTTGATCTAAATTCTTCATTGCCCTTTTTTTGAAATTACAAAATAAAAAATAACGAGAATAACTTAAGAATTAAAGAATCCTAATAATTAAAATCTCAATTTTTAATAAAGAGATTTATGTCTTTAATTTTCTTATATTTATTTGATTTATGTCTATTAGTCTAAAGACACATAAACCCTACTTTGTTATATCATACTTCACTAAAGTTCAAAAATTTTAATTTCCATTGAAAAGTTATTTTAGGTTAAAGAGGTTATTAAACAGTTCCCTTAATTTCAAGTATTTTTTATGTGTTGTTCATATGTAAGGAGTATACTTTCTAAATTTACAAGTTGTATATTTAAATTTGTAAAAAATTTAGTGTTTTAAAAAGGTTAGCATTTCAAACTATATATAGTCTAAAAAATTCCAAGGTATATGAATAAGATGAGGTTTTTATGATACTTTTTAATGTTATCTTGACTCGTTTATTAAATTAAAGGACTTGGAAAATACCTAAAATTATTTATTGTATTAATAAATTGATATTTATATAATAAATGTTGTTCCCATTAACTGTTGCGATTATATTATATGTTTGTTAATTAGACAATGATTTTGGCAAAAGCATTGTAAATAGATTAAGTTTATAGATTTTCCATTAAAGATAAAGTTATGTTTGGTTTCATTATATTTATTGTTAAATAAGGTGTTAAGACCATAAGATAGTAGAATATTTATTTTATAATTTTGATTAAACCATTTTAATGTGACTTTGATATAAAGACTTAAATTTTGTATGGTTTAATAATAGTTTTTGGTAATTAAGAATATAGGACCACATGCATACATGTTAGACCATTTTTTAAGAACAATAAATAATATGACTTGTTTACTTATTGGTGATATTTAAGTGTTAACACTTTTTATGCATGTTGTGCTCTTATTTAGTCCTTTAAAGTTTATAAATATAAAATAAAAATATTTCTTTGTAAAATTTAGGACTTAACATATATTGTCCTTTTATAGAATAAATGACTATGATAAAGATATGATTGTGTATCATGGTGGGGTTTCAATCTATGATCTATAAAAACATTATAAAGAAGGTAGCATAGATAAAATGCAAGTTAAAGTAAACATATTTTGTTATTAAGATATTGAAAACATGGTGATTAAGTTATTGAAGTATTCAAATTTTAGATAAATTTTTTACTAGATATTAGGGAAAATTTTAAATAAAGGGTTTAAAGATCTAAGCAAAATAGATGAAACAATAATTGTTATAAGTGACATTATTTTAAAACATAAGAAGATAGAAGCTTATATCACTTATAATGAAGGTGTCTTAAATGTGAAAAGAAGTGAAAATAGCAAAGGCAATGTAAACTCTAATGTTAGAAAAGAGGAAAAGGAAAATCACGAGAAGCAAAAAGATTAGTAAGAAAAAAGGAATGTTAAAGTAGATGATATGGGTGGATCATATATAACCCAAGTGGTAACACCATGTCAAAATATTGACATTAAGTATACTAATAATAAGGTATTGACTAACATGGATTTTAATAATATTATGAAGATAATTATTAAAACCAAGACAATTATATAACAAGATAAAGAATATGAAACTAATAATTTGACTAATGATGAATGTCAAAGTAGCGCACTAAAAGTTGAAATGCTAATAGATGATGATGATTTAAAGTTAGAAAAAGTAAGGGAAGAGCTTAAAAGTGTTAATAAAGGTTATATTGATGCAAATGAGACTAAAAAGGCAAAGATAAGAGTTGAATATTAAAGTGATGAAGTTGGCAATAAGATTGACCAAAATATATGTACTTTTAGGTATAAGGCTATAAGTCATCTCAACTTTATCTCATCCTTGTTCATAACGTCCATCCTCATAACCTATTAAAAAATCATTAGTAATAAAGTATGAAGTTCCCTACTTCACCCTATGATCTACTAGTCTGAAATACTGAGAGGGGGGGTGAATCAGTATTACACCTCTTCTTTTTAATTGATAGGTGAACAACTTCAAACTTTTCTCAGAAATGAACTCTTTCTCATATTCAACTAAGGTAGATCTATTGTTACCTACTAGTTACAATAGTCCCCAAAGTCACCTTTCAGACACCTTGCCTATTAGATGAATCGGTTGTTCTTGATTAGGTCTTCTTTTAGGTTATAAGTTTGATGATTCTTTAGCTGCGTTCACAACTCAATTCAAAATACAGAATCTAAATTCAAAGCACAGACACAAGAAATTTACGTGGTCTCGTCAATGTGACATACTCCACAGTGGTAGGGATTCTTCCTCTACCAAGATAATCCATTATACTTGAGAACACCAGTGTGGTATTCCCTATAATTACAATAGATGTCTTAATTTTCTACTCCTTTCATTATTGTAAATACAAAGTAATCACAATACAAAGAGTGTCACTTACTGTGTCTACCCTTCTTCTAGCTTGTGTTGTCTTTGTTTGATTTGAATAGGCTGCGTCATTACCACTTGGAAAATCACCAAAACTCTTTCTAACCTCTCTTAAAGAAATCTAGAAATATGTTAAGTTCTCTTAAATGCTACACTGAATTTCTTCTCTAAGTTGTCTCACCCAACTCCTGGTCTCACCGTCTCATTGTCTCACGGCCTGCACTCACGCTTCAGTTCTGCCTTTTCACGTCTCACGGCCTGCCTCACGCTACTGGTCTGCCGTTTCACGCCTCACAGATTGCCTCACACTTCTGATCTGCCGTTTCACGTCTCTTAGCCTGCACCACGCTCCTGGTCTGTCATTTCACGTCTCTTGGCCTACACCACGCTTCTAGTTTTGCTGGTTCACATTTCTCGGCTTGCCTCCTGCTTCTGATTTTTCTGGTTCACGTTTCTCGGCTGCCTCACGCTTCTTGTTTTTCTGGTTCACGTTTCTCAGCTGGCTCATGCTTCTGGTTTTTCTGGTTCACGTTTCCCAGTTGCCTCACGCCTGATGGGTCATTTTGGTCTGTCACGCCTGGTGGTCTTACGGATACCAGGTCTGCTGTCTTCTCCTTCGGGTGGTCTCACGGATACCAGGTCTAGTCTTACCTGGTCTGGTTTCCAGGTCTGGTCTGGAATTGATTTCTTCTCTTGCAGGTGGTGCGTATCTAGTTTGCTCTCTCGGTGGTGTCTGTTTCTCTCTTAAAGTGGTGGCTTTCTCTCTTACAGTGGTGTGTATCTCTCTTATGGTGGTGGTTGTCTCTCTTACGGTGGTGGCTGTCTCTATCTTTCAGTAGTGTGTGTGCCGTTTTGCTCTCCCAGTGGTCTGTTTTTTCCTGCTTCTTCCTCTTGCTCTACCAGTTTATATACTCCCTTCTATGCAAACCCTAGTAGGGTTTACTGGAGCTGCGACAAATTTCCTTTCTTGCCCTTTCATGTGGCTTCATATTGCTGTTTCATACACAATTCAGCATTATCCTCCTTCTTAATTTATTTTTCTTGCTCTTTTCTTTATACTGAAAACTCATCCCTTGAATGCTTGAATGAGCAACTTCTGCTTGCACACTTAAATCTTAAATCTGGTTGACAACAATTACAACCCATACAAGACTGTGGGAACAACAAAGTAACTAAAAAGAAAATATTCATTTGTTTAGATAGTGATAAGAAAGAAAATGATTTATAAAAAGTGAAAATTGGTATGGATCCCAAGAAAAAATTTTCTTAAAATTGTAGTGAGAAAGTTGCAAAAGTTTAATATCCTCAATGGATTTAGTTTTTAAAATATCAAATTATCCTCTCTTATAGCCATATGGTAGATTGGTTCTCCAAATTTAAAGATTCTTCACTTCTTATAGCCATATGCACACCACTGGCACACCAGCGGTCAGTGAGGAGACAACACAGCAAAGAGGTAGAGAGAGAAATGGACAACACAATCGGGTCGAAAGGGAGAAAATACAGAGACGACTGAAGAGGAGAATGGACGGCAAAGGAATGCACAGTGAAAAACACAAGAACTCTCTAAAAGAGGTGAACGGAAAAACCCGATTCGGCCAACTAAGAGGGGTACACGGCAGAACAGGGGCTGGACGACAAACGAAGGGCGGACGGAAAAAGAAAGGGGTGGACGAGAAAAATAGAAACCACTGGTAGAGAGAAAGAAAACTCAATTCGGCCAACCAAGTAAGTACAGAAAAACAGAACACCGGCAGAAAAGAGAAAAACCCGATACAGCTAGAAGGGGTGGACGGCAAAGAAGTGAACGGCCAAAATCGGGGTGGACGGCTGGACGGTGAGAGAGAAAACCCATGAGAGACGTACAGCCACCAGGAGAAAAACGAACGAGGAGAGCAGATCTGGTATCCATAACGCTTGAGAACAGCAAAGCGGGTACAGATCTGAAACGTGAGACCAGAATGTGCATTTGCGTGAGACCAAAGCGTGCATCGGCGTGAGACCAGGACGTGAAACGGTATACCAGAAGCGTGAGTGCAAGCCGCGAAGTCATGAAACAGTGAAAGCAGGAGTTGTGTGAAACAACTTAGAAATGGAATTCGGTGAAGCATTGGAAAGAACTCAACATATTTCTAGATTTCTTTAAGAGAGGTTAGAGAGTGTTATGGGGGACTTCTAACCGACAGTGAAGCAGCATATTCAATTTAATAGAAGTAAGACAAGCTAGAATAAGGGTAGACACATTAAGTGACACTCTTTGTATTGTACTTGCTTTATATTTGCAATAATGAAAGAAACAGAGGATTAAGACATCCATTGTAACTATATTGTGAACATTGGGAGTACCACACTGGTATTCTCAAGTATAGTGGATTGTCTCGGTAGAAGAAGAGTCCCTATCACCGTGGACGTACGTCACATTGACGAAACCACGTAAATCTCTTGTGTCCTTTGGATTTAAATTCTGTGTTTTGAATTGAGTTGTGAACGCAGTTAAAGTATCATCGAACCCATAACCTAAAGAAGACCTAATCAAAAACATCCAATTTGTCTAATAGGCAAGGTGTCTGAAAGGTGACTTTGGGGATTATTGTGATTAGTAGATAACAATAGATCTACCTTAGTCGAATTTAAGAAAGAGTTCACTTTTAAGAAAAGGTTGAAGTTATTCACATACTTGCGTACTGACAAGAGCAAAAGTATTAAAGAAGTAGAATACTTTGGCTTAAGTTATCAATGTTTTTAAGGGGTGTGATACTGATCACCCCCCTCTCAGTATCACAGACTAGTAAACTTAGGGTGAAGTCAGAAACTTCAATTGGTATTAGAGCACAAGTTCACCAGTTTGAAGCTTAACAGCTTGGTGTACTAGTTTGAAGGGTTTCAGAAGTTTTAACTTGTTCAGCATATTAAGAAATGGATGCCGGTACCAGCATCAGCACTACTTACAGCAAGAAGGTTCCAATCTTCAACGAAGCCAACTACCATATGTGGAGAGCGAGAATACAGGTGGTATTTACAACCATGGGCATGAATATGGTGTAATCTATACAGAAGGGTTTTGAGCCTCCAAAAGAAAGTAAAGATCCAACCCCAGAGGAATTAAGGCAGTTTGAGATCAATGGGAAGGCCTCAAATGTCATCATTTCAGCATTGATAGATGTTGAATATGCTAAAGTTATGGACTGTAAATCTGCTAAAGAGATATGGGACAAATTGCAAAAGGTCTATGAAGGTAATGACAGAACGAAGGAGGCCAACTTCAAGTTTTCAAGGAGAGATATGAATCCCTCAGAATACAGAAGAATGAGATAGTCCAACAGTTCTTCACCAGGGTTATTAATGTTGTAAATGACCTTAAAAGTTATGGGAAGAACAAGAAGGATTCATCTATTGTGAAGAAAATTTTAAGAATTCTACCTAAGAGGTTTGCCTCAAAGGTGGCAGCCATAAAAGAGAGTAGAGATCTTAATTCTATGTCTCTGCATGATCTCCAATGCAATCTCATTGCATATGAAATGAAAATAAAGTCAACTGAAAGCTCCTCAACGTCAAAGGTATCAAAGGAGGCAGCTTTCAAAGCTATGAAACACTTGAAGATAAAAGAAGAGGAAGAATCATCCAGTGAGGATGATGATGATGATGAGGAAGAAAGTGAAGGTGAAGTGTTGGCATACTTCATAAGGAAGTGCAAAAAGGGGTATAAGAAGGGAAAAGGACAGTTGTCCTTGAGATGTTATCGTTGTGGGCAAACTGGACACTTTGCTTCTTAATGCAAAGTGAAACTTGATAATGAAGATGAAGATGGTGATGATGAGCAGAATTCAAAATGGAGAAGACCATCGTTCAAATCAAAAAAGTCAAGCAAGAAGACTGCCAACCCACAGAAGAAGAAGAGAGGCTCATTCAAGAGTTATGTGAGTCAGATAAAAGAAGTTGATGAGGAGAAAGATGAAGAATCATCAGATGAGTAGGCCTTTATGGCATCAGCTCAAGGTGGTAGTTCAACCTATGAAGAGAAAGAGGAGGTTGATGAAGAAGAACCAGATCTTGAAGCTGAGTTAGAAGCAGCTTCAAAGGAGATAATCAGAAGGGGTAGAACCATAAAAAGGTTGGAGGCACACATAAAACAAGTTAAAGCAAAGTTTGAGGAAGCTGAAAGTCAAAAGGACGAAATAAGGGTTGAACATATTGACTTGAAGAGAAGATTTGAAGAACATATCAAAATATGTGAAGACTTACAATAGAGCTTGGCTCAAGGACTTCAAAAATTGAAGGAATAGAGAAAGAGTTGCTGAGATTTCAGCAACAACTCAAAAGAAGTGAAAAGAACTTACAGAAGATTGAAATGATAGGAGAAACAAGTTCTGTAAGAGAAAAGAAGAATGAAGAAAAAGTGCAGCAATCTAAGGTTGCATTGCCTAAAGATAATTAGAATGTGCCACAGAAGTTGAAAGAGAAGGTTATGACTCAGGAGAAGATAGCTGAGAATAAAGAGGATTTGAAGAAATAACCTAGGGTGGCAAACAAAAATGAAGAAAAGAAGGTCAGCCAGCAAAGGGCTACGGCTAAACAGAAGAAGGAGAAGAAGATGACTGAAATGAAAGTCACATAAGTAAAGAAGCCAGATACATTGCCTACACAGCAAGTAATCAACAAAAGAAAACAAGTTGTGATTAGACCCAAGAAGAGGCAATTTTAAGGTCACTATCTTTATTGTGGAGTTTGGGGTCATAAGGTGAGTAATTGCTAATGGAGAAGGTCAGTAGATGTGTCCAACTTGAGAAGATACGATGTTGCATACAGGGGGAGACAATACAAAATTCAGAGAACACCTGTCATGAGTTATTGCACATACTGTAAAAGGCAAGGACACACTGACAAGGAGTATTGGTGGAAGCCCAAACCAGTGGTTTTAAAGAACAAGTTTGCTGTATTGGCAGACTTGGAGCAGCATGAAAGGTGCGAATAGGATGACCATCATGCCAAGAGATGCATGACACTTCTCCCTGAGTAAGAGAAGGCACTCGATGGCACAATAAAAACAATTGGTGAGTTAAAGCTGAGAAAAAGGAGAAAGCTATCTTCAAGTCAGTTTAAAGGAAAGAATATAAAGCAAAAGGGAGGTAACTAATATAGTTGAAATTGCACTAAAGGTTGACTACAAGGATAAGCAGTGAATCTTTGACAATGGATGCACTTCACACATGACAGGAGACAAGAGTAAATTATCAAAGCTAAACAAGTCAAGAGAAGACAGAGTCAAGTTTAGCAATGATGATTTACTCAACATCAATGGTCAAAGGTCAATAAATATTGGAAAAGGAAAGTTGAAAGGTGTTCTATATGTTGAAGGACTCAGATATAATCTAGCATCTATCAGTCAGCTATGCAACGAAGACCACAAAGTGATATTCACAAAAATAGGTTGCCAAGTAAAGAGTAAAGAAGGCAATACTGTTGCAGCCGGGAAGAGAACAGCTAGAAATTTATATGTGATTGATGAGGATAAGATAAGCAGTTGTTTACTCACCAAAGAAGAAGAAAATCAACTCTGGCATAGGAGGCTGGGACACTTAACACAGAAGAACATGAGGAAGCTGACCACTACTCATGCAATTAGAGACATTCCTGACCTCAGGAGAGAGAGAAAGAGAGAAAGTATGTTTGCTCAGCATGCTTTAAAGGAAAACATGCCAGAAAGCAGTATAAGACCAAAGAGTTCAGTTCTGAAACAATGCTTGACATTGTGCATACTGATTTGTGTGGACCGATGAGGACAAAAGGGTTGAATGGTGAGAGGTACTTCATCATGTTTGTTGATGATTATTCCAGAAGGACCTGCATCATGCACCTCAAACATAAGTCAGAAGTTTTGAATTGCTTCAAGAGATACAGAAGATTGGTTGAAAATGAGAGTGGAAGGAAGATTAAAGTATTGAAGTCAGATTAAGGCACTAAATTTACAAATGAAGCTTTTGAAGATTACCTTGATAAGCATGGTATTCACCATCAGATGGCAACAGCAAGAACACCTCAACAGAACGAGATGGTAAAGAGGAAAAATAGAGTTGTGGTTGAAATGGCAAGAACTCTATTGCTAGAATCCAAGATTCACATAAGATTTTGGACAGAAGCAACATTTACAGCTGTACATCTACTGACTAGAGTCTTACTAAGGCCCAATACTAATAAGACTCCACATGAGCTATGAAGTGAGAAGAAGACAACAGCTAAGTATCTTAAAATCTTTGGCAGCCCATGTTTTATGAAGAACAAGGAGCAAAACTTGGGAAAATTCAATGCTAGGTCTGATGAAGGCATCTTTGTGGGATACTCATCAAAGACAAAAGGTTACAGAGTTTTCCTGCATAAGCTGGGAAAAGTGATCACGTCCAGTGATGTGAGAATAGATGAAAACTGAAAAACAATGTAGAATAGAAAAGCTGAGGACAATGAAGAAGATGACTTCAATATAGATGAAGAATAAGACATCCATTGTAACTACATTGTGAACATCGGGAGTACCACACTGGTATTCTCAAGTATAGTGGATTGTCTCGGTAAAGGAAGAGTCCCTACCACCGTGAACGTACGTCACATTGACGGAACCATGTAAATCTCTTGTGTCCTTACTTTGAATTTACATTTTGTATTTTGAATTGAGTTGTGAACACAACTAAAGTATCATCGAACCCATAACCTAAAGAAGACTTAATCAAGAACATCTGATCTGTCTAATAGGCAAGGTGTCTAAAAGGTGACTTTAAGGACTATTGTGATTAGTAGGTAACAATAGATCTACCCTAGTCGAATCTAAAAAAGAGTTCGCTTTTAAGAAGAGATTGAAGTTGTTCACATACCTGTGTATTGATGAAAGCGAAAGTATTAAAGAAGTAGAATACTTTGGCTTAAGTTATCAGTGTTTTTAAGGGGTGTGATACTGATTCACCCCCCTCTCAGTATTACAGACTAGTAGATCCTAGGGTGAAGTTGAAAACTTCAATAATCAACAAAGAAAAATTGATGAAAGGCCTAAGCCATGGTATTATAAGTTTAAGGAAGAACATTAAAAGGTAGATAAAGTCAGTTCTCTTACTTTGTGATTAGAGTATTTTTTTTATTAGGTATTTACATGGATTTAAAACTACATTCATGTTAATATTTTATCTTAATTAGATTATTTGTCAATCAACATTGGGTATATACTATTGCTCTTAGACATCAATCTTGTAATTAATGTTAGAACATTTTTAAAATGAAAACAAAATATTTTCCTTGGTTTATTTGGTAGTTATTAAATGATATCATTTCATGAAAAGACATGTTAAAAGAGTTATATCTATTAGTATTAAAAGATATTTTTCTCAGTCAAATAACCCTAAAATTAATATATATATATATATATATAAGGATCCTCTTTTAATAAAAAAATAAGAATATAAGAAAATATTATTTTCTAGTAGAATAATTTTGGATAGTAAACAAACTTTTCAAAAATTTGATTTCAATAGTATAAATTACAATTAAGCATACTTCATTTTATTCCATAAAGGAAATTATGTAACTTAGTTGCATTATTGAGAAGGCAAAATTTGTTTTTAAGAGCATAGCATTGCATACATAATTTAAAGTAATTTTTTATGTCTAATATGACCTTATTTTTTATTTAACAATTTTAAGGATAATTAGTTCAAGGCTAAAATTTTAAAGAAATTAACTTCTAATGTTGTAAGACTTTAGAAGAATAGATCAAAGTTCTTAATTGATTAAGGTGTATCTTTCTTCTTAATTGTATAAAAATAAAAAGTTTCAAGATTTGTAATAGTAATGTTTGAATACCTAATTGTTCATTCATAAATATAATTATGTTTTATATTTTGGTATAAGACCAGGAATATTGTAGTTGGAATTTCTTTTATTGCTCATATTTCTAAGGTGTCATTACAATTGGATTAAGACTAAGGAATAAGAAAATTTTAAGGAGAAAAAAAGGACTTTTAAAGAATTATTAAATTTCATCCTTTTAATTTACAAAAAGGTGATTTTTGGAATTGCAAAACTAAAAGGTCGTGTAATTCTTTAAGAAATCAATATGTTTAAGAAAGAGATAGGTGTTATGTCCCTTTCTTAAGTGCTAAGGTAGCAATTAAATAAAATGAAAGGGCATTAGTTTGTTTAAAAAAAAACAAACAAAAGTATGTGGGGCACCTTTGTGGATGTATGAAGATTTCATGCATAAGGAAAACACTTACTTATGTAATAAATAAATGGAAAAAAAAAATACTTACTGCATTGTTAAGTAAGGGTTAAAGGAATTCTATATTTCTTTTACAAGGATGGTGACATGATGCCAAAGAATATAACCTAACCATGACTAATAAAATGTTGAAAGTCATGTCGCTTCATATTAGATAAGTGTTATAATGGCTAATTACTAGACCTAATTGTGTTATTGGTTTATTATAAAATTTTGTTATAAGAAAAGGAAAAAAGAAAATAATAAAGGGAAAATTTTTAAATGACAACAATGAGTTTTAATTTTGGAAGCATCATATATTTTATGACAAAGAAAACTTTAACAACTAGTTAAATCATTATGATGGTTAGATCAGCAAAAGTTCTTTGACTTTAGAAAGGTATTATAAAAGAATTATTAGCCTTATGCGTAAAAATGATAATTTGGAGAAATTCTTAAGAAATGTTAAAGCCACAGTTAAGGTAACATAAGATGAAAGTATAGAGATGTCAGGTGATATCAAGTAAGGCAAATCCAAGTTTTGATACCATTTTATGGGGACAATAGGGCGAAAATAGATAATAAAAGGCTAAATTAATGTTTAAAAAGAATTTTTAAAATTCACCAGAAAATATAATAACTCTCAAAGAGAATAATATAATTCATAAAATTATATGATGTGTAAGATATCTTAATCTATAGGCTTACATATGTATTTATAACTAAAATTATCTATCTAATTAGAAACATGCTTTAACTCAAATGAGAAAATATTTTAAAATATCTAAACCATTTTTATCTCCTTCCCAAATAATTTACTAAAATTTTTAATTATATTAAACTATTATAAAATAAGTAAATAAATTACAAAATAAGAATTAAAACATAATTTATAAGACAATAAAAAATAGTCTTTACAACATGTTCTATGTTAAATACCTCTATTTAAAATAAACTAACCCTCAAGTTGATAATGAAGAATTGACATCTTCTATGCCATAAGAAGAAATACTTTGAATAAATTAACATTTTCAATATAAACTAGTAACTTCTTTTGTAAATCAATATAGGAACAATGATATTAACAAATAATAATGTTAAATCATTATGTTCTTGTTTATCCATTTTAAGAAAATTAACAAAAATAAAAGGTAAATAATTAGTAAGATCCTTAAACCTATGGGTTATGGGTTCAACTTATGAGTTGATATAATCTAGATTAATCTTTCTGTCATCACTATTTTCAAATTTATCAATATCTCCCTTAAAAAATATGAAATCAACTTGTTCGATCATGTTGTAAACAATATTTAATGTTTATTCTTTATTGTAAGCAAACATATTATCATGTAATTCATCAGTTGGTAAGAAATAAGAATTAAATTTTATTTCAATCTGATTTAAAATTTTCTCAAATTTATTGTCACCATAAAATTTAATGATCAATAAATTTCTCGTCTTTACTTATGATTGAATTTAGGTAAATATTAAGTATCATTCCACTATTTAGCTGCACTGTCTTAAAGTTTGGAATAAATAAGACTTATTTTCTTCTCATTACAAATATCATTGTATTTAAAATAAACATCAATTTCTACTAATCATCTTACAAAACCTTTAATGAAAAAAAATTTCAATCAAAGAAAGAAATAACTTTAAAATTAGGAACATGTATATGAACATACTGACCTTTAGCAACATCTTTAGTACAAGATCTATTGTATTTATAATCCTATAAAATTACTCTAGGTAGAGTCTTCTTTTCACGATATCTCAGGTCTCATAAGACAACATTAACATAAGCCAAACTTGCTTTAATACTATTTAATGCAAGACAAAAGTACAGAAACATCAAATAATATCAAGGTAAATTCAAGTTCTAATATCATTTAACAGGAGATAAAAGTGCAAAAATAGATAACAAAAGGTCAACACTCAATTAAACCTTTAAAAAAAATTTTTAAAATTTATCAAAAAATATAATAACTCTTAAATAGAAGAATATGATTACTAGAATTATATAATTTGTAAGATGTTTTAACCCATAAGTTTACATATGTATTTATAACTAAAATTATCTATCTAACTAAAAAAATATTTTAACTTAAATGAGAATATTTTAAGATATCTAAATCATTCTTATTTCTTTCCTAAATAATTTATTAAAATTCTAAATTATGCTAAAATACTATAAAATAAGTAAATAAATTATAAAATAACAATTATAACATAATTTATAGAATGATAAAAAATAGTCTTCATGGTATGTTATGTTATGAGGAATTGTTAATTCCTATATAAAATAAAATGGCTTATAAGTCAAGGAATTTGAATTTCTTTCAATTATAAGGCTATAATTTTTGTGAAAAAAAAGGGGTTTTGTCCTTTAAGTCTAGAACTTGAGAAAGGTGACCTTTAAAAGGCATAATAATCACTTGAGGCATAAACATCATTTATGGTTTTCATATAATTAGTATAATATGCAACTTTTGGTTTATGTGAAAATGTGTGTTTATATGTGTATGTGTATGTGTGTGTTTTCTTTCTTTTTTTTTTTTAAAGTTCCTCTACAACCATGAAAAAAATCAAAATGGTACATTATAAAAGGCATTATAATTGTCATAGCAATAGATGTTGATGGTCATATCTAATTTGACTTTTGATAAAGTTTATTATAAAAGATTGATGGTTTGTGCCTTTGTTTAAAGAATTAGTAACTATTGCTTCTCCTTAAGTTTTTATGTAAAAAAAATTCCTTTTTTTTGACCAAGAATAGATAGTTCATTTTAGTCTAAGCAACCAAAGGAATGATGCCACAAAGTACATTAAAAGGTCATAAATTGGCTTTACAATGTTGGTCATTTGCATTAAAAATTAAAAATTATGCCTCTATGCCATGAGAATCCATAAGCATCATGGACCAAGTGTGTTGTTCTATTATGATCACTAACTTGGTACTATATTGAAATTTAGATATGTCATAAATGTTGTAACTATTTAAATTAAAATATCACAAAACATTGTGATTATCTGATTTAGAACCTAAAAATGGGTATATATTAAAAAAGCTTAATAATTACTTGACTAATTATTATAGTCATTATATTACATATATTTTATTTATATAAGTCTCTTGGAAATTAATAACTAAAAGGTTGCATCTCATAAGTTTGAACTCCAATTAAAAAGGAGTTTAAAAAAATACTCAATTATTAGAATATAGGCAATTATATAATTGAAGTCGTAATTATTGGATTTTAAACCCATGTCCTTCTAAGTAAATGGAAAGTTTTAACTGTTATATTAACTACTTTGATAGTTAATTTTCTAATTGGTAGTTAATAAATTGTTTTAGTTATGTAACAGTAAATTAAAAAGTTATGTTTTATAGGATTAAAACATAACAAATAAAAAGTCATGATTGATGGGTTTTTAATTCATGATCTAAGGTGAATAAAAGTTTAAGTTCAAAAATTGTAATAACTTTTTAATAAAGGACATTTCTTAGTAATTGTAATATTCATTACATTATATACAAAAGATTACAATATTAAGTTTTAAGTTTAATAAATGAAAATACATCAATAATATAATTAAAGCATTATAATTCATTTTTTTATCTCAAATTTATATAATGCTTGATTTTTATATTTAAATTAGAAGGATAAGTTTTTAAAATTTTTAACAAATTTGATAATGAGCTTTAATGTGTAATTAAGTAAAAAGAAAAATATAATATTATATAATTATTTATATAAATTAGTTCTATAACTTGTCGATATTATTTAAACTTATTATAATGGATTCTTCACTATGTAAAAGTTCAATTTGAAAAATATTTTTATTTATGTATTTAAATTTTAAAATTAAGAAGAATTTGTTATATTTTTAATATATTAAAAATGACAAGTAATTATCAAAACATTTTTAATATGAAAATTAAATATGTCTTTTAGTTTATTTGATAGTTATTGAATGATGCCACTTCATGAAAATATACATTAAAAGAGTTATGTCAAGAGACCTTTTTTTTTTAGCTAAATAACACTTGGACTACTATATATATGTAGGTCCTCTTTTGATATTATAAAAATACACAAAATTTTCAAAAACTTGATATTAATAATGTAAATTATAATCAAATATATGTTATTTTATCTTGTGAAAAAATTTGTTATAACTTAGTCACATAATTATGAGGACAAATTTTATTTTAAAAAGAGTAAAATTAAATACATGATTTCAAATAATTTTTTCACTTTTAGTACAATTCTATTTTTGATCTAACAATTAAAAACATAATTACAATGCTAATAATATCTTGTAATTAAAGATGTAAAGAGGTATTTGATATGGACTAATGTGCAAAGAGGGACATATAATACTAAAAATATCTTTTTCAATAATTAGTATAAAAGAAGATTTCTCATTAAAAATTTATTTTTCCATAATGTAACTAAAAAAGAAAAGGATCCTTAATCTTACATTAATTTTACATGATTTATAATTATAATTTTATAAAAATTAATTTTCCATCTTTATACTTTTTCTCTAAATAAGAAATTTTACTTTTTTTTTTCACTTTCTATCCTCTATTTTCTAATTTATCCAAACAATAATTATCTATATTCTTATAAAATTTACACTTTTTCTCTAAAATTAAAACTCAAGATTTCAAAAAATAAATATTTAAGTTCTTAATTAATATAATATCCCTTAAGAGCCTAACTCAAATTCTTTAAATTTTAACTTGGAAAAGCTTTTATTTTAAGGACCCAACTTATAAATGGTCAGGCCATGACTAAACTTTTTGTTTTATTTTCTTCATTTCACATCCTATGTAATTTTAATTTACAATCTAATGATGTAATTTTAATTTACGATCTAAAATCTTTCAAATATTTTAATTTCATATCCTTCTAATGATTAGTCAAAAAAAAATCCATAATATTTAAGTTTTATAAAATTTTCTAGAATTAAAAAGAATTTTTTAAAATCAATAAATTATGAAGGTAGGTATCAATTATTAGAATTAGAAATAAAAGGAATCTTACAATGTAAATTAAAATCTCGAAGAAGTAATATGTGAAAAAGATAAACCACAAAGAATTAGGTATGCTTAATTCTGAGTATAAAATCCCCCTCTCATTTAACAATTTGTTTTAGTACATCCAATTGTGGCTCAAAAAATCTCTCCTGCCCTCACTTTCACCATGCTTAATTTAGTTTGTTTCGTCTCATTTAACAACACTAAGACAAAACCTTCGCCGTTCAATCTGACCTCCCCTCCCTGGCAAACAACAGGAAAATATCAAAATGAAAAACAACAACCCCGACCAGGTCCGGTCCACAGACCGAAGGCCGCTTGAGCGCTTACATTACAACCGAGTCAACCATGTGACTTCCGTGGTCAGAGGACGTAAAAATACATCCATCTTATTTATCTGGTGCGCGTCACAATGATTGACTTGACCGATTAACCAAAGCTGCACCAGAAAAATAAATTTCATGTCCCCAACACTACCATACAGGACCCACGAAGTTCAGAGGAGGGCTCAGGTCTTTGTGCCGTGGTCCAGAAAAAGGCTTTAAACCAGCTACACTTAGCAGTGAAATCTATCTTCTGAATAATTTATGAAAACTTTCAATCCTAGGCGCCTTTTATCCAGAATCCATGCAAAGTTCCTAAGTCAGTTTTGACAGTGGATAGACCAACATAAATTTCTGACAAGAAACTCACCTTTAAAATTAGGTCTAAGCTCTCAGAAAATACTTGTGAAGCTAAAGTAGGGGCTGGGAACAATATATATGGAAAGATCGGCAAGATAATGTGAAAGCACTCCTAAGGAAAAATTGTTGCTTCTCGTAGAGCAGATGTTAAAACACCTCCAACAATGGGAGACAAATCAGCTCATCCTCCTTATCAGTGGGATTTTTATGGCATTCAAGTGTTCCAAAACTTTTGATCCTTCCACATCTTCTATGTTTACCAGAATGAAGAACCCATCTTTGCAAACTGGGAATGAGAACTGCGAGAATCTTATACAAGACAGTACCTCTCTTCTTTGAATACAGAAAGAATTCAAATTCATGTGAAGTTTTAACTTCAAGATGCCATTACAAATATTACACTATCAAATTAAAAAGTATCTAACCTTGGTGCAGGGCATTCCCTGGGTACCAATCGTGCAACCAAAGGACAAACTTGTTTCAATAGATAAACTCCAATTAAACCTGCAGAGCATGGGAGCCATAAAATTGTCAATAGACAAGAAAGCAATGATATAATCCGACCTTCTGTTTCAAAAACAAAACCATTGTAATACCAAACAATTTAGAAGTAATATGACATGAAATAACTCTGGAAAATAACAGACAAGGTTACAGCTTCTAAAGGCACTCAAGATTTCTCACCTGAATGAACTCTCATTTTGGTTCATTTATTTTATTGACACTTCAAGAATGTATCAATGCTACACCATATAAGAATTTTACAAAAGATTGCCAAAAAAATAAAAATAAAAACAAAAATAAAAATAGAGAAAGAAGATTGCAAAAGTACATATACATGTTGCCAATTCTGAAACAAATAGGGAAATGAAGAAAATGGATAAAACCTTAAAATTGTCACCAGACATATACATAGAAAGCAGTAGAATAAAAGTTAGAGAAAGGGGACAAATCCCAAAGACCATCAAAGCTTCAAGATGCAGGAGAGGTGGTGCTTTGCATAATGAGATCAATTGATAAATCCAATAACTAGAACTCGATAAAAAGAAAGAAAAATATGTGATATATGATAAAAAAGATGTAAAAATTCACAGAGCATGCTGTCATCCTCAGAATACGTGGGTACAAATCAAGTGCTTTTGGCTACAACACCACTGCATACTTACAAAAATTCACATGCATACACCATTATGTTTTAAAATTCATGTCTACTACCTTACGCAATACCTCAAAAGCTAATGGGTAAACAGTTTAGTTAGTGAAACAATTTTCAACTTTAGAACAATAACACAATTTACTTGGTGAAACAAGTTTGGACCATCTTATGATCCATAGCATTGGATTGTGAAGTAAAGGTTCCAAATTGCTTATTTCATTTCAAGGTGCAACCCCATCAACAGACATTAAGTCTTTATCATTTAGCAACCCCATTGGAATCCAATAAATTAATACACGCACCTCAACTATAAAGAATTCAACTTCTTTCCTTGGAAGTGTCAATCCCGAAGGCCAAGTTCAACCTCAAGCTCATCATCCTCTTCAAATAATTTTAAAAGACGGGCATACTGCTCTTCTCTCCTTTTCCTTTGCCAAAGCTTGAAAAGTAAAACTGAAAACAAGCCAACTAGCCCAAATGCAAGAATTATGATGACAACCTTGGCCCCAGTATTGCTGCTATGTGTGGAAAGGGAATCAGCCTTTGTTGCATTTTTGGAATCAGATGAGTCAGATATTCCTAAAAGAACGAAAAGGAAAGGCAAAATTAGAAATTCTTTGAAAGAGCAAAACAGAAGGTCCAAGTAGCTCTAACTAAATAGAGATGCAGGTCTTAAAACCATAAAATTTTTCAAGCAAGTCTTTTCACTGGCGTATTGTCCCATTAATACTCAATGCAATAGCAGGTAGGTCACTAACCAAGCTCATGGGGCATGGTGGGAATCAGTTTCGATCCAAACAAATCATTCCTACATGTATTAAGTCACAAACTAGAGTTCAAAGCGAAATTCATTGCTCAAGTGCTAATTCCAATAACCAACCAATAATAATAATAAAAAAAACCCATAAATTGATCTAATTCATTTTAGAAAAGAAAGCCAATAGGCTGATGGCAATTCTCTTTAAAATCATATAAATTCAACAAAATGACTACAACTTTTTTTCATTATTTCATTATTAAAAAGGCATCCTAGTGAGGTAAGTGTCTATTTTTGCGACTCAAAACTGTGACTCTAAGTCACGATCGAACACCCTTGCCTTTCATTGTTCCATCATAGTTTAACGATTTTGCAATATAATTCTATAAAAATTCGAACAAAAAATATTTACATAAAACAGAAATTCATACATATAAAACACAGAATAGAAAAATAATAATAATAGCACACACGTCACCAATAAATAACCAGCAAAAAGAAAAAGAAACAATAAGTAAATATATTAAAAAATAAAAGGGAAGAAAATCAAAGCAGAAGATGAACGATAAACATCCTGAAATTGCGATCTCTCTTCAATAAAAGGAAATTGAAAAAACTGAAAAAAAAAAATAAACGGGAAAAGGGAGTGGAGTGGAGCGATCTGAAAGACGAGCCTGAAACGAATTGTAGAGAAATTGAAGCCAGAAATAATAGAAAACGCGAACACCACGATCTGATACTCCAGATTCCACTCATCTTTCACCTCCTTCTACAATCTCACTCTCTCTCTCTCTCTCTCTCTCTCTCTCTCCGTGTCGCTGTGGAGAGATCGCCCTTCTGTTTCGTCTCAACTCTTTTTTGAATTTGGGACTTGCTAAGAGCCATCCGTCGGCATAATAATAACATATGTCTTACCTCAATAACAATAATAATAATAATAATAACGAAAGAGACTATATAATTTCTTTATTTTATTTTATTTTATTTGTCGTGTTGCCGTTGCGTTTTCTTCTCCTTGTATCAAAATTGGTGGCTGGCTACAACGGTACTAGTCGTCGTCGTTGGGAATATAACAAATAATAGAGAATTACAATTTTTATAATTAAATTTTAAATATTTTCATTTAAATTCTTAACATTTTAAATTAGTTTTCATTGAATTTTTTTAACATAAAAAGTGATTAAAATAATTAAAAATTGTACATCAATTAAATAAAAGTATAAACAATTTAAATGTTTCTTATTTTTAAAAATGTAAAATATATAAGACTAAAATGAAAAAATAAAAGGGGTTAAGATCTTAATGGTAAAAATTCTTAATTATTTAAGATTCATTTGCAACATACATCCTAGTGAGTTTGTTGGATATTCAATTATCCTAATTGTCGCCTCTATGTCTTGTATAATTATCCTGCCGAAGAATAAAATGGCTTTGGGCTATTATTTTCTAGTTTGCGCCCAGACCAATGCATGGATTAATTGAAAAAAAGAAGTCTAAAAATACCTCAATAGCCCATAATCTTCCTTTCCTCCTCGGTGCCAATGCGACATTGTTGCCGAACCAACTCATGATCCAGTATTTTGTTTTACTTAGCCTCTGATTGCATTAAATTGTTCTGGAGGGCATGAAAAAAAAAAAAAAAAAAGAAAAAAAGGCGGGTTTATGACCAAAAAGCAGGGAAATTTTTCTTGCTTTGCTGGTCAGAATTAAGTAAAATTCGTCTGAATTCCTATAGCATTGGTACAAATCGGCCGAAGCACATTTTATCCTTTTGATCAAAATGATAATGTGCCCCGAATAACCTCAACATACAAGCATGAACCAAGGACACAACAGAGTACAAGAAAAACAGAGATAAAATAGTATCTTCAAATTCAAAAGACCAAGACTTTCTATGTCTGTCAGGTGTCAAGGCCCAATTCACATAGAATTGTCTTACTTGAAGCATTTGGCATCCAGAAGAGGTTCTCCCTCAAAGGGCTCCTGGTCTTCA
>CM038599.1:3864439-3877075 GCA_021533255.1 Ceriops tagal | reverse complement strand
CCATAAGACACATGGCATTACAGAGGTAACAACAATATTATTAAAAAGAAACTCACATGAAAGTTTCATCTTTGATGCAAAATGATTCTCATCAAAGAAATTCTCACACATACACATCCCACATCATCAAAGAGTATCTAGTGGCCAAAGAAAATTGTGGGACTCAATTCACCACATGTGATCAAACCTCCCAATGATGGGAAGTGCAGGTTCATGCATGTGTGTGAGTGGGATTGAGTTTCCTCTGCCAAATGAGATCTTAGATCTACACAACCAACAAAACAAGGAAAATCAACAAATGAGAGCTAATGGCCTGTAAGTGGAATGGAAGGATGGAATGCAAACACTATTGCTGGATGAGACGTACAGAAAAATTGCTAGATGAGACATACAGAAAAAGTTGAACTTCATTGAGAAATGCAAATGCAATGTTGGAGAGAAGTGGACAGTAAAAGACATCAAAATAACAGAAAATGGAACAAAGAAAAAGTTACTCACTGGAGGAAGATAAGGAGCAAAACCCATTCTAGGCATAATCCAATTCCTAATATTGACATCAATCTCCAAGGATGCAAAATCGATCCACTGCTCAATATGGCCCTACAGATCAATGTATAAACTTGTAAACATACATGGATAACCAAGAAAAACAACAACAGAACATGGGCACTCACATGAAGCAAAGAGCCGCCAAAAAAACAAAAGAACACAAAACAAATCAAGACATTCGAAACTTACATAATCAATTAGGGATGAACCATATAGAGGATTGTCAGCCTTCAGGTGGGTAACTGCAGCAAATGGGCTTCATTCCAATACAATCATGCATGAAAGTTAGATAGGGCAAGAAAAAGAGGGATGGGTCTTACCGTAGCGGGCAATTGCATTGCTCTCAAATATAGGACCATCAGGTGTCTCCAGCACAGGAACCTAACATATCAAAATTTCTCTTAGAAATCTCCAATCAAAGGCAGGTCAAAGTAAATTGCATAATCTTTGGCATAAATGGGAACCATAGAAGCCAACCTTCCCAATAGGGTTCATCTTAAGAAACCCAGGTGTTTTATTTGAAACACCCATCTCAAAGTTCTCGACCAGTGCGACTTCCACCCCATTGTATTCTGCCACAATGAGTGTCTTGTACGCATTTTTGTTTGTCTTTCCAGCATGCAATATCTGAGAAAAGAAATATATAACCACCTTAGCCTTCAACAAGTAAATATATGGTGAGTTATATGTGTACATGCAGTAACCAATAACTAAAGTTCCTTATGTTAACAGGATATTTTATACAGCAGATACTACATATTAATTTATGTATAATATCAAAACACCGGCTGCATATGATTTTAGTCTAGCATAAATCGTGAATTAGGAAATTAAAAAAAATAAAAAAATCATCTCCATTGAAAATAAAAGGTATCTTGGAACTTCTAATCACAGGGGACATCCCACCAAACAATTCATTTCAAGTCCATCAATTCAGCAAATTAGTAGAAGATGGCCACCATTCACACACCCAAGTAATTTAATCTGAAACAAAAAATGCCATTTGATATGGCGATGAGGATCCTATCAAAACTAAAATAAAATACTCATTGACAGCAAAATATTGGAATGCAATTAGAAACGTCTAAAAAAACAGAGAATTAAACAATATCAGGCCAATATTACAGAAATTCTGTTAGATTATTGACATGCGAAAGGAAAAAAGCAAAGACAAATTACACAAACAAAACGAAAAAGAAGAAACAAAAAAAGAAATAGCTTCTCGATATCAAAATTAAAATGCCATTCTACACCATAGTCACTATCTGCAATTCATGCATAGATAGAAAACAAAAGAACTAAATCATTAATCACAATTAGACAATAATCGAACTCACCAGAGCCATGGGGCTTCACGGAAAAACGCTTCGCTTTGATTTTCAGATCTCAAAACAGAAACGAACGATCGTTAGAACAAAAAGAAAGAAAGAAAAAAAAAAGGTGGTCTGGCTTACGAGTATTGGGCGTTCGTTCTTCCGAAAAGCACGAGAGCTGCGACTGGCTGTGGGCTGTGTGTGAGCTCTTTAGGGTTTTTGCACAGTGGGAAATGGCACAAAAAATGGCTGTAATAGATTTATTTTATTTATTTATTAGTCAATCGAATCTAGACTCCGTATCCGGATCCAAAACGCATCATTCCCACTGCAAAATCCAGATTAAAACTATTGATAAAAATGTTATTAGATTGGGTCACGGGCCCTAATGGGCCCCCAATGACCTGTTGTATCCAACCCCATTCCAATACGCCCAACTACGAAACACAAAACCCTATCTCACTCAGACTAGAGTAAACGACTAATTAGTTATTTTTCTCACGCCATAACATTATTTAAATTTAGTGGTATAAAACACGTCGCATTATTTCGAGTTAGGTTATTTTTGGATCAAGGTCTACCTGTGAATTTTTTAAAAAAATAAAATTTTCATTTGATCATATATACATATATGTAAATATGTTGATAAAATTTTTAAAATATTATAAATGTAAACAAATAGATAACCATATAAAATAAATAATCTGATATCTATATATATAAATATAAACATAACCATATTTTGTTTTCTAAAAAAAAAATATTCATACCTTTCCTAATTAAAATAGCATAAAATATATTTTTTAACATAAAATCCATGGTTTAAATAAAAGAATTTTTCTAAAAAAAAGTTTGATTATGGATTAAATTAGGTCAAACCCTAAATTTTTTAATTTGAGTCAAGCCATTTTTATGCTGAGATTTGTTAGATGGTTTGAGTCAAATTGAATTTTAACATCTCTAATTACATGATTAACATTTAATTACTTACATTTTTTATATATTTCTGGCCTTTACCATGTTGCTTTAAAAAAAATGAAACTAAGAATTACCCAATTACTTTTAATTAAGGTAAAATAAGAGTTTGTTGAAATGCAAGACCAATTAAGGCATCTTTATATGGTTGGATGTCACTGGCCCATTAATAGAGATACTAATTAAGATATTCTTGATTATTTGTTAGGTGTTAATTAAAGGTAAAACTTAGTTTTACACTTTTGTACTAAAAAATGCTTGAAGCTAAAAAATTAAATTACCTAAGTCATATATAAAATTTAAAATAGATTAATATAATTCATTCTTCAATAAGTCTTGTTAGGAAATAACTAGGAAACATAAATGGATTCTTGAGTTTTTCAAAAAAAAAAAAGGCTTTGGCTTTTGTTTATCATTCACATTATACGTATTTTATACCTATAAAGATATTAATCATTTATGTTTATTATATGTTTTAAATGTACTTTGTGGCTGTGCAGATGATATATCTTCGATTATTCTGCATTTGTAAATTAATAAGATGACTAAAGATGGTGTAGTGGAGGGAAAGACTTTACATACTACTAATATGAATCCAACTTATGCACTAATCAATGTGTCTATGGTTAAGGATTATAAGTTAAATAAAAAGGTTGCTTATATTGGGGTAATTGATTGCTAATAAACCATGGTGGTAAAGAGTTGCAAGAAGTTAAAAGGAATGACAAAGAAGATCTTTTAAATAGGTTGAAAGCAAATAAAAGTCTAAAGTCTAATAACGATAAAATAGACAATGATTAGGTAAAAAGTAAAAATATTGATACTGATAAGTTAGGTATTCCATTAATGGAATCTGATTATATTTCAATAGAAGATCCTAGCAACTATGATCATACAAATGAGGAATTTGAATTTGCTAATAAAAAACTTAAGAGGAGGAGCAATAGAAAAAGATACAATCAAGGTACCAAGTACTAATTTTGGAGATTGAAATGCTTTTTGATGGTAAGGTTGAATTTTAGAAGGCAATTTCTAAATATGTTATAAAGATGAGGTTTGATATTAGGTAATCAAAGAATGAACTAAAGAGAATTATTGTTAAATGCTACAATGGTTATCCATGGAAGTTATTTATAACCATGGATAAAGATTTACAACTTTTCATTATCAAGACTTACATTCCTAAACACAAATGTGCAAAAACAAATAGGTGTGTCATAATTAACTCAAGGTTCCTATCAAAGAATTTAAAAGAGAAAATTTTAGAAAAACTTAAGTTTAAGTTGATAAATAAGAAAAAGATGTTGAGAAATGAATATAACCAATGTCATATTAAGGATGTGTAGAATTATAAAGAAGATTATAAATGAATATGGTGGTGCATATGCAAAAAAATTTACTAATTTTTGGATTTACAAGAAGGAGTGATTGCTCAACAATTTAAGGATCATATGTGATATTGACATGAAAAGAAGAAGGTTAGTGAGTTAATAATTTTTAAAAGATTTTATGTATGCTTTGTTCTGTGCTAACAAGGTTAGAAATCAAGGTGTTGAAAAATATTTTCTATAAATAATTATTTCTTGAAAGATATGAGAGTAAGATTTTAAGCGTCATTGAGAAAGATACTAATAATTAAATATTTCCAATAGATTGAGTTGTTGTTTAAGTGAAAAAAAAATCTTGAAAATGCTTTTTGTAATTATTGAAAACAAACTTGCATTTAAAGAATATGAATAATTATACTATGATATCTTACAAATAAAAGTAAGAATTACAATTAATTAAAAATGTTCTTAGTAAAAATGACATTGTAAAAATTTTTAGTTCATACATTATTTTATGTTTATTTACATTTGATTTAACTTGTTTTTTACATTTTTGTTCCTTTATAGGGTTTATTACAATGGTAAAAAAGTGTTGTAAAAAATAAAGCATATAAATTATACTAGGCACATTTTCATGAACCGGTAGAAGAAATAGAAAAAACATGATCTAAGGTACTTATTTTAGGCAAATGTGAAAGCATATTATGTGTAAAATTTAAAAGTTCAAATCAAAAGGTTAGATAAATTTGCATCAAATTGTGTATATAACAAGCAATCTCTTAAAGGGATGGTATAAGGCTTTTGTAAGTATTACACCTCTATGTGATTCAATGGATAATAATATATGTGAAACATTTAATAAATGGATTTGAAAAGCAAGAAATAGGTGAGGAGATTTGTAAAATAAAATAAGTGTGTAAAAAAGAGTATTGAGGAATTAAGGAAAGGAAGAAACTTGTACCCAATTATTCCTTAGTTTAAAATAGGTTAAACATATATGAAGTTGTCAAAAGGAATGATAAGCACATAATTTTTTTAAAGACACAAAAGTTCATATATAGGATATAGGATCTTATAAGAATATCATTGCAGTATACCTTTTGTGCAATCTACAATGTCAAGTTAAGTTGGTTTTAAAGTTTATGATTACACTAGTGTACATAAAGACTCTTTTTTTTTGGCTTATATACCAATAATCAATACAACTAGTTAAAGGAATTTCTAGCCAAGAGTAAAAAATAAAAAGTTTCCTCCTTCAAAATTTAAGAAAATGCCTAATAAATCCAAAAAAAAAACAAAAAGGAAAGACAAAGATAAGTTAAATTAGTAAACTAATATTGAGCCTAAACATTTAAACTTTCAAAAAAAAAGGTTAAATTTAAAGTACAAAAGTTATAGACCGAGAAGGCATGATAAGAAAAATTGCAAGAATCTAAATATCATAACTTTAAAGATAAATGTTTACATTAATTTTATTTTAATGTTGTATTAACTTACATTAATTTTACTATGTTATTTATTAGGTTGTTAACCAAATCTTAAAAGGATAAGAAAGTCAAAATACTTCAAATATAACTTTTATAGTTACTGATTGTAATAATGTCAATTTAGCCAACATTGGTTTTTTGTATGGTAGAATATATATAAATTTTACCAAAGTTAAGAAGAATAGAACTAAAGGTGTTGGAAAAGCAAAAAACAAGAAACGTAACATTAGTATAACTATAGATGTAAATCACTAATAAATGTTCTATAGCCTATTTTTATACAACATTGTTAAGATAAGAATGTCTACATACAATGTAAGATTTTTTTTTTTTTTTGGAAAGGGTAAATGATAATAACAAGGCATAATATGATATGTAACTAAGCTATTTACTTCTTAACAATATTCCATTACAAATTAAATCACATGATGGTTTGAACACTGAGAACAAACAAAGGATGAAATGTCTAGATCCTTTAGAGTTTGAATTGCCTTTAAAAGACAAAGGACTTTAATGGAAAAGAAAGGATAACATCACAATAAGGCAACTCCAATAAGTATGACAATTTTATTTACTTCTTAGCCAAATTAATTTGCTTTAAAAAGTGTAGTTTAAGCTTATTTTATGATTATTTAATGCTTGTAAAGAGGCAATTAATAAAAGAAAAAAACAATCATTCATGCATAAATGACAAATCAAACATTGGTAACATGACTAATATTGTTGAGGTTGAGAAAATTAATGGTGCAACTATTGTTAAAGACTCAACACCATATGATTTCCTAAATGAATAGAGGTCACAATCTATTGAAGCTTATATTCCAAATGTTGACCAAGAACTTTAAGCATATACTAATAATGAACATTAAATTTTATGGTTTTATACCAATTAGACAATCATTATTTTCATATTTAATAAGATGACTAAATACACTTGATAATTGTAGAAGATGATAAGTTATGATTAAGATCTTGAACATCATATCAAAAAGCCTATATTCTTTAATTTATTTGTTCAATTTTCAAGCCTTATAAGTTTATTCTATTAATTTCTATAAAAAAGCTTTGCAATTTACATATGTAACATTATTGATTAAATTCTCCCACTTTTTAGCTAAGAGATTATAGAATTGGTGCATTGTAAAATGGTTCTTTACATATAAAATAGACATAGATTCTGTGGTTTTATGTCAATTAGCTTAAAATTGATAAGCATTTTAAATCAAGTCATTCTAACTCTGAGTGATGTTATAATTTGCAATTTCATATAAATAGTCTAAACCACCACTACCAACAATAACACTCAGCCTTTCTCTATTTAAGTATTGTCGAAAGTGAAAACCATTAAAGAAAAAAAAGGTTTCCTGAACTTTATTTGGAGCCCCATTTATAGTTTATAAGTATAACCATATTAACTATGAATGTTTACATTTTAAGGGTAATAATTAAAATCCAAGACTAATTAGCTTACCATCAATACCATATAAATCTTTATTTATTGTCAAAGGATCATAATTATGATATACAAATTGATGTTGCTTGGCACCAATTTACATAATAGTTGCAATTAGAATGTCTATACTTTTGCCAAAGAAACTATTTTTTCTAATTAGGAAAAATTACAAATATCTATATTTCTACTTATATTAGTAACCTTGGTTAGATCTTATAGAGCATGAATCATTTATCCGCTAAAAGTATGGTTAAAAACATTTGTGTTTCCTCTAAACTCATAAAACATCTTTCCTTTGTAAGATTTCATTGGTGTATTAGAAACATTTATGTTTCCTCTAGAGTTGTAAACCATTTTTTTGAAATCAATTAATGCATTAACAACAAGACCAAGGCTTTAATCTATCTTAATAAAATCATTATGAAGTAAACCAAGTAAGTTAATGGGATTTCTTTTCCCTTTCAAGTTCATTTATTACACTAAAAGATATTTTATTATCACTAAAAGCAAGGTAATGGTGTATAAGGATTTGGACAATTTAGAGTCTAGCATAAACAGGTGAAAGACTGGTATTCCATTTCCATAAAAAATTTTAATTAAATTATCTTATTGAAATTACAATAATAAGTCTAATATGATTGTGAAAACTTACAAAATTTGTATAAAACTTCATAATATCATAATAAGGATACTCCAACAATTTGTAATGGTCCCTTAATTATAGGAACTATCAATTACATATTAATATAGTTACAACCCACTAATAACATAGTATAAAATATTATAGTCAATTTGTTTAGATATAATGCTTTTTGCAACTGTTTTCTTTCAACCTTTCTTCTTGATTTTACTATTGCAACTTTTATCCATAACACAATCATATCATTAACCAAATCCTCATTCACACTAGTATTTGTTATAGTAATCTAATTCTTTTCACTAAAGTTTTTTATTTCTCTTTTCACTCTACTAATTTGACTCCTTTATAAATTAACAACTTCTTTTATATGTTTAGAAAAATGATTATCTTCCCAAATGAAGATTTTTTGCGTACAAACCTAAAGACACGAACAACATATGTATTAAACATTTTCTCAAAACCATCTATTCTTTATTTCCCTTAATGAAACCAAGTACATTTTATTTGCAAAGACAAATGATGAAATTCCTTAAGAAGAAGACTTCACCGTTAAAAAATTAGTCAAACATTAGTTGGTAATTTAGGTATAACCAAAACCTTGTGCTTTGGTTGTAATCCATCCAAGACATATTTAAGTAAAATAATTCTCCACATTTATAACAAATCAACTCCTATAAAACATTATCAACTTGCTTCATGATAGATCAAAAAATCCAATTGAGTATAAAAATATATTCTTAAATCAAATTTGTAAATAAATAAAAATTTGAATATAAAATAGAGGAGAGTGATTAATTAAAGGAGGTCATTTCAATGGAGTTAGAAAAAGATAGAAAATAAAAATAAAAATGATAAATTAAGAGAGAGGAGCGACGTTTTATCAAATATTAAAGAAAAAAAAATAATTATAATATATTTTTTTTAAAATGTTTTATTAATTTTTTTCTAAAATTTAAAACTCATATTACATAAATAATTTAATAACATAATAATAAGAAAGAGTTACATTTGTTTTATACTTAATAAAAATATTTAATATAAATAAATTTTAATTAATAAAATTAATATATTAAATGAATTTAAATAATAATAATAATCTAAGTATAATTACAAAATTTTTTAATCTAATTAATGGATTTTATTTTTATTTTTTTTGGGGGGGCCTTAATCTAACATTGTGAATTTGCACAGCAAATGGCTACAGGAGACTTTATACTGATAGGTGTACTGTATATTTATGATAGGGGGCGATCGAATAGGTGTAATGTGCACGCACGCCTGCAACACAGTTCTGTTCCCTTTTTTCTTTTTTTGGTAGGTTGGATGGAACGTTGACGTTGGTCCATAGCCAAACGCAACTGCATTACAAATATTTTTTTTCAAATTCAAAATTTTTTGGTCAAAATTTTTGACAAAAAAATAAGAAAATAAAATAATATAGTGCCCTCTTTACTTTTACTTGACTGGCACTAGCAGTGAATCCCGGGGGCGTTTTGGTCATATCAGTGAGGGGAGCAAGTAGCGGCTAATTATCAGGGCCACATTATTTCCGCTGTCTAATTTCTCCGTCGCCGTTCCGCTCTGATTTTTTTTTTTGTTTTTTGAAAAATAAAAAAATCCATTTAAATAATTTAAAAAAATCAGAAAAAGAAAATTCAAGAATTATACACTGTACTGTATCCGTCACCGTCGCCTTCTTCTTCCAGTCTCATAGATACGTGTCATTTCCGTGTGGGTTTGTGTGTGCAGTTAATGCAGCTTAAATCACGCAAGTGAAAAAGAAAAGAAAAAGAAAAACAAGGAGAGACAGAGAGAGAGAGTGGAGGGGGAGTGGGGAAGGTCATGGCGAGGAGACCGGACGAGGAATACGATTACCTGTTCAAGGTAGTACTAATTGGGGACTCGGGAGTAGGGAAATCGAACCTGCTCTCCCGATTTACTCGCAACGAGTTCTGCTTGGAGTCCAAGTCCACCATTGGCGTCGAATTCGCCACCCGCACTCTCCAAGTACTCTCTCTCTCTCTCTCTCTCTCTCTCTCTCTCTCTCTCTCTATATATATATATATATATATATATATATATATATGTATGTATGTATGTATGTATGTATGAATGGCTGTGTGCGTAGCATTGGTTTTGTTTTGACTTGATCTTATTCTCATTTTGTGTATAATTCTGATCTGGAAGTCTCTAATTTTTCCTGGTTGCGATCTGATTCAATCCGCTAGCTCTTGATAATGAAAAATAAAAATTAAAAAAAAAACAAGAAAAAGGGAAAAAGGAAAAAAGGAAAGCAGTGCTAGAATTTTCTTTTTCTTCTGTTCAGTTTTGGATCGCATTTTCATTTATTGTGCTTTCTTTTTTCATTCTTGTTCTCTTGAAATTCTGTGCCGTGGGTACTGCAGCCTTAGTTCTGACGGCCAAAGTCTTACAGTTTCAATCGAAGGGTTTTTTTTATTATTATTATTATTATAGTTAATCTCGTCGGAATTATTTATGATTTCTGCTGTCACGGCCTTTTCTCTTTGGGATGTTAGAACTGAATTGGCTCAATTCTCTAATGAGTAATGATGCGGCCCAATGAAATGTGCTTGTCAATTTTGTATTACCATGTTGCTTTTGGGGGAACTAGTGGTGTGTGTTGTTGAAAGGAATTGCTTGCTCAATGCAAGGAAAAGAAGCCACTATCTGAAGAAACTTGCTTATACAAAGACATTTGAGATTTTCAAGTATGCTGCAGGGATCTCCTTGGGGGTAGGATCAGCATAGTCGTGTTGGAAAATACATGGATCAAGGATGTACAGTTTCCGTAACCATCTCTTTATGCAATATGAGAAAATGAAAGGACCATACTTAGATTGTTCATTCACATTCTGCACAAGTGACAAGAATAGGAAATGGAGACTTTATATATGAATGTCGCAAATCAAAATCTGGCTTTGTGAGCAGCAGGATAGAACTAATGGATTTATGCGATTGATCCTAGTTGTTGTCAGATTAGTGCTTTAATCAAATAGAGTTGAGTTGATCTGCCATTAGAATTGTAAGGTTTCTTCTGGAAATTACCCTTTTCAGGCAATGCCACTTTAAGAACTGCATGTCCAGAAGCAAAATGAGACCAAAATAAGTTAATGTAGAGAACCAATTGTGGAACATCTCCATCATGAAAATGTAGAGGAATAACTCACATCCGTCATATCATGTGGAGTCTCTACAATTTGTAAACAATTTAGGAGGTTATGTGCCAGCATCTTGAGGATTTCATATTGGCTGCCTTATAATACTTAGAGTAGGAGCTTGGTCCAATTTGTTCACACTCTCTGTCCGGAACCCTTTTTGATTTTGACCATGTCAGTGGTTATCCAGATCTTATTTTAGGACACTGGAGGGGCTTGAACCTTGCTGGAATAATATGATAGCATGTGACTAGGTTTGGTGAGTGTGATATGGACAACAATTTTCGTAATCCTTGGGGTGCTAGTTACCCTAACCTGGGTCTATGCCTATTGCTGAAGAAAGACTATTAGTCTTCTATGCGTGTCGTGGTGGGAGCCCATTGGGTTACTAGACACAAATAGCTCAAGGCTTCCTTGATGGCATCACTTTGAATTTCTTTTCATTGCCTTCTCAAATTCTCCATGAAATGTGGTTATCTTTGCCCTTTACATTTTTATTCTCTGGCATTTTTTGATGTGAATTCTGTGGTTTCTTGTCGGCCCTTATGTTTCAAGTATGACAAGTTGTTAGGATTTACGTACCATAAACTTCATCCAAGTTTGGCTGCTGATGCGCAATGATACAAATTTTTGTCTTGTTTTCAGGTTGAATGCATGTGTGACAAGCCAAAAATGAGCATTATTATGTTTTACGTATGCTTTTGTGAGCATGTTCTTGTGTTGCATAAAGATAGAGATTTTTGTCTTCTTACAGGTTGAAGGAAGGACCGTAAAAGCTCAAATATGGGACACAGCTGGGCAGGAGCGATATAGAGCAATAACCAGTGCCTACTACAGGGGTGCTCTTGGAGCCCTTCTAGTGTATGATGTTACAAAACCAACAACGTTTGAAAATGTCAGTCGATGGCTCAAGGAGCTGAGAGACCATGCAGACTCCAACATCGTGATCATGCTGATTGGGAACAAGACTGATCTGAAGCATCTCCGAGCAGTAGCTACTGAAGATGCTCAAGGATATGCTGAGAAAGAGGGGCTTTCATTCATAGAAACATCGGCTCTTGAAGCAACCAATGTTGAGAAAGCTTTCCAGACAATACTCTCAGAGATATACCGTATAATCAGTAAGAAATCAATTTCGTCTGGTGAGCCCGCACCTGCTAGTATTAAAGAAGGGAAGACAATCGAAATCGGAGGATCTGAGTCTAATACAAAGAAGCCTTGCTGCTCTTCATCCTAAACTGCTTCCTGCATCAGTCACTGCTTGTCCCTCTTCCCTTTCATTGGGTTTATTGTTTCAACTTTCTTTCAAATCTCTTGCCTGTTTGTGCTTTTTATAATCTTCATAAATATTTTGATCGAACTATTGCAGAGTTTTTCATTTTTTTTCATGATATATATCTTAATAGTTTTGCCCGCTTTGCAATGATCTTTGATCATGCGTTTGCTTTAATACCTTTCGTGTAGTGATGCGAGGGTAGGGTTAAAATTGCACCATTCAAGAGTCGTCTTTTCTAATCGTCAATGCTTGTCGATTGTTGTTACTTATTACCGATAAATAAAATAACATTACTTATTACTCATAACTCATCCATTCAAAGCCTAGGAAAATCAAAATGAGGAATGTGCCATTGTTAATTGGTTAGACAACAAGTTAATGACTAGGGAGGAGAGACTGTAATTTATTGCCATCAACTTTCTGGGTTAAAGGCATGAAA
>CM038599.1:3773447-3864429 GCA_021533255.1 Ceriops tagal | reverse complement strand
GAGACTGTAATTTATTGCCATCAACTTTCTGGGTTAAAGGCATGAAAATAAGGCATCGGTCCTTGGTAAAGTTTTCGCAGGAATTGCAAGGGAGAAGAGTTCTTGGCATGGGGTGGATGTGGCTCTGTGCTAACGCCTTGCAGGAGACTTTGTTTCTGCGGTTGCTTGCGTTCAACGGCAGCCCACCCTAGAGGATCACCTCTCGTCTGTGAATCCTTCATGCTAGCAATCTTGCAAAAGTTAACTCAGTGTTGTAAACAGGTGTGGCGCAATCGTCGGGCTATATTGCTGGGCAATCATGGTCGAGTATAATGCCTTTGCAAATAAACTATTCATTAAATCATAGTTGATGTAGAGATAAATATCAACATTATTATTTTTTCAAGAAATACTATTATTGAGAGTTTACCTTATCAAAAAAAAAAGAAAAAAGAAAAAAAAATCTCTTATTATTAAAATAAAATAATTAAATATAAAAAACATTTAGCTTTTTTAATACAATATATTTGCTCAAATTTGAGGATTTTGTCACATTTAACACAAATAGCGCAACAATTTTCTCTCATTTAAGTATATACAGGGAGAAATTTTGTACATAAAAATAAACCATACAAAGTCTAATTGCATTCCAGGACTAACATGTACTTAATCTTAATGCACAAACATGCAAATCTTAAAAGCAACTGTGGAAAATATTTCTAGGTACCATGGAAATTCTAATTCCCATCGGACATATGCACTAGGGCAAATTTCCTGCTTATAAAGACCAAAATTCTCGTCAAAACGGTAATTAGTAACGCATGTGCAACAGTGAAAACATTAGAGCAGTATACCCCACTTAAAAGTAAATACATACAACCAAAAAGAGATAAAAAAAAAAAAGTACAAATACATACATAACTATACAGTAAATAGGATATTAAAAAACTAATAATAAAAAAAGGGAGTCTAGGGCTCTCCATTCCCACGTTCATCAAATAGACTGTTTGGGCGTAAGGATCCCATTACTACTAATTTATAATGAAATAATATTTTTGCCATGCCAAAACTCGCTTTTTAGTAAATAGGACTTTACATAAAATAAATTGTATTGTATTATATTATATTATATTATATATGGTTATGTACAAATCAATAATAAATATAAGATAAATAATAGAATATACATGGTAATTGACCAATACCATATATATATATATAATCATATCTTTCTTATTAATTAACTAGCTTAAGTAAAGATAAAATTATTTTTACAATTTAGTAGACCACTCCTTTGGAGGTAGAAATCTCACATTCCCGGAATGATAGCGTTAAATCCCAAGAAAATAATATCAGCACCCACTTTTTTAATTTAAATATGCAAATATGAGATTACGATTTACGAGTTAACATTCCTGGAATGTGGGTAGAAATGTTCCACTTTAAACGGCCTATTGTTAAATCTTTCTGTCATTGCTAATCCTGCACAGCTGCGTGCTAAGGTCAATCACTGCTATGTCAGGCGGCTAGGGAACGTACAAATTTCTTTTTACAGACAGCTTAAGGTACAAAATACTTGACAATATCAAGAAGTCTCACATCATAATTAAGTTAGTAGCATATTTAGGTCCTGCACTCGTTCGACAAATATGTAAACATTACAGCATCAATGGCTAACCACAGCAATTGCTCTTCTGCTGGATTGGCAGCCCCTTCATTTGAACAGTTCCTGTTGACTTGTTTGCAGCTGTTTGGCTACCCATTCTGCAGGAAATTTTCACAACCACAGATGAACACATACAATTGTACATGCTAGCGTAGATTGATTACATCCCATCATGAAAAATATAAAAAATAATTCACTCAAGATAAAGTTTATTGATAAATTATCAGCAGAATCAGTTTCCAAATGTGGGACAAAAGAAAATCATCCAAATTTAAAAGGATTATTCCATGAACCATGTTTTGGAAAGTAAAATCACGTGAAATTCAACCACCTCCGGGCTTTGAAACAATAATGTGATGGTGTAAAACCAGTGGTAATATCCCACCAATCCATAAGGTGAAAGTAGGAAATTGGTAACAGAAGCTTCCACTTTAACTCAGTAGCACCAAACCAAGACTTCCCAATTACAGACATCTTTACATGATTGGGTCTTATTGCAGTCAAGTGGATAGAATTTCGGGTGTCAAGATTACCTTTTTGACAAAAAAACAAAAAATGAATGTATGAATATGACAGCTCCTGTGAACTATCTCAAATTTTTGTCATATTTTTTTGTTATGCTAATGGGAGCCATTTGAGAAACTTGGAGCAGGTGACTTTCATAAACATCTAACCACTCCAACAATCACCATGAAACCACACTTCGTACACACACTAAAAATAGTCAAACTGGCAGTCTTTTTTTTTCTTTTTCTTTTTACCTTTTCTTGATTTCACCAGCCATTGTCAAGAAAGCTTGCTCCACATTTATTGAATCTTTAGCACTTGTCTCTAGGAAAGGGATGCCCAGTTCATCTGCGAAGGCCTGTGGTCATTGGGTACCAGAAGCAAAATCAGTATAGATTAAAGCAGACAACATAAATTAATTAGAAAAAAAAAACCATTTGGACAGCCCTTATTGATGTTTCATCATAATAAGGCATTTGTTACTACTGCACTTTGGTCTGCCAGTACTTCATTCATATAAATCAATGGTATCCTTTGCCTCCAAGGACTAGAAGAAACATCAACACAGCACACACATGCTGAATCTTGTTTATGTCGTTATACCCTCAAAACTCCTCCTTCATGGCAAGATTTCTCATCCTTTAGTCAATGTGTTTCAAGAATCTATACCTGTCTCAAATTCTGCATACTAAGATGTTTCCCTTGCTGTAAATAGTGTGACATGCCAGTTGCAAAGACAGAAAAGCAGCTGAAAGAGAATTTACTAAATACAAATAGCAACTGAACAAGCGGCCATGATTAATGCTAAACAGGCCAATTTGGGGAATAAATTTATTGGATTAGCTGGAAAGTTCCCAGCTTCATTATGGTGTGTTCCCAGAAGAAACTCATCAGAAAAGAAAGTATCATGTAAATGATTGAGGAAATTTAATCAAAAGTGACCAATGGTACCAAATATACCTTTGCTGTTTGTGTATCCACAACCTTGTTCTCAACTAGATCACATTTGTTTCCAACTAAAAGCTTGCAGACAGTATCATTTGCATATCTATCAATCTCATTCAACCACTGCTTCACATTGTTGAAACTCTCCATCTCAGTAACATCATAGACTATCTGTTACAATACCCATACAAATTGTAAATTACCAGCTGTTTTAAATTGCTTTGCATAAGAGAATTATGTATGGAAGTGTATGAACATCAGTAGTAGCACATGGACCTTTTAGAATTTTATAGCCAACAGTCTACCCTAAACAAAATTTTGATTCAGGAATCAGTTACAAGGTTAAAGAGGGTGAAAAATGGATCTTGTAAAAACAAACATTGAAATCTATGAAATGCTAGGAAAAATTGCATGCAATAATTGCATTGCAAACATGAGAAATAAGAAATTAACATTAAGACCATATCACTTGAGTCAATTCATTGTAAACAAGAAAAACATTTGATATTAGTCAGAAGTGTCAACAATTATCCAAATGAACTTCCCCAAAATACGGTATTCCAGAAGGAAACGAGTTTAACATTGATAGGCTCATGAATTGACAATAAGCATCTTTTAAAAGAGAAAATTGGAGTAAAGTAGCTTTATTTGATAAGCACTTGCAGAGTCCATGAATAAACAACTCCTCATGCACCTGGTCTGCAAAACCTCTCACACTTCTAACCCTATGATTACATGCTCAAGGGCTAAAAGATCTCCCATAATATAGAAATTTCCAACAGTAAAAATAAAAGATTAAGTACTTGCTGGTTGGGACACCTTGGTTGGAACCTTTTGGTTCCACACTTGAGTCCTAGTGATTCTCTCATCCTTTCATCGCCTTTTGGCCTACCTTGTGACCCCACTCTCCCCAAAAGACAAAAATTGAGAGAGAAAAAAATAAAAGGAATTAAGTTCTTACTATTATTCCATGTGCTCCTCGGTAATAACTACTTGTTATAGTCCGGAAACGCTCCTGTCCAGCAGTATCCCACTATATAGAGAAAAGGCAGTCAAACATCAATCACTGGGACAAAACAGAAATGCAATGTCGGTAACCCAATGTGATGTGTTATGGAAGGTTTAGAAAGGAAAAGGCCTACACATGTAAATTTGCTATCAATCATAAATATCAATATCAAGAAGATATGAAAACACTGTATCGCAGAAAAACAAGTTTCTTTCACACTGGGTTTCTCTTTTTCCCCACCTCTGGGAAAACAGATTTTTGAGGACACAGGCATATACCAAGCAAAAAGAAGATATTCTCACATCGCAGCATGTACCATAGTAGCAAATGAATTTCCCATGAAAGGTAGGGCAATGGAACTTAATTATTTTATGCCAGCAACAAAAGATGGAAACCGGGTACATGAAAAATTTTAAATTCAAACAAAAACTTGGGGGATCCCAACACACATGACCTATAAATATAGCAAAGCAAGCACACTTGCAAAAATTCCTCCTGTTGTATTTCATCTTTCATTATCCATACAAAAACTGAAAAGTAGATTCAACTCTCTAACAGCTTAATTTGCCTACACATAGCATCATTGAAGCTGTTGAAGCAGGTGATAAAAAGTGGTTGTACTCAAGGCAAACAACATGACTTGATTGAACTGCTGTGAGGCTAATCCAAATTTTGCTTTATGCAACAAATTTATCCAAAAATGGAAAAACGAGAGAGAGAGAGAGAGAGAGAGAGAGAACTGTCAGTCTGTAACAGTTGTCCTAAAAAAGGAGCTTAACTATCATAATTCAAGAATGGTATCAGACCAGTCAATGTAAACAATAGCAAATAAACTACCGATATTTTATGCACATGTTTATGTGGCATTAAAGACAAACAGTTTCCATCCACTAAAACAAACCCAAAGCCCAATCAATTTATTTATATATCCCAATTCATACATATTTCAGTTCTAATAATTAAAAGATGCAGAAGCACATTCTCAGATAGGCAAACAAACAATTCATTCCCTACCAAGCACTTTACCACATTTCCAAACCAGAATAGAACAAACCCATTAGATATCCATATGTCAAGATAAAGCAATTAATACTCACGATCTGCAGCTTAATTGTCTTGCCATCAAGCTCCACAGTTCTTATTTTCTGCAGGAAGACCCAAAATTTCAGCTCTTAAAAGCACCCACCCACCCAGAGACAAAGAGAAAGGCAGAGAGAGAGAGAGAGAGAGAGAGAGAGAGAGAGACTCACAAAATCGACGCCAATGGTACTGATATAGCTGTCTACATAAGAATCATCCTGAGAAAAAGAAAATAGATTTATAGAGCTCACTCACTAAGAACCCCACATGCACTTACAAACCAAATCTTCATATAATTAATTAGCAGCTTGTAAACAACTATACAATACTACATTATCTGCATTAAAGGTACCAAATAAATAAGAAGCAATCACCGATCGAACAAAAGCAAAAACAAAAAGGAAAAAAGGTTGTGAGAGAGAGAGAAGGCGGGAGGGTTAAGTGAAGTGAACTCACAGCAAATCTGAGGAGTAAGCACGATTTCCCAACGGAAGAGTCTCCGATGAGCAAGAGCTTGAACAGATAATCACTACCCAAAAAAAAACAAAAAAAAAAGAGAAAAACAAAAAGTTAAAAGTTAATGCAATAAAAGAAAAAAAATTAAAAGAGAGAAAAAGAAGACAAGGAGTGAATCGGCCATGAAATGCAGGAGGAAATCTACTATTCGTTGCTCATGACTGATTTTCGGAGCCGGAGGGCTCTACGCTTCTGTGGAAATGGAAAATAAAAATTAGCAGAGCCAGCTGCCGCTGCAGCACCGTGCAGAACTCAATTTTGATCTTCTCCCACAGCCACAAGGAAAAAAGTAGACGGACGTACGTGCGTGCGTGGCAGCTTATGAGAAGGGCGTCTGGGTCAGTCGCACCAATCCGCACGATCTTACATAAATAAATAAATAAATATATATATATATATATATATATATATATATATATATAAAGAATTAATTTAATTTAATATTTATATAAAAAATAAAAAATTCAAATATGATTGGATTACAATATAAAAACTATATAATTTAAAATAATAAATTTATTATACTCAAAATAAACAATAAGTAAGTGTAATAATTTTTTTTTTCTTTTTTTACAAAAAGTTTCTATTTTCGATTTGAAATTGCCCGACTCCCTTCTCAAAAAATAATTTAATAAATGTCTGCAAAAATTTTATAGAATATTTTTTTTTACAAAAATTATAGAAAAGAATATGGATAATCATGTTTGAATTGTTGAAGAAATTATTTTATTAAGCTTTTAAAAAAAATCTATACATAACCTATATATGAAAGTAAATGAAAACATTTACTGTTTGTTTGAATTGTTAAAAATTAGTTCAAAAAGTGTGTAGCAAATAAAGAAGTATATTTTTTACTTTTTAAATATTTTCAAATTTTGTATATTTTTTAGAATTCTTATGAAATTTTAGATTCTATCATAATTTTTAGATTTTTTATGATTTTTTTCTTTGAATTTTTAGTTTTTTTTTTTTTTGAGTTTTTGGAATTGTTTAAAAATTTTCTAGAATTTTGTTTTGTTTTTTTTAATTCTAAGAAACTTCATAATGATTTCAATTTTTTAATTTTTTGGAATTTTTCTTAATATTTAAAATTTTTTTGATTATGCTTAAAAGTTTTTATTGAATTTTTAAATTTTATTTGAAATTATCAAAATTTTATAAATTGTTTTAGATTTATTTTTGAATTTTTAAAAAATTTTTGGACGGAAGTTTAAGGCTAATGACCCGCCGATGGAACCGTCACGTCGCAAATTTTCTGCATCATCAAAAAAGTTAACTGTGTCAAAGTGATCGTCAACAACATCAGCTACCATGGCAGACGTTTTTTTTTTTTTTTTAACGTTGTTGTCCCTACTAGGACGATTTCATAGATACTGGCTCATTTATGGATTAATCAAAAGTTATTGACCCTATTATAAATTTATTCTCTGCATAAAACTCCGTTAATGTAAGAAATTACAAACAAAGTTATAATACCAAAAAAGCTTAAAAAAATAATTAGTATCATTGTTAGAATTATTATCATAGCTTAATGCATCTTTTTTATCCAAGATAGTTTGTAAGGAAATAAAATTAGTAGAAAACTAAATTGGAGTAAGACAAAGTATTTATCTTTCATTAATAAATTTTTTTTATCAAATTCAAAAAATGACAATGATTATATAAATACTTTGTAATTTTGGTATTTCTCTTTTAATTATAATATTTCTCTTTTGTCACGTGCACTTTCTCGTCAAGAATAACAATGTTAACAACGTAACTAATATCATTCATGTTGCCTATAGCAGGAGGAATCAAATTCACACAATAGGCTATATAAAAAGACTAAAATAATGTCTTGAATTCTCTCTTCAATAATTTGCTAATAGTTATGCAGTTAAAAGCATTGTTAGTCATCACATGGACTACATTTTCAAAATTAACAAATGACACAACTTATTAAACAACTTTTTTTTTGTTGATTATGAATTATCAATTGACTTAAAAATAAAAAAATAAAAAAAACAACTTTTTAGGATAATAAATCAAAAAAATTATCAAAATTCTTAGACATCCATTTGTAATAATTGTACAACCAATTTTATTCCATATGATAGATTTCCACAAAATTTCTTATCTCTTTAACATTTTTTGTCAATAAATGACCAAGAAAATCATAAAAGGAGGATTTGTGATTATGTTGTATCTAAATGGATAGTTTATGTTTCTATACCTTTAATGCTTTAAATTCAATTTATTATCAACCAATCTATGAGACCTTTTTATTATATCTTTGCTTAATAGCACTCTTTTTTAAGTTATATGTACAAAGGTTTATACTTGACATAAAAAAAAAATTCACAAATACTCATGGTTTCCTAATTCTTTTTTCCTTACTCTTAGCTAATTTACTCTTTTGTTTAAACCTAAAATAAGAAGATGGAATTAAAAAGATGTAACTTATTGAATATTAACATTAAGATCATGATATATTTGCCCTTTATAAGCCTTATATTTTAAGTTAAAAGGATTCAAGTTATCCAATATTTCTTATTCTTTTCTTTTTTTTTTTTTTTTAAGAATACTTATCAAGATTTTGCTCCATTTAATGTTAAACATCATGCCACACTTCTAGACAAGGTTTTATTTCCCCTTTCATTCTTATCAATAACCCTGTAATATAGGTAATGCTATTATCCATTATTAAAGACATTCTACAAAAATAATATTAGCCATGAATATAATTTAGAAATCTATATTTTTGAAAAAGGTTTAGTGCAAACTAAGTATAAATGGATTTTTTTTTTTCAAAAAAAAGAGTGAAAAACTAAAAATTTTCGTGAGCACTACCTATAATGCAAAGATGGTAGCAAGTATGCAATAATATATTAGGATTAACAATACAAGGATGGTAATAAGAATGTCAATTAAATCCACTGGCCAATTTGCTAGGTTAGGTTTGATAACATGGATGAACTAGATCTTATAGTTGTTTTATTCATCGATAATTATGGTGATAAAGAAAAAGAAGAAGATATTTAATCAAGTGATCATATAATTTCTATCGATGAGTAGGTAAGAAATTCATTACTTTAATTGACTTTAATTTTACTTATTACATTATGATGAATAAGTTCACAATAATGTTAGTTCATAAGGAAACATAATTTTATAGTTTAAAAAATTACATTTTAAATCAAACACAATTTTGTTAATATTTAGTAAATCAAGATATTAGATACAACATCTACTCCCTATTAGATGGCTATGTGCAAATCATGACAAGGTAAGTGGTGAAGGAGTTCAGACTCAAAAATATATTATTATCAAAATGGAAGTGCTTCCTCCATTCCTTTTTAAGTTTGCACCTTTAAAAGGAAAAAATGTGTTCTTAATTAAGAGGTGAAACTATGTTTAAATAAACAAATGCATGAGTATTACCTAAAGAAATGTATGGAGCCTTTGAGATCAATAAAAGAGATAAATTCATTCTAGCTACCCTGAACCTTTCTTATTAGAACTTCTTGAGGGTCCCTAAAAAACCTAGTTGTTTGGTTAAATTAACTAATTATGACTTAATTGGTCTTCCTTTAAAGGCTTTTCTTGCACACAATAATGTCTTATATGTTTTTCCCATACTAATGATTCTGATAAACAAAGGTACAAGGATTATGACTAATGTGCCTAGTGATGCCCCTAATGACTATATGGCATTGCATGATCTAAAAATAAAGTTAGCATTTAAGGCAAAGTATAGTATGAAGGATGAATGGACAATGCCTTTTAAGATTGAACCTATCATTGAGATTTCAAAACTTAAAGGCAAGGTTACTAAAAAAGTTTGTTTGGATTTGAAAATTAAGAGCCAAAATAAGAAAGAAAGCCAAAATTGACATTTATTAAGCATAAAGGATGTATCAAAATATAAAGGAATAATAAGTAATACATGATTACAATAAATTCAACAATCTTAATAATTAGGTTTGTTAATTTTATTAGTAATTTAGTTTTCTACACTTTCAGGTTTAGAAGGAATTGAGGAAGAAGTTATCTGGTGATTTTCTACTATTGAAAAGCAATTTATGTTGCATGTTCTATAATTTTGGTAAAGTGTCAATTTAGAGTAATTTATTGATTTGTTCTTATTGCTAAATTGTGAAAAGTCTTACTAGAATTTATAAAATTATATATATCTTAATCTTTTTAATGTTAATATGTCACGATGTCTACGTCAATGCTTTATCAATGTATTCAAATGGCCATAACAAAAATGGGTTATCTTTGCTTTCTAAAAGTAAAAAATTAGGTCAAAAAAATATGAAGAACATAACTTAAAGTTTATAATAATAATAAAAATGACACAAGACTTTTACAATAGTGAAACAATAATACAAATGACAGTTTGATCAAAAAATAATGGAAAGAAAGAGCTCATGATTCTGTATGTGATTGATTTGTAAGAGGAAAAAACTAATTTTTCTCTCTTAAAATTCCTCTTTTTAAGGTTTTAGGGGTAAATTAGGTTAAATTTAAGGTTTTTTTTTCTACCAAATTACATTCTAAAAAATTTGAGAAGGAAAGAAAACATTATAGGTAAGAGTTAAAAGTTAGTGTCCTACTTATCAATGTCATATTATTATCCTTTTATCAATATTGTTAGTTAATTGGGTAAATTAGTTTGGCCATGTCAACATCTACATCATACTTAATGCAAATTCTAATAGTATGAAAATTAGTAACTTATTTATAAACTATTTGTAATAAAATTGACTTTATTTGAATGATTGTTTTAGTTATTAACTAAATTTTAAGCAATCAAATAATTATTGATCAAATAATTAACTTATCTAGAGGAATTATGAAACAAATTAAATAATTAGTTATTTATTTATATATTAATATTACTAAAATTAAGAGAAAATTGATGATTTTAAGCAATTCTTTAAGCCAAAAAAAAAAAGTTTGCATGACAACATTTACTTAATTTTAAAATTTTTTTACATTGATTTAATAGTTAGTTTGTTATATTTCTTAATATTTTGATAGAATTCAAATTTTAACACACATTTATTTCTCTTTTTTTATACTATAAAATCATGCATGTTTAGCTAATATTAATATTCTTTTGTTGTTAATTTAGAATTCAAATTTTTTTGTCTTAGCAATTTTCCATTAAGATTACTAATTATAGTTGATTATAGTAATATTATTAATTGAAATTTTAATTATGAATTTAGTTGTTATTAACATATAACAATGAAATTTACTTCACCATTTATCACTTCATTTTAATTTTAATTTTAATTTTATTTAATTCCTCAAATACAAGTTTAAACTAAAAAACTCTTAAATTAACTAGTTACTAATTAAAATCAATAACAAAATTAATTTTAATTTTACTCATTTAATTTTTTAAAATCTAAATTAAAAATAAATTAATTTAATTAATTATTATTAAAAATATAATTTAAATTTTATTATTTTAATATTTATTATTAGATATTTAGAACTCATATAGCAATCAACCTAATTAACCTTTGATAAGCTAAATAGCTTCTAATTATATTTGATTATTTGAATTAAAGGTAATACAAATAATACATATTTACAACCTTATAAGCACCACTTAATAACTAAGAAAAATTTAGTCTTAAATAGCAATTATATTTTACCCTTAAATAGTATACATATATAATTTATACTTAAAAAATAAAATATATTAAATAAAACATTAAAATGTGTTTGAAATTATAGTTATAGGTTAAAAAAATTACCTTTTAAATCAAACATAATTTTGTTAATATTTGGTACATTATAAAATTTGTATTTAATGGAAGTACACCATAATTTAAATCTGTATTTTGTAAATATAATATTTTAATACAATAAAAACATAAAAAATGAATTCTAATTTAATAATTTTTTAAAATAATAATATTTATTTTTATACAAAATAATTATATTTTAACTACATAAAAAATTTAATTATTTTTATTTTATATATTTTTTGAATGCTATAATTAATTATTAAACAATTAATCTTATTTATTAATAATAAATTTTAAAATTACTAATTTATTGACTATAATAATAAAATTTAATTATAATTTTAGACCTATATACCATAATCAACATAATTTTCTTAATAAGGAATTCTGTTAACCATTTAGACCTATATACCATAATCAATATAATTTTCTTAATAAGGAATTCTGTTAACCATTTAGAGAATCGGTGAACCTTAGACGCGGTTGATAGCCGCAAGGTCTAAAACCCCATCATCAATGCCTAGTCTCCCCAGCCACTACTCCTCCCCCGCACGCTCTGTCTCTCTGGCCTCTCTGTGTGCGTCTCCCACCCTGTCTGTCTGTCTAGCCGACTAAAGGTTAGGGTTTTCGATCTCGTTTTCCGAGTCGGCGATTCTCCGCTTCTGGTCACCAAATCAAGTCTCTCTCCTTCGTAAGCTCTCGATTGACCTATTATTTGTGTAATTTGGTTCTTTATCAATCTTTTAATTCTCAATTTTAGGAATTTTTTTCTTGCATGTTAATTTTGCTAGAGATTTGTTCTTTTTTTTTTGGGTTGGCTGTTGATAGATTTCGATATGTTTTGTGATTTGAAACATGTAAATTTCCTTGTTTTTTTGAAAAAAAACAAAAACGAATTTTTGGCTTGTTTTTTTGGTTGATTTTATGATTTTTTGTTTTTCTTTTCCTATACTTCTTTTAAGTCGTCTTTAGATTGGTTCTATTGGGATGTTTACTGATGCAGATGGTTATTTTTAGTCCTGTTGGTTTAGCTGCATGTTTGTTTGCTGAGAAAGAAAGGGAATTGTTCCCCTGCAGGATTCTTTTGTTTTGTTTTTAATGTTGATATTCAAGGATCATAATATTTACTTTTTCATTTTCCTGATTTTTTTCGTTTATTTTACAAGTTTATGTCATCCTTAAGATGTAATGTTGTAAACGGGAACTAGCCTTGAATAAGAAGAGTCCCATGGAAGTTATTATTATTTTTTTATGTCAATGTTCATAGTTTTGATGAACCTATGATTATGCATGGTGTTACCATCTCTTTTAGTAATGTTCATGATGCTAAATTAGAAGAAAATGGTCTGTTTTGGGAATTGATTTCTGTTTATAGACATGTATCTTATTCGGTTTGTACTTTTTACTGTAATGAACTGAACTTGAATATGCACTATGCTACAGCCAGGAAATTTTATCTGTTCAGTTATCATTGATTTGTAAATCTTTTTTCTTTTTTCTCTTTTTGGGGGCTCACTGGCAAATTTTTTTAGTGGTTTGTAAGTTTTGGTTAGATGTTTGTTTTCTATAGTATGACACAAATGCGGACAATGTGGAACTGAGATGATTTATTATGTGCCCTAATTTTGATGCCAGTGGCTATTCTTGCTGCTTCCTAATGGGGAAAGTTCAGAATCATTGTATTTTTCTTTTCAATTTTTTATCTGTGGCTTTCATGTAGACACACATTCAAATATATCTGTTGCAATTTGTATGTACTCTGGAGAGTTTGTCTTACAAAATCTGTTAACTATTTAGAAAACCAGAGAACCTTGGATGTGTTTCATATCTGCAAGGTCTAAGACCCCATCATCAATACCTGTCTCTATTTCTCTGCGTATCTCTTGTGCACTCGCTGGCTCTTTGTCTCCCGAGAGTAAGTTTCCACCTCTTTCCACAGAACCGGTTGCCACTGAATCTGAGGTACTCCTCTATTTTGAGCACTTCTTTTCTTCCATTTAATGTGTTTTATTTATGCTGAAATTTTTAAAAATTTTTCTGTTAATTATTGTTATTTGTTTCCAGGTCTAGTAGGAGGATTTGAGGAACTTTGCTCAGTATTGTGTAATTTGTCTTTTGTTTTGGTCTCTTTGCAGCAGTAGGCATCTGTTTTGTGAAATGGCAACAAATTCTGGAAAAAGCTTTGCAAGGAGGGACCGTCTGTTGGACATCGAGACAAACGTCCGAAGTTGGTGGGATGAGAAGGATGTTTTTAGAGCGGAGCCTCTCGAAAGAGCTCCTGAACCCGGTGAGAAGTTCTTTGGCAACTTTCCGTTTCCATATATGAACGGTTTTTTGCATCTGGGGCACGCCTTTTCGCTTTCCAAGCTTGAATTTGCTGCTGCTTATCATAGATTAAGGGGTGCCAACGTGCTTCTGCCGTTTGGTTTTCATTGTACTGGCATGCCTATAAAGGCCTCTGCTGATAAACTTCAGCGCGAGATCAAACAATTTGGTGACCCTCCCGTGTTTAATAAAGAGGCAGAAGAGCCGATGGAATCACATCAAGAGGCTGAGGACACCAATGGATCTGCACTGCCACCAGATAAGTTCAAGGGAAAAAAGTCAAAAGCTGCATCAAAATCTGGAGGACAGCTTTTCCAGTGGGAAATTATGCGGAGTTTTGGGCTTAGTGACAGTGAGATTTCAAAATTTCAGAATCCTTATGAATGGTTGAAGTTCTTTCCTCCATTGGCCAAGGAGGATCTCAAGGCCTTTGGCTTGGGCTGTGATTGGAGGCGCTCCTTTGTCACTACGGATATGAACCCTTATTTTGATTCCTTTGTACGTTGGCAGATGAGGAAGTTGAGATCAATGGGTAAGATTGTTAAAGATGTCAGATACACCATCTACTCCCCATTAGATGGTCAGCCATGTGCTGATCATGACAGGGCAAGTGGTGAAGGAGTTCAGCCCCAAGAATATACTATTATCAAGATGGAAGTGCTTCCTCCATTCCCCTCTAAGTTTGCACCTCTAAAGGGGAAAAAGGTGTTCCTAGGGGCTGCTACGTTGAGACCTGAAACTATGTTTGGGCAAACAAATGCGTGGGTACTGCCTGACGGAAGGTACGGAGCCTTTGAGATCAATGAAAGTGATGTATTTATTCTCACAGAAAGAGCTGCCCTGAACCTTGCCTATCAGAACTTCTCAAGGATCCCACAAAAACCTAGCTGCTTGGTTGAACTGACTGGTTATGACCTAATTGGCCTTCCTTTAAAGGCTCCTCTTGCGCGCAATAAAGTCATATATGCTCTTCCCATGCTAACGATTCTGACAGACAAAGGTACAGGGATTGTGACTAGTGTACCTAGTGATGCCCCTGATGACTATATGGCATTGCATGATCTGAAAGCAAAGCCAGCACTCAGGGCAAAGTATGGTGTGAAGGATGAATGGGTAATGCCCTTTGAGATTGAACCTATCATTGAGATTCCAGAACTTGGAGACAAGGCTGCTGAAAAAATTTGCTTGGATTTGAAAATTAAGAGCCAAAATGAGAAAGAGAAGCTTTCTGAAGCGAAGAGGCTGACTTATTTGAGGGGATTTACTGAGGGCAAGATGATTGTTGATGGATATAAAGGGATGAAAGTCCAGGTAGCAAAGCCTTTGATTAGGGCAAAGATTATTGAGACAGGCGAAGCAATTGTGTATAGTGAACCTGAGAAGCGGGTCATGTCAAGGTCAGGCGATGAATGTGTTGTGGCTTTAACAGACCAATGGTACATCACTTATGGGGAGCAAGAGTGGAAGAAAATGGCTGAAGAGTGCTTATCTAGTATGAATCTCTACTCAGATGAGGCACGACATGGCTTTGAGCACACATTGAGCTGGTTGAATCAGTGGGCTTGTTCACGATCTTTTGGGCTTGGGACTCATATTCCTTGGGACGAAGAATTCCTTGTTGAGTCATTATCTGATTCCACTATTTACATGGCTTATTACACTGTGGCCCACCTGCTGCACAATGAAGACATTTATGGTTCAAACAAATCTCATCCTGTTCAACCTGAGCAGATGACTGATGAGGTCTGGGATTTTGTCTTCTGTGGTGGTCCATACCCCAGGTCATCCAACATTCCATCATCAATGCTGGATAAAATGAAGCAGGAGTTTGAATACTGGTACCCATTTGATCTTCGAGTTTCTGGTAAGGATCTCATACAGAATCATTTGACATTCTGCATCTACAACCACACAGCACTTCTGGCCAAGCGCCATTGGCCTCGTGGCTTTAGGTGTAATGGGCACATCATGCTCAACTCTGAGAAGATGTCCAAGAGCACTGGAAACTTTAGGACACTTCGCCAGGCCATAGAGGAATTCTCTGCTGATGCAACGCGGTTCTCTTTGGCTGATGCTGGGGATGGTGTCGATGATGCAAACTTTGTGTTTGAGACTGCAAATGCTGCAATTCTTCGCCTCACTAAAGAAATTTCATGGATGGAAGAGGTTTTGGCTGCAGAATCATCTCTGAGAACAGGTTCTCCCTTTACTTATACCGATCGGGTTTTTGTCAATGAGATAAATATTGCTGTTAGAATAACTGAGAAGCATTATCGGGACTACATGTTTAGGGAAGCTCTAAAGAGTGGGTTTTATGATCTCCAAGCTGCCAGGGATGAGTACAGATTCTCATGTGGCAGTGATGGCATGAACCGTGACTTGATTTGGCGTTTTATGGATGTGCAAACCCGGCTTATAACTCCAATATGCCCACACTATTCCGAATATGTTTGGAGGGAGCTTTTGAAGAAGGATGGTTTTGTTGTGAATGCAGGCTGGCCAACAGCTGATAATCCTGACCTAACACTCAAGGCTGCCAATAAGTACCTGCAAGATTCAATTGTTACAATGAGGAAGCTGCTGCAAAAACAAACCTCAGCGCCAAAGAAACCCAATACTAAAGGAGCTCCAGAGGTTGAAAAGGGTGCTACAATGACGACACAAGTTGAAAAGAAGAAAAAAGCCTTGGTATACGTGAATGAGCAATTTGATGGGTGGAAGGCTGAATGCTTGAGGATACTTCAAACCAAATTTGACATAAACTCCCATAAATTTTCACCAGATGGGGAGATAATGGATGCATTACGAAAGAGCTCTGTTGGTCAGGCTACAAACTTCAAGCAAACTCAGAAGCTCTGTATGCCTTTTTTAAGGTTCAAGAAAGATGAGGCTATCGCAATTGGCATTCAAGCATTGAATCTCAGGCTACCATTTGGGGAAATTGAGGTCCTGCAGGAAAACATTGACTTGATTAAGCGGCAACTTGGTCTTGAAGAGGTGGAAATATTATCTGCTGCTGACCCTGATGCAAGGGCTAAGGCAGGCCCTCAATTATCATTGTTGGATAATAATCCTCCTTCACCTGGAAATCCAACTGCCATCTTTCTTGATCTGGTGAGACTAGTTCACCAGTTTGCATTTATATTACCCTGTACATAGATGCTCTTTCTTTAGCCATATTCCCTTAAGCTACGTGACCCATGTTTTGCCGTTGACATTTTATTTTATCCTGAGACTTGCTTTCTTCGCTTTTTCTTTACAGTAATATATACTTGCAACACTTACATGGAACTCAACTGTCATTTATTTGGTTAGCAGGCCGATCTTCTTGTCACGCACACTGCTTTGGAGAAACAAGGTTGACCTAGCAGAGGGAAAAAGGCATCATGTATGCAGTTGGAATGTTGGCAGAAGCAGGTTATATTTGTGCAAAGAACTTAGCAGCATCCTGGAGTCAAATTTCTTGAAGTTGGGTCTTTTTCTTTTTGAGTTACTTATGAACTGGCCACGTATTTTGTATTTTGCTATTTCATGTAGGGGTAAATTTACTTTCCCTGGCCCGCACTCTCTCTCTCTGGTTATCCATAAATCTTAATTTATTTTCCTTATATTTTCCTGTTTTGTGTTTGGTGGATAGTGTACATCTGAGAGTACGTATCAGTGCCAGTTTTGTTGATCATGGTTCTGATCCCTGCAACTTTTAATTTTCAGTTTATATACTAGGAATCTAGGTACTGTTATGGGTATTGGAGTGATTATGATGCACGGATTCTGGGACTGGAAAAAGAAATCTTCAAGGGTTGAAATTTCTTTATACCAGCCAAAATTGGATTTGTATTGGCTATATGATTTGCGGCCATTCTTCCCATGGGATGCACCTGACCTTACCTAAGTTAGTATAACTTACCCCACAATCGAACAATTATATATTAACTTGATAGTGTGACATTTGCAGTCTAAATTATGGTTAGCCATCGCGTCCATATGTTTGCATGTCACGTAAACTATAATGCACAGATAGCAGTTTCCCAATTTTGGCGCTTATTGGAATGCCCCTCACCCCCCTCCCCACCCGAAAAAAAAAAAAAAAAGGGCACTTCTTGGCCTTTTGCAAGCCATTCCTAACATAGCCGATTGCCATACTAAAATTCTGTCAGGATGGGAAAAGATTGAATGCCATATTTATCTATTTATAAAAATGATTGAGCAATGACAATGAGATCTGGGCCGTCCACCTCTTATCGGTTTTTAATTTTTAAGAATTTTTTTAACCAATCTCTCAATTGTTAGTACAGTAATCGCTGTTGTTTTATTGAAAACAAGAAATACACTTGGGATAATTAGAATTTCAAAATTCCGTGCTTAACCTACGCAATACCAAAGTTCACCTTAAACTGAGTAGGATTGATTGTGAGACGTGTTGGCCTTTTATATGAGCTTTCTGGAATTGCCCTACAGCTTCTCCTACTAAAATTAAAACCCAAACACACATTTTGTCAGAAATTTGATGGGACGAAAGTTTGAATTCCCGCCTCTTTCCAAGAGTTTTGCTCTTGTGATTAACCACACTGCGAATTTCTTTGAAGTCCAGTCGTTAGAGCACCTTCAACATCCAGAAACAAGGAACTGTGTACTGCCATGAAAGTAATCCCATTTTAGCGTTATTAATCTTCATCAGTTCTTGTACAGCTTTCTTTCTTTTAGCACCAATTTTTTATTTTCCAAATATTAATGCCATCGCATTATCTCCTGCATACTTGTTTAGGGAATAAAACTGTCATTCACCCACTTATACTAATCATAAAGATATGCCATCTTGGGGTGCCATAGGCGACCGCAAGATCTCGTTGCGAGACCATTAAGCTCTAAGATGTTAACCAAATTGGAAAATGCTGATCTTTGTTTGACGTTTTTGAGAACGGGGAGAACAATAGTTTTGGCGTACGCAGCTACTCTTAACTCCAAAATATAGAGAAGCCTCGTCCCTCCAAAGTAGTACCCAAAATGGCTAATAATACTACTAATAATAACAGACGAAATGTGACAGCAAGAGGAAGAAGAACGGATTTACTGCAGGCAAAAGGGAGGGCCTTGCCTGACTAGGCATCCCTGTGGCCTGGAATGGAGAAATGCCTTGACCTGCCTTCTTGTTTCTTCATATTCTCTTCACAAAGAAATGCCTTGGAGGAGAACTCATCTTTCATCTCTCTGTTCACATCATGCACAAACACATCGGTCTCTCCGTCCAACCGGTTTCTGGCCCTCCTTCCAGATGTATTATAGCAGTCATTCTCTGGGGTGCTTCTTCCTAGTAAAGAGTTGGGGCATCGACTGTGACCAAGTTCCACCATGCACAGAACAGAGTTACCATTTTTCTGCCTTTTCCTCCCCTACCTTTCCCCTCCATCCATAAAGAAGGCATACCTACTATGAGAAAAGGAGCAGCATTGAGGTACGTGTCCAAATAAGCTGCGTTAAGCAAATGGTGATGAGTGGCATTTTTAGCACCCTTTACAATGATTGCGTTGACGACATTGGTTTGATAAAAACAAAGTTGTATGTACATTGTACAAACTAGAGATGGACCAGTAGCAAAATCAAAAGAGAGATTTTCTCTCTTTCACAATCAAATAACTGACTAGTGTCAGCATTACCCCAACACCGATGGCATACCACACTGCAGCGGTGATAAATTCAATTGGCATTTCAACTGTTACTCCCACAGTTATCCCAAGCCTTTTATGCTTTCAACTTCATACTGATCACCAATCCGATGCAATGGTATGTACCAACCATCTGCAACCATTTTTTCACCTCCAATGATCCAGATATGTGGCCTTCCGACAACAGAGTATGTAAAGTTATTTTATGCTGCAGATGCTCCAGTGTGCCCTATTAGTAAGGGTTAAATGCATATCCAGGGTCACCTGCCAATTCTCCTATGGTATAGTAGTGATTCAGTTTGTCCTTTATGGGTGTTGTTGTCTTTTGTATTGTCTATACGAGCTTTTTGAACAGCTTGCTGGATTTGTTTCTCATGTTCTTTGAGCATATCCTCTATGTTTCCTCCTGCCGGAATCAATAATCCAGAATAGTGGGTGCGACTTTTCTTCACAGAGTAACCCTGAGGCCAAAGTAAATGCAATACATTTTAAAAAACTCCAGAGACTCCCCTCCCACCCAAAAAAGGGAAAAAACAAAACCAAGAGGGCAACTCAATGGGAAAGTGAACTGCTAAATCTTTGCAAACATAGTTCATTATATGAGCACATTGTTCAGCAAAAAATTTTATGGATTTTATGATGCCAGGTCTCAACATAATGCCTCAAAATCAAGAGCAATAAGCATCCTGCTAGAATGAACCCTTCCTGTTCTGATTTTTTTTTTTTTTTGACAAAGACAACACTCAGATGTCAATGAAGAAAAGATCTTATAACCTGTGCATGCACACAAGCAAAATAAACACAAATTCTCTTTTGTGAACATTGGAAATGAAACTGAATTTTCAGAAAAATCACTTCCATAATCAGCCATGCCATTTGAAATCCAGAAACCAGAAGATCATTGTTGTTCTTCTTTTGAAAAAAGAGAGTAAAAGAATACCAAGAAATGTGGCACTTTATTTGAGAACAAGATAAAACACCAAAAATTATGATGTTGAACAGATGATGCATCATTAATTCCTTACCATTGAGTACCTTGAACCAGATGACTGTTCCTCCTTATATAATAACTTTGGCCTACTCAGTAATTGGTGTGAAGAATCATGTAGATGGCCATATCGAGGGTTAAAACGGTCCTCTGGCCAGTGTGAATTTACACTAGTTGCACTACCACTATCAAATTGTGAACTGCATCTGATTGCAACCGAATTAGAAAATCTGGACAATTGTGCTGCCCGATGAGCATAAGATCTCTGAGTTCTCAACTCTGAGTTCTTCCTTGGGGAACCAAATACTCGGCCAGGAGCCCTAAGAGCCTCATCTCCATAAATGTTCACATTATGTGAAGATCCATGGTCAGTGAGATGCACCGACTGGACTGAATGAGAGTAATTTCGTCCAGTTCCTTTAGGAAGCTCAATGGGAAATCCAGAACCATCATACCCTTCAGGGTTGAAATTTTCACTGATGCTCATAGGGTTATCTCGTCCCTGTTGCTTCTGTGTTGGATATAAAAATAGGGAAAAATCATTCCCTTGAAAACTATATTAAATAAACATAAACAAATATAGCAACATGATCATACTAAATTAAAGTTACCAGTATGGAAGCCTGCAACTCTGCATTGGCATCTGGCGCTGGCACAGCTTTAGATTCTCTGGAACTATTTCTCATTGATTCATTCTCACGTCCTTTACCTCTGGTTGCTCTCTGCCTGTTGCCAAATGATAATCAGGTAACATTGAGGAGTAGGGAGGAATAATAAAATGAAAATGCACCAAATTCTGGTCCTAGTAGAAATCATGTTATTATTAAGGATTTCTCGTTTGGTGGATGTGCTGATTTTTCACTTTAGCCTCCCATCTCTTCTACTTCCTACTGATATCTTTTTAGCACTCTTCAAGCTGCTGCCCTCAAATTTCATTTTCCAGTTCTGCCTCTGGCCAGAGGTACACTCTGTGTTCAAGATTCTTGCACAGTTTCATTATCAAATTTTTATGTCATTAAGTACTTTGATAAGTGTTGTTTAACCTCAATCCTACAATTTCAAAGTACTTATCCTTACCATATTAACAAAAGAAATATTACCAAGAGGTGAGTGAGAGAGAGAGAGAACAGATTAACTGCCTTTGACCATTAACTACACAAACCATGCTGAGGTTTTGCCAAAAGTGCAAGTAATGGAAAAAGTCATCAAAGAGAGACAAGTCTATACCTTCTGGCATCCTCATTCTGAAGCTTGACATCAAACTCCTTAGTTGGTGGATATTTTGGCAAACTTGATGGATCACATGGAAGAGGCTTTGTTGAGAAGAACTAGAGAACAATCAAAAAGAAGAAAAAGGTGATCCACAAACTCTGTGTTTAGCTCAACAGTGAAAGCATAAAGAACATGTGAACAGCTATCAGAAATCCAGGTATGCTAATGAGAAAAATGTGAAAGTAGGATCCTTATATTTTCCTATTTGATTAGGATTTAAGGAATGTGGAATACTGAAAGTAAACCCAATACCTGCTATGAGTATGGCTCATCACCAATCTATTAACTTCAGCCAGACCATCAAAGACATAAATTTTTTATACCATTTTTTAACATATCACTAACCAGGTTCAGTGTTACCTTCATCCAACCATTTAGCTAGACATTCTATAAGCTAAACTGAAAATCAAAGGTCATAAATGGTAATGCATTGTTTACCAGCAAAGTGACATAGACATTGACAACAAACACCATTCCACAATTGTGATTGTGAACATAAACAAAGTCATGTAAACTATAAAAATCATGCGTCTTCTTGAAACAAGAAAATAAATTGCTAAATGGCAGAGATAACAAAAGTAAAAGTGCATGATCACCCACAAGAAGCCTCACAACAACATAAGATTCAGAAAATAAAAATGTATGTAGTAAGGTGAAAAATAAACATACCTCACTATCAAGTGCTGAAGAAGCTGTACCACGATGCTCAGGCTCTACAGCAAGAAGGACATCCAGAAGGGTCAGAGCTGATGGAGGAAAGTCCTTGAATGTCTCAGCAACACAACGTTTATAGGGCTGTTGAGGTTTAAAAATGGTTGCATGTGGCAATTTTGATCTCTTCCAATATTCTTCAGATGGTGAACCACATAGCTTGAAAATTTTATGCAGCTGCTCCACCTGATTAAAAGGATAGACAATAAGTTCTTCAACACCACACCAAGTCAAAATATCCAATTACTATCATTTCATCAGAAAATTGATGATTTCTAAAATATCCTATAATAAAGTTTGCATGCTTAAAAGCCCAGATCATAGGTCCATGTGATGTGAGCATAAATTGGAGGAGTGGAAACAACTGTCAGATAGTAAAATGTCAAGAACCAAATAAGCCCATAATGGCCAGCGACCTATAAGCTTATTAGAAAGGAACAAAAAAAGCACCTGGAAAAGATCCAGGAATACAATAGTCGTAGCCAAAAGGATCCAAGAACCAAATGACCTGTAGCTAAGGATTTATGAGTAAGCATATACTGAGGCTCATGATGCCAAACAAACTGCTCATAACAGAGAATCCTGTCTTCTGGTGATTTAGCTCTTATTACCTCTCTCCCCTTGTAGAATGTGATACCAGAATGCAAACCAGCACATGCAATATGAGTTCATATATTGGCATTTATTGATGGCATGGTGCTGAAAGTTTTGCTGACTATATCTTGTAAACTTCATTTTGCATGTGGACTACCACTAAAAGATGCCTTGAAGATCCAGCCCATGCTACATAAGTTAATTTGTGGGAGAAATATGAAAACATGCATGGAAAAAAAATGCTTTGTTAAAGTTCTCCCTTCCACGTAATATAGACAAATACATTGGTTCTTACCACCAGTTCCATCCAAACTAAACAGAGATAACTACAATTCCTGGAACATAGGATCACCAATTTTGAAGAAAGGTCATCATGCAAGCAAGCAGATATGTTGCTCAAGAAAACTGGTCTAGTTACCTCTGTCCTTCCAGGCATGATAGGCTTCCTTGCAAACAATTCTGCAAGAATGCAACCAGCACTCCATAGATCCACAGAAACTCCGTAATCAGTGGCACCAAGCAAAAGCTCAGGAGGCCGATACCACAATGTCACTACACGACTTGTTAGAAGCTGCTTCTGTGGAGGGAAAAATGTTGCGAGACCAAAGTCTCCAATTTTGAGATTGCCATTAGAGTCAATGAGTACATTTGAGCCCTTGATATCACGATGTAAAATGCCATTACTGTGGCAGTGTTCAAGCCCATGAAGTATTTGTTGCATATAACACTTAATCTGCAGAGCAAAGAATAACTCCAACTTTGCATAAAAGAAATAAAAATAATAGACAGGAAAAATAAATGATTTTTTTGTTGAAAGATTAAGCTCAGTAACAATCTTTGCATTAGACAATGATGCATTACAAAGAATGATAATCACATTAAGGTAAGAAATCTCTGTTGCACTTCATGTATATAGCCAAATTATTCAACAGACATGCACACACACACACAAGCTCTTTCTCTCTTTCTCTCCGTCTCTCTCTTAAGGTAAAAAATCTCTGTTGCACTTCATGTACATAGCCAAATTATTCAACAGACATGCACACACACACGCACACACACAAGCTCTTTCTCTCTCTCTCTCTCTCTCTCTCTCTCTCTCTCACACACACACACACACACACACATGTACACATGCACATGCGCATGCACGCACGCATGCACGCAAAAACAGATACAAACTCTTATACATTGAGAAAGAAGATCTAGTCAGTAATCAAATAACCAATATAACCAAAGTCAAAAGGGAAAAATGTCTTATGGTTACCATGTTAATATATGTTAATCCAAACCAAAAGCAAAATAAGAAAGAGTGGGCACCTGTGCTTCAGTGAACTTAATCCCCTGCATTGCCAAAAGGCCTGCTAGATCGTGCTCCATGTAATCAAAAATAAGGTATAAACTGCCAGACATCCGTGAAGTTATTATACCTTCTAGTTTCATGATATTTATGTGGTTGAGTTTGCGTAAAACATTAATTTCTCTTGCCATAAAGCGGACACTTTCTGGATCCATGTTAGCAAATCGCACCTTCTTTAAGGCAACTATTTTATCTGTCTCAAGATCACGAGCTTTGTACACACTGCTGTATGTTCCTTGTCCAATCTGCAGCATTCCAGGAAAGTCAAATAAATTCTTTGAAAAAATCATCAATGGGATATAAACATTGGTAAACAATTTATGAATACGAGCTTAATTGCCAAACATGTGCAGAAAATAGTAAGGACATCAACTGAAACTAAACTCTACTTGCAAAAAAATAAAAAAAAAAGGGTCTCAAAAATAATGAATCGATGCAATTGGGGGAATGGCACTAGCTGAACCTGATTTTTCCCTTCTTTTACTTCAAGGGGCATAAGTTCCAGAGTTTCCAAGAATAATATAACTTTAAACTCGCATGTTTTGTTGCTTTACCATTTAGTAAAGGACTAAAGGCTTCTATTTAGAGGGATGGGTAAGAAAGATAACGTGCTTACACTCAAAACCGCATTTAAGCTGCTGCGGGCAGATCAATTGCGAAAATTAGAGCGTTTTGCACATGTATCACAGTACCACTGGAGATTATTTCTCACATATAACCAGGTAACCACTACAAATTCAAAGACTTAATCTATTTGATGAAATCAATTTGAGCTTAATTCCAGAGTATCCAAAATAAAAGGAGTGTTTGATTGTTATTTTCTGCAATTCCATCTTAAAAAGTAAAATCCCCGTAAAACAAGAATATTAATGGTGGGTCCAATTATTTTAAGTGGCACCGACAAAAGAAAATCCACGAACCAAACCAAGGCCATTTGAACTAGTCAAGCAGAATCAAATATTAAAGGAGTCCATTAAAATATTCTCAATCAGCCATAACCAATACAGTATCAATAGCAGCTACTAATATTAGACTCTTGAAACTTGGAAAAACCAAATAGTGCTTTTGTTATAATCCAATATCTCATGCAAAGAGGAAAAAAAAAAACAAAACAAAACAAGAAACTGACCTTGTCCAGCCTCTCAAATGAATCTGCCCTTCGAGGCACCCATCCGCGGATAGCTTCTCCAGCCACAGTAGTGAGCCAAGAAGGCCAACCGGCAACAACCTGTGCTGCTCTCTCCCCGTTGGGCATATTTGCTATCCTGGACGCCGCCTTCCTAGGATCAGCCTTGCCGGCCTTTTTCTTCTTCTGCTCCCCCTCATCGCAAGATATGGGGGTGGACTCCACATTATCATTTCGAGGTTGTTGCTCTGATATCAATCTTGTTGAGGCACCATGGCCAATAACATCGGTGCGTTCCACAGGTCCATGTGTTCTCGAGGAAGAGACCAACCATTTGGTACGTTTGGTTGTCGTTTCTTTGGCTCTGGCACTGCTCTCTAGGAACTCATCCGCTCGAGTCCCCTTCGAGCAAATGCAGCCCATGATCCTGATCCACATTTTTTTTATTTTGGACACCGTGATTGTTTTGCATCAATCCCCCAAATATCAATCAGAAAATAAAGAAATTCTGCCACTTAAAATCTAGCCTCCCCCTGCTTTGCCCCCTGTCAATTAACTGCACTGCTTGGAAATTGAGGTTCCTGATCTCTGAGATGCAGGTGTCTGGTAAAGTAACAAAAACCCAGATCCCCAAGAAGGGATGCTAATGGAATGCAAAGCAACTGCATCCAAAAAAGAAAACCCAGAATTTGTAATAAACTGGAAAGAATCAACCCCCACCACCACCACCAGCTTCTTTTGGGCAGTTTTTTTTTTTTCTTTTTTACCACCTTCTTGTCAGTTCTATGCTTGTCAGTACTGAATTGTTTTGTTTTTTTTTTTTCAGTTGCAAAATGTTTTTGTTTCAGGCCAATAAAAGGCAACGTTAAGGAGGTTGGATGGTCAACAACTCAATGACACGCTAGAGTAAACCAAATATGGCAAAATGTGCCCATAACAAAACAAAGACGGTAGCTTTTTCTGGATTTGTAAGATAGAAAGACAGAGAGAATTTCGGATCTGGGTGGTTCCTAGAAATACGAAAGGCCTAAAGATATTTTTGGACCGGTCGACCCTTGGCTTAGAGCACTTTCTTCTGTTTTGTTCTTACAGAAAGATGGAGACTTAACCCCCCCCCCCCCCAAAAAAAACAGGGACAGAAAAGAGAGAGGAACGATGTTGCTGCTTTCCTTTCTAGGCTTCTAGACAGAAAAGGCAGAAAAACATAGATACTGTAATACGAGAGAGAGAGAGAGAGAGAGAGAGAGGTGAATGCAGACATAAGCTTCCTGTGAGAGAAGCGACAGAACTGAGCGGGGGGGTCTGTCCGACTCGCATTTTGCAGAACGGAGACACTGCGCGAGCGGACGATGGAGAGAGTGCAAACGACACCGGCGTGGCAGCAGTGGGGACCTCGTGGATCCCATTTATCAGATTTTCCACGTTAATGCCATGCTTTTAGTTGACAGATGTTGCAGGTCACCCTTCCTCTTCCCAATTATATATAGTTTTAAAAAGCTTAAAAGATCGGAGCACTAGAAAATTGGCGATTCAATTTCCGATTTGTTCATTTAAAAGTCGGAAAAGATCGAAAATTGAAAAAAAAAAAAACTGCTCAACTTGGTTGATTCGGAACGATTCAACTGAATGATCAAATCAAAAAAAAAAAAAAACTGATCACAAGTCGATTATCGTCGAAATTGGGACGAGAACTAGACTAGACCAGCCTAGCTCTCTCTATATTTACTTACATCGGAATCAAAATGAGTTTTTTTTTTTTTTTCTGGCAATGAATATCAATTTCTTTTTTATATGCAACTTTTTGCAAACAAAGATATGCTTTAAATGCGAATCAATCATTAGTAAAAAAAAAAAAATTAAGAATCATTTCTCGGGATATTGTGTTTCAAATTGTTCAAAATATTTTTCTGATTCTAAAACGTTGTAAAATCTTAGCAAAAATTGGTGTGTGTCTAAAGTTTTGGGAATATCCTTCAATGTTTTCTTTTCTTTTTTTCTTTTTTTTTTGGCTTGGTGTCGTGTTCCTGAAATTGCAAGCTCAGCCGAATATGCTACCGGTCGGCTGAATTTGGATGGATGGAAGACGGGGGAGAGCAGCGTCCTTAAAAGATTATTAAAAAAAAAAAAAAAAAAAAAAAAAGAAAAAGATGGACAAGAGAGTATCCCTTAAAGGGTGGAGAATCTATGTCATTTACGCCGACATATGTCGAATTTTTTCTGATGGCAATTTGACGGCTATTTTTAATTTGTTTTTTTACCAAATTATTCTATAATCTTATGGTATGACGTCCGATATATTAATAAATAAATAAATAAATAAAAATTAAGATGTGTTGTGTGGCCCCTCCATTATTTTGGCTCTTTAATATTAAATTTTTTCTTTAACTAAAATTTTTACAAGCCAACCAGCACAAGGTTTGAAAGCCACGTGGGCTCGGCATTAAAAGACCCGAAGCAATGACCCGGAATCCGAAGCTGGAGATTCGGATACAGCTGGAGACAGCCTGTCACCAACACAAAGTTTCACTCACCCGTTCTCCCCCAACGACTCTTCCCCCCACCCCAACCCCCGGAACCCTTCCTCTCTCTCTCTCTCTCTCTCTCTCTCTCTGTGGCCTCTCTGTGTGTCCGTCTCCCTCTCGGTCTCTCTGTCTGTCTAGCCGACTAAAGGTTGAGGTTTTCGATCTCGTTTCCCGAGTCGACGATTTTCGATTTCCGGTCACCAGATCAAGTCTCTCTCCTTCGTAAGCTCTCGATTGACCTCTTATTTTTGTCATTCGGCTCTTTGTCAATCTTTTAATTCTCAATTTTAGGAATTTTTATTTTCTTGCATGTTAATTTTGTTAGAATTTTTTTCTTTTTGGGTTGGCTGTTGATAGATTTCGATATGTTTTGTGATTTTAACCTACACTTAAATTCCCTTTTTTTAATTAAAAAAAAGAATTCTTGGCATTTTTTTTGTTGTTGATTTTATGATTCTTCATTTTTCTTTTCCTATAGTTCTTTTAAGTGGTCTTTAGATTGGTTCTGTTGGGAATGTTGACTAATGCAATTGGTAATTTGTAGTCCTGTCGGTTTAGCTGCGTGTTTGTTTGCTGAGAAAGAAAGGGAATTGTTCGCCTGTAGGATTCTTTTTTTTTTTTAATGTAGATATTCAAGGATAATAACATTTACTTTTCCATTTGCCCGTTGCATTTTTTCTGTTTATTTTAGAAAGTTTATGTTATCCTTAGGATGTACACATTAAGATGTAAATTTGTTAATGGGAACTAGCCTTGAATAAGAAGAATCTCATGGAAGTGATTATTTTTTTCCCCCTCAAAGTTCACAGTTTTGATGAACTTATGATTGTGCATGAAGCTACCAACTCTTTTGGTGATAGACATGATGCTAAATTAGAAGAAAATGGTTTGTTTTAGGAATTGGTTGCTGTTTACAGACATGTATCTTATTCCGTTTGTACTTTTTGCCGTAATGAACTGAACTTGAATATGCACTATGCTACAGCCAGGAAATTTTATCTGTTCAGTTATCATTGATTTATAAAGTCCTTTTTTTTTTTTTTGGCACACTAGCAAATTTTTTTAGTGGTTAGATGTTTGTTTTCTGTAGTAGGGCACAAATGTGGGCAGTGTGGAGCTGAGGTGATTTATTATGTGCCCTAATTTTTTATGCCAGTGGCTATTCTTGCTGCTTCTTGATGGGGAAAGTTCAGAATCATTGTATTTTTCTTTTCAATTTTTTATCTGTGGCTTTCATGTGTACGCACCTTCAAATATATCTGTTGCAACTTGTTTGTACTCTGAAGAGCTTGTTTTACAAAATCTGGGCATTCTATTACCAACGACCTGTTATTATGGAATCCTGACATGCTGGTATTTGTGATCATATAAATGTACAATGTAATGCCCTTTTGTGAAAAAGTAGAAAAATGTATCAAGTGTTTGATGTATAAATTTGTTGAAAAAGTGCTTCTGATATGGCCTCTTAGGAACCCTGTGAAGAGGGATCAAAGCATATGTACAAAACAAATATGCCCATGCTTGGCCAAAATAAGTATCTTTTGGCTTGGGCTGTGTACTTGGGTAGGTAATAGCTGGTTGTTGTATGGTTGCAGCTTTGTATGGTGATGCATTGTCCCCTAAAATTTATGTATTTTGTTTTATTTGGTTCCATTTGTACCGTTTCAGATATAGGGGAACATGGTGTTGCATGTCAAATTGTTTTGGTAATTATTATCTCCTGTTTTTCGCTTGATGATGTCCCCTGCTTGAATAAGCCTCTATGTTTGTGAGTGTTTTGAGTAATCTAGCTGAGACATTTCAATGTGAGTTAGATTCAGATTGGTCCATTTGTGATGTTTACATGGCTTTGTTATCATTATTTGACTGCAGGGCAAGGGGCAGTTGCTTTGAGAGTCTGCTTAGTTATCTGTTCACAAAGCTATATTGTACAATTTCTGAAACTGCTACTACACAAAATTAAATCTGGGAAAGAGGCGTATACATCATTAGAGGAATTCTTGTATCCATGCTGGCAGAGAGCATGCGTGGAATTTGTGTTTTGGGTAATGCCCCTGACGAGATTTGATACCGATGTGTTCGGTGTGGTGACAATTTGTCTAGTTGCTCTTTTGATTCTTCTTGGTTTGCTGTGCATTGCTTATTCATTTTACTTCCGCTATCAACTTTATGGTGGAGGTTTTATTCAGCTCAGTTATTTTAATGGTCCTTGGATCATACGAATTACATTCATATTGTTTGTTATCTGGTGGGGCATTGGCGAAATTGTACGGTTAAATTTTCTGAGACATGAAGGAAGAGTCTTGAATGCCCTTGACTTGAAATGGCAGGAGAATGTGTGCAAAGGATATATTGTCTCCAATCTAGGATTTGCAGAGCCCTGCTTATATCTCACCCTTGTGTTTCTCCTCCGTGCACCCTTATATAGGTCAAATTCAGGGATTCTGGGTCAAAAGTGGAATGCCAAAACAGCAGCATATGTGTTTCTCTATAGCCTACCAGTTTTTGCTCTCCAGCTCTTCATTATCCTAATTGGACCTGACTTAAAGATTAAGGGTTCTTCCCTGCCACTGTATTTTACAAGAACATCTACTCCAACAAACCAAACTGCAGCTGATGCTATTGCTCTCTGCACTTACCCGTTATTGAATACCATCCTTCTTGGGCTTTTTGCTGCTGTACTGACCATCTACCTGTTTTGGCTGGGAAGGCGGATTTTGAAATTGGTCATCAACAAGTGTTTGCAGAAGAGAGTATACATGTTAATGTTGTCAGTTTCAAGTTTTCTGCCATTACGGGTTCTATTTCTGGGACTATCTGTTCTATCTAAACCTGAGAAGTTTGCATTTGAAGCCCTTGCTTTCTTGGCCTTTCTAGCACTTTTATGTTGTGCCGGGGTGTGTATCTGCATGCTTGTGTATTACCCAGTTGCAGACTGTGTAGCTTTGTGGAATCTTCAGGACCTTGAGGCTGGGAGAGTAATCCTTGATGATCAAAATGTCACCATCTCTCTAATTTCTAACCAATGCCATCTTGAAGAAAGCAGTCAAATGAGCCCTGGGAGAAACTCTGATGCCTCAACCAAGCTTGGGTCAATTTCATTTGGTGCATATGGAAAAGATGGGACTTCAACAGTTCCTTTTGCGGAACACGGCCTATTCTCTCCCAGCCGAGATGCAATGCCACCAGGATTTTCTCCGCCTCATGGTTGGCCTATGAGATCGCCTATACAGGCTCACGGACCCTAGAATTGGTCAGGAAACTGAGTAATTGTGGTGAATAACAATTTTGTGGGAATGAAAAGTGATTGTAAAGGGTTAGCTTCAATGAGCATTTTTATTCTTGGTTTGTTTTCTAGTATTAGGTATGATGGTTTTCTGGCTAATGAATTTTATTGTTCTTCCTTAATATTATTGGTTGCTCTGCTTTTTGCGATTTTCATTATACAGCCTGGATAGAAAATATTCCGCACGTAATTCGCCTACATTTGATTTGGTTTATAGGGGGAGATGTGAGTCTAGTTGGGTGAGGCAGGTGCACGTGTAGGAGTATTTGCTTTGTGCTCTTCTTATTGTGATTGTTCCGCGCTGGCCTTGTCTTTGCCGTATGCTTGCTTTAGTGCAGCAGACCATAAATTCAGCTGTCCTGTTAGCCCGGGTATGTTGGGAAGTTGTGGAAAATGAAGGAAGTGACATAGCTTGAAGCAGGGTATGTTATTTTAATATTTTTTTATTTAATTATTATCGAGAAAAGAGTGGGGTAGCCAATAATTTGCAGTAAAACAAAGCTGTGTTTTGCTGCGATTTACATGTTGGGAAAATATCAGCGGACGACTGACTTTTTTTTTTTTTTCTCTCTCTCTCTCTCTCTCTTTTGTTGTCGTAGAATTAGAAAATTATTGACGTGATCCAATGTGTACAAAAACTACAAGTATTATGCAGTCTATTTTTATTTGGCGAAACAATAGTGTTACAATCTTGGGTCTCTTTGACCCAAAAAATAAAAAAAAATCTCCATTTTCATCGTTCCAGAACAAGGAAAAAAAAAACAAAGAAAAAATCAATGTATTTCTAAGTTACTGCAAAATTGTAAGCACAAACAAAATTAGAGCTTACATAAATAGACACTTTGCCTGGTTTTAATTATCGTTAGATCTGTTGTTACTTACTCTGCGATGTGAAGGAAAAATACACGTAGATTGATTGGATGTGTGTGTGTGTTTGTTATCTAAGATTGGTCCTGCCCCCAGATGGGCCAAATGAAAAGGGCAAGAGAGAGTTTGCTTAGCTCTGCATAATCACCAAAACGCCGCCAGCGGAATAATTTACGGTCATTCTTAGAATTAAAATTGTAAAACAAAGTAGATTAAAGAGAAATTTACAAAAAAAAAAAAAAGTATATATATAATATATGGTATGCTTCCCCCTGATATTTACTTGCCGAGTACTTTCGTCAAATTATTTATCCCGAAAATTTAGCAAACTTAGAAATTAGCTTTGTGTGAACCCATCGATTGGTAAAATAATAAGTTTTAAATAAATCAACATTAAAATTGAGTTCAAAAAATTTATTTAAATTTAATAATTTTTTTATAAAACATTAAACAAAAAAAATAATAATAATAAATAATTTTTGTTCTTAACAAATAAGTATGATGATTAATATATTTATTATTGTTATTATTACTATAATTATTATTTATTATGAAATCAAATAACAAGAGGAGAAAGCTGGGAAAAAACATTAAAAACAAATATAAAAATTAAATTTAAAAAGAAAGAGAGAGAAAGTGAGAGAGGGAGAGAGATAAAAGCGGCAATTACTTATTTGCTTTGGTTTTCGCGGACGGAGGCGAGTACAGGAAATCCGGGAAATGAAGGGGCATTTATGTCATTTCAAACTACGGAGACCCGTGCCGCCGCTTCGGTCAGACACCGGCTGCGTGTGCTGCTGGTATATTTAGGGTGGTTGATTGATTCCTTAGAACCAATCGCCAACCCTAGAAAAAGCCCAAAAAGACAAAATTTAAAAGAAGAAGAAAAAAAAAAAAAAAGAGGTGAATTGACATCCTTAGAGCGGCAGGAAATTGATTGAAAATGGCGTCGTTTCAGGAAGCACCGCCTGGCAACGGAAAGGCCGGAGAGAAAATCTTCAGGACTAAGTGCGCTCAGTGCCACACCGTCGAGAAAGGCGCCGGCCACAAACAAGGTACTTCTTGTGCTGCACACATAACATAGCATAGATCCGATGTCCATTGACGTGAATTTTCTCCGTGATCTGTGTTATGAATGATTGATGTTTGTCTAAGATCTGAGTTGAGTTTTATGCTCTGTTCTGTAGTGTCTAATTTATCGGAGAGCTGATTTTCTTTTTTTTTTGGGGGTTGGGGGAATCAATGTTGTAGGACCCAATTTGAATGGTCTCTTTGGAAGGCAATCTGGCACAGCTGCCGGTTATTCCTATTCCGCCGCTAACAAGAACATGGCTGTGATTTGGGGAGAAAACACATTGTATGACTATTTGTTCAACCCAAAAAAGGTACTGCCAGTTCATTTTTATTTTGTTTTTACCTTGTCTTAACAAGATTAAGAAAATATTTGAATTGTGAATAACATTTATGTGTGCTTACACACACACACACACACACACACATATGATGGAAAGTGATTGTTTTAAGCATCAAATGGCCTGGCATCTCAGTTTCGGAGTACCACATTCATGCATTGTTGTATTGGGGAAAGAGAGAGAGAGAAAAAAAAAAAGTTGTTTCAGAAAATAAATGAAGTTTCTTTGTTGGTGGTTGAATTTAGACAATCTTTTAGCTTATATATCAACTATGTGCATCTATGAACTTGCTTGACCCTCTTGATTTGCATTATTTGCAATAGAATAATTGTAGGAACACACATGTCAAATAATCCATTGCTTTCAGATCATCAGGCGGTCTTTGGTAGAAAAGAATGATGAGAAAGTAGCTTTTGATGAAAGTCCTTGTATGGAAGTATGTGCATATGTAAAAATGGCTGCCTAAGGCCTTTATTCTGGTGAAAGGATAGTATTTTGGGGCATTCTTGATGTGAGAAACCTCACGATTGATGCTTTGAAGATGGACAAAAGCTCCCAAGAATTGATTTTCACTGCCTCAAGTATTCTATTGGCCTGCATATTTTGGCTACTTACTTTTAGTTAGTTTATTCATGGATTTGTTGATAAGTTTTTCGCAAATTATGATGGAGATTTCAATGATTTTACTCTATTAGAAAGTTGGAAAGCAATGAACTCTTCTTGATAAGGGCCTGACTGGAAAAGCAGACATGAGCAAATTAGCATGTTGTGTCAAAGGACCAAAGAATTAATAGGCATGAACCTAATTCAGTCTGGGATTTTTTTTGCGTGATATTGCTATATAATATGTAGCAATGTTAAAAGATGCATATTATAGTCTGACTACTCACTTCTTGAATGCAATTGTTTGTTTGATTGTACATCAACTAAATCACATTCATTGGGATTTGACTTTCTGCAGTATATTCCTGGAACTAAGATGGTGTTCCCTGGATTGAAGAAGCCACAGGAGCGTGCGGATCTCATTGCTTATCTCAAGGAATCAACTGCCTGATCCTCTTGACTTTACTAGGTTTCTTTCCAATTATGCCCAAAATGGATTTCCTTTTTGAAAGCAAGATGAATCTTTCCTCAGTTAAAATAAGACCTGTGAGGGCTAAATAGATGGTTTTTGTTTTGAGAGCTGAGACAAGTAATGAAAGCATTTTTCTGATGTAAGACCTCTTTGTGGAGGCAATCATGAACCTGCAATTATTTTTGAAGAGTGTATACCATCTGCCTGTCGATGTCTTTGTGTTGAGAACTTGCCATTGATTCTGGCATATTGGATTTGAAGGCTTTGTCTAGTATCTAGATGCTACAGCTAGTGGCCACACTTTTACCAGAATGCAATTAAGTTTGTCTGGTTTTGCCATGCATTGCAATCTGTTGCTTATCTTGTATTTTATGTGACTGTGCTTTGTCTCACGTAGAGTTTAGTGAATGATAAACATGCTCAGTTACTAGCTGCATGGAGTTTGAACTTTGCATTTGGTGGAGCAAGATTAAATATTATATATTACAGCAATCAATATCGTGTAATGGTTTCACGCTTGGTTTAGCAATGGTTTGAGAATATTTGATTATGGTGTGTCATCCCACGATATTAGGTTTGTTGAAAAAGGTTGAGATTTGCCTTTTTACAGGTAGTCCCTAGTAAGCATAATTACCTTTATTATTATTATTATTATTATTATTATTATTGAAATCAAATCTTAGATTTTGTGAAAATTTCGAGAGATTTGGAGTTTGAACCCCCGAATTTCCTACAAAGAGTTATGTTATTAGTCTACGATTGAGCCATGGACTAGGCTAATAAAATCTATGCTAATCACGTGTTTGGAATATTGGTTTTGGGTCCTATCTTTGGTCGCTTGCCTAAGACGTTCAATGCCACATGCTATGTGTTTTCTTAGCTAGTTCGTCAGGGATGGTAAGGGGCGGCTGAGTGAATGTTTGGAATGTAGGAATAGAGCTATTTCGTAGTCCTTTCCCAGCCTATAAATTCTGGCCTCTCTTTTATGAACTGGGCTATTGTGTGCTCTGTCATGCATTAGAAGCTACGAGTTGAACAAGAATCGGAGGAGGCAGACTCAGCATGTGTGGAAACAAATTTCGCTTTACTAAGATCCATAATTGTTTGTAGGTATTTATTCACGAGCCCTTGTTACCTGCAGTCTTTTGATGAGCTTGAAATGACCAAAAATGGGGAAGGCTTAAGAAATGGTTTTATACCCTTTGCTTGATTGGGTTTTTGGACTGTCTAAAAAAAGTCGTAATTGCTTACACAAGAAACTGTAGCGAAATCCCGCGACTCGAAACTACGTTATGTAGCAAAATTGTTTTGCGCCAACAGTGTGCGTTGTCATACGGAGATGCGAAGTTTTGCTTTTCAACAGAAAGAATGGAAGTCCTGGACTTGGAGGTTCAGATGGTTGAACAGAATAAGATGCATCGTACATGTGTTTTCTGCTTTTTCTTTTTTTCTTTTTTTCTTTTTTTTTTGATTTCGCTATCTAGTGATGAAAACTATTGCTTTTTAAAAAAAACAAAAAAAAAAGGGCCCAGATGATAACAAGTTTAAATGTAAAGTCATTTGTCTTTATGTATGGTTCTGAGCAGCTGCATAAACGCTGGAATTGTAACATCTTTCATTTCAAGGATTTTGATTTCGTACGCTGGAATTTTGACACCCTTCCTTTCTTCTAAGTTAATCTGTCATTTTTTTTATTAATAATAATAATAATAATAATTTATGCATCAATGTAGAGTAGATCAACGTTGATTATAAAGTCTCTCAACAAAGGCGCCGATTATTGTGATTGAAAACTTTTTTAATGTTTAGCTTACTTAAGAGATAGGCTTTTAACATTGTTGTATACTACGTAACTTATATAAGATTATGACTAATTAAATGTTTATATTTCACACTTTGTATGTATTGATACTATCTATAACACATGTATATATTTTACCTTGTCTCTGTTTGTGTGTGTGTGTCTGTATATACAGCGTATGATGTTGTATATTGTACACACACACACAGACACACACAGACACACACATAGATATATAAGGTAATAAAAAAATATTGTATAATAATAATATATTTTGTTTTTCAAAAAAAAAAAAAGGTTCAATGGATCTATACTTAAAATAGTAGAAATTATATTTTTTTTTTATATAAAAGTCAAGGTTCAAACATTAGAATCTTTAGTTTACCTTTTGTATTCTCTCAAAAAAAAAATTAAAAAAAAAAAACAAGGTAGCAAGTCAGTGGGGTTGATCCTAAATTTTTGGGTCGTTTTAAAAAGGAAATAATATCATTTTGAATACAGTCGTTGGACTTACTGTGACAATTCCAAATCTCATTGATAACACAAGTATTTGTTTGTAAGATTTGTTCATAACATTTGTTTGTCGAGATATCATTTTTCTTATTGGAAGTAGTCCTAAAGTTGGAATTTCTATCACCGTAGATCAGTGGAAAGAAGCCCGCAGGAGAAAATTAATTTAAATTATTTATTGATATTTGTATCCAAGGGTCTAATTTCATTTTTAGATAGGGTCATTTGCTGGGTGCGGTTGGATATGAATGGTTGGCACTCGAAATGCTTGTTAATGGTTGGACTGAAAAGTTTAAGTTTCAATCTTAATTAATGTCAATTAAACGACAAAAAAGAATGTATTAAATTATTAATCATGTTTCCAACTCGAGCAATAACTAATTGACAATTATTAGCTGTCCAAGTTTATTGCCAACTTGTTCCCATTTCAGTACTAAAAGTATTGTCACCATGGAAATGTTGCTCGTCAAAGTTTAACACACTAAACGCAACAAATTTTAGTTACTCTTTTTGAACTAATAAAATTCAATGAAACTTAAATATTTTCTGCAGATGATATTAGCCTTGGTTCACGATTAACCCAGTTATCTAGTTTCAAATATTCATGATTTTGTTAATTCTTTGTGGTTATTCATGTTTATAAGTATCAAAAAAAGAAAAAACGTGGGCTTATATTATCAATATATTATGAAAGCTAATGACAAAATTTCATAAAGAAGTGTGTATTTAGGTCTTTATAGAAATTGATCAATATTACATTATGCCTTTGCCGTTTAAATAAAATGAATTAAAATATTCGTGCCTCGACCAATCATCTTACATTACATTAGCAACAGCTATGGCCAGCTCTTAGTTTACCACACATATTTGTCACCTATTATTTTGCTATCTGTCACATGATGCCTATATAGGCGATTTGCTGGCATCTGTTGTCCGATTTATATACATACATGTTTCTTGAAACAACGGCGAAGGCTACAAATTCCAATTCATGCATGTTGTAACTTAACGCGACAAAAAATTTGGTGTATAATGCGAAGTTATTCTTTTTTCTTTTCTTCTCTTTTCCTTTTACCTTTTATGGGTTTTTTTAGAAAAGTAATACATGGAGAAAGAGGGTGTTAGAACATTTATTAATTAATTTTAGAATTGTCACCAATTACTTGAAATATGATTGAAACGTTATAGTGGTTCGGTCTATTTTATTGAAAAATTAAGATTAATTTAGATGTTTGTCATGAATAACGATGCTGTGACTTTAATATTAATTATATATGTATTATTTTTATTATTTTAATACTTTATTTGTTTATTTTTATTTTAAAGATATATATTTTGAAAATATTTAATATAGGCAATTACTATAATTTTAAAAATGACAATATAATTGAAATGAAATTAAAGTTTATAAAAATTTATTAAATACTTGTATTTAAAATTTATTGTTGAAGGAAATTTTAGAAAATTTTGAGATGTTTTTACCGTGATCTCTTATACCTAATAATTTTTAAAATAATGATTTAAAATTTTAAAAATTAATTAATTTTTATTAATATTATTATAATTATTTCTATTATAACTATTATCATTATTTGAAAATAACAAATTATTTTTAAAAAAATAGATGTCAACCAAGACCATATAAGCCAATTAGTCAAGTGGGTCAATAAAAGTTTTTAAGCCACTTAAATCAATTAATAGAAGTTAAAGTCAATAAAATAATTAATCGGTCAAAGTTAATTAGACTAACTAAAAAAAAAGTAAAGATAAAAAGTCATTTTGTTTTCTTTTTAGAATTTTTCTTTTGGATTTTATAGAGTCTCACCTTTTTTTTCTCTTTATCTATTTAAAGAGAAATTTGAGTAAGTTTGACACTATATTTCAACTCAAAATTTAAGATATTGAGTTTATGGGTTATTCCTATTTATAAGTTACTTCTTCTTTTCTTTCTAGTACAAGATTGACATCATATATCAACTTAAAACTTTAAGATATTAGATTTATGAATTATTCACTTATAAGTTGCTCATTTCAACCTAAAACTTTAAGATATTTGATTTATAGGTCATTCACTTATAAATTACTTACTCTTTCCTTTTCTTGCTTGAAATCAAACCAAATAAATACCTTAAGACCTTGGGTTTATAGGTCATTTGCTTATAAGTTACTTACTCCTTTCACTTATAAGTTATTTATTCCTCCTTTTTCTTACTTGGAATAGAACCAAACAAAAATCTTAAGACATGAGTTTTATAGGTCATTCACTTATAAGTTACTTACTCCTCTATCTTCTTGCTTGAAACCAAACTAGACAAAATTAGTAAGATTTGAATAAGTAATAGACTTATATGTTTAACACTACATTTCAATTCAAAATCTTAAGGTATTGGTTTTATAGACTCTTTTTATTTATAAATTATTTACTTATTCATCTTCTTTTCAATTTGAAATTTTTTAACCACATAATTCACATTTAAAATTTCTATACTAACCCCTACTAGTAGTGGGGTTTTTTTTTGTCATGTCAGTAGATAAATTAGTTAAAGAGAAATTGATTAATGAGAGTATGGAATGGTAATAACCATCAGAATTGTTGCATAATCAAAAAAGGGTTATAAAGTAATACAGGTAATATGTTTTATTTATACATTCTCACAAATTTAAAAAATTAAAGTTCATATAACCCACTTAACAAAGCGTTAGATGAATATTAAATTCTATAAAAGATAAGAAAAATATAAATATTAAATTTACACAATTAATATTTATGATATTATTTTAGAGATAATCCTTAACTTTGATTATAGACTTTTAAGGATCCAATCTCTTCCTTTTTTTATGCTTTATTTTGAATTTTACATAATTTGAGTTTTATTTTTAATTTTTATTTTTTATATATTTTTAAAGTATTAAGATTTATATTTTATTCAACATTAAGTTTCTTAACAAGAATTTATAACTTTATTATATTTGGTCTAGTCTAATCTTTACTTTTATGTTTTTAAAGCAGTTTAAGTTTTGTGTTTTTTTTCTATTTTTTCTACCTTTTTGTTTTTTGAGTATGTTTGATGTGAAATAAAATCATATCCTAAGTGAATTTATGTTTTTGGATTCAGGTTAATTAGAATCTAAAGGTAACAAGTCAAATTGACTTAATTTGATTAAGTTTGACCGAATTGATTCAAATTTAATTCAATTTAATTGAGTTAACTTGAATTTGATCTAGTCAACTTGCCAACTTATATATATATATATCTCTACTATTTGTATGTTTATTTAGTTTTATTTTTGTTATAGGTATTTTTTATTATTTAATTTATATATTTTTTAAATTTCAATTGCATACACGCGCACACACATACACACTTATATCTAATAGCAAACATAATATTAAAGATACATTGATTTAAAATTATCTTAATATTTAGAATATAATATTAACCTCTTTATTTTTGTTTTTCTTTACTATTTTGCAATATTACAGTGCATTGATGGGTGAGAGTTTAAATGTCGCGAAGCAGCAACTATTGTTTTAGCAAAATAAGTAATTCTTTGACCTCTACTTTTTAGTTATTTTTTTTAATTTTGTTGTAACGATTATTTATCAATTTAATTATAAGTTTTCATAAATATTTAAATATATTTAAATTTTTTTTGAACTATATGAGCTAGTGAATGTCAAAAGTGTCTATATATTGTTGGTGTTTTTTCACAAATTCTTTTTTTCGTTTTTTTGTTCTCTAGTCTGTTTGGTCTTTTTCATCAAGAAAGTGACCCTTTCCATACACCTTTTTTATACTATTTGTTGTTTAAAAAAAGGACAATGTTGACTTTTGGTTAATTAAAGATAATTTGAATAAATATTTAACTTAGCTTAATTATATTTTAACTTATTGTTACTATTTATTAGAAATCATGGATTTAAAGGACTTGCGGACCAAACAAGACTTTTTAAAAAATGAACTTGATGGCTTGTAGGAGTAATAAGTTGTGTGCTACGAGGTCTTGATAAGGCTTGAAAGGGGGAAGAGAAAATCATATTAGCAAAGTGAACTGACTCATTGTATTATTAGATGGATTGTATCAAAGTTTATTAAATAATGTAAATAAATTTTTACTAATAATATTATTTATTTTCTAAATAAATAAAATACAATTGAACCCTAGCCATCTTCTAAATACTAAACTTAGCTGTAGACCTAACAAAGTAAAAATACATCAATTCACCAAACAATAGTTTCAGCTCTTGGTAAATGTCCAAGAGACTTAAGACGAAAGAGCCTGAGCTAATCCAAAAAAAAAAAAGTGAACACCAGCCGCTTAGTTTTAGCAATCAAAATTCGAATGCGACAAAAAAAAAAAAAAAAGTGAATAAATTGTTGTGATTTGTGGTTTAACCGGCAGCAGCGTCCGTCATGTGGATGATTGTGTAGAGCTAGCTGGGTGGTGGGTGGCAGATCCATTGTAGGAACAGGGTCCCTTTTCAGCAGCTTGCCAAAATTCCTAGCCATCCTTGTGAAAACTCACAACCAGAAGTTTGCAGAAGTCTAGTCATGCGAAAACGAAGGACAACATCTTAATGTGTCTCCTTCCATCGGCACTTCATTTTGCATTTGCAACATTATTTCTACCTTTCGACTTTGGACATATGGTTTGAGTTTTCTGCGTTTCTTATGCCCCAATTGCTTCTTTGTTGACAAATCCAATCACTCCAATCTATATATATATAGCAAGAATTTTGAGCGAGCAACAGGGTTTTTTTTTTTTTTGTGCTAGTTGGAGTGCCAGAGTTCAAGCAATTTGCGTAGCGTAGAGATAATTTATTTCTCTACAGTCAGTTATCATATTGCTGTAGCTGTCATATATCAATATGTAGTTGATATGAAAATTAAGGAATTATTGCTTTCTGGTTAGGAATTTTTAATCGGAGGGCCGAGCTCGAGGGAGAATCTCTAACCTTACCAAGAGGATAAAGATTTTTACGACACTGCAATTATTGGGTTAGATGTACAAACATATGGTAACCAAATGGGACGGCTCTTATTTTTCTTATATATATATATAATTTTTGAGGCATATTAGGACCAGACTTCAATGCAACGCTGGATAAACATGCAGATATCGTAATCAATGATAATCAACTTTGTGAACATGTTGGGTGTTGGCATGGCCTCAGTCATCTTCCTCATTCGCCTCCCTCCTAATAGGCTAAAAGAATTTTACAGGCCGTAGGAAATGTATATTCATAACCCAAAAAAAAAAAAAAAAATCTAAGTAAAATTTAAAATAATAAATTTAAATAAATACAATTGATTATTAGTCTAGCCGGGTTGGTCAAAGAACCCGTAAGATATTTGAACGGAAAAAAACTCAGTTGAAACCGAACCAAATTGACTTTTGATTAAAATAGAATTTTGCTGATCAATTGTTATGGTTCCAAAATTAGCATTATCATGTATTAATTACGTTAATTAATATTCCGAATTTAATCCCATTAACATATTTGTTAAACCAATATTCGACCATTAAGCCAAGATTTATTTCACATTAAATACATTCACTAACTAATTAATTTATAGCATTCTAATTACATTAACATATGATTTGAATTGATATTAAATAAATTTATGCATCTCATTTGACACTTTTAATTTTCCTATTTAGTCGCAGAAACTGCATGATAGTAATGATTCAGATTCCCTCAGTTAAGGTATTTGATGCCCTTAAAATGTATCATTTTAAATATATAATATTAATGTTTAGAATATTTCCAAAAAAAAAAAACCAACAAATTTGGACTTTTGACTGGAATATTTCGTCGCTTACTCAAAGATGACAAGAGAGAAAAGTAAAAAGTTAGAGACATGTTATGTTACATATAATTAAATTAATGTCAATTATTATAATAATATTTTGTGGTCCTTAAAAATTGCTTTAGGTATTCACTTGGTGGGGTTAAAGTATTGACCCACTGATAACCTAATTAACTCAACTTCTTATTTGGGTTAATGACCGGATTAAATTTAATAATTATACCACATATAAAATAATTTATACTACATTAATATTGTGTCCACTTAAATTTACTTTCTACTATAAAATATGTTATGTTGTGTTAATATTTTGTATACATTATAAAATATTATATATATATATATATATATATATAGACCCTTTCATATTTCACAACGTGTGAATTTAGTCCATTGGAGCGTTATTTTTAACTTTTTAAAAAATTATTTTGTTTATTGTGGGTTGTTGTGTATTATATATGGAATTGTAAGCCAAATGATAAGACTTAGGCATCACGTCACTTTATGAGTCTAACGTAATAAAATAATTTAAAATTTAAAATTTAAGTTTGTTGTTAAATTATTATAAAATATATAATAAATATGATAAGATATCCAATAAAATGTAAAAAACATATTTGTGATATTAAGTAAATCAATATGTATGTGCATTATTCCACTTAATATTACAAATATTGTGCCTTTTTTATGCAAATTATTGCAAATTTTATAATGTTTATTGAATATATTGCTATATTTTGCAGCAAAACTTAGAATTTTTATTATTTTATTACGTAAACTACGAAAGAGAGTGACATCATGCTGATATCACTCCATCGCTCTTATGTCAATTTCTTAAAGTTGAAAGAATTAGATCGCATTGATAAATAATTTGATTTAATTTAATTTTTTTAATAATTAGTTAAAATAAAAATTAATGTAAAAATGAGTAAATTGGCATGTCAACTAGCTATGATTTTTATGAATTGATTAATTTGAATTAAAAAAAATTTGATATTAATCCACTATATGAAATTTAATTATAATTATATTATTATTTTTAAATTTTAAAATATATAAAATTTTAAAAATATTTATATTTGATTTTTTTAACTATAACACATTTTTTATATTTTTTATTGATATTAAAAAATTAATTTCAATACTTTTATTTTATATATATATATTTTTATTTATTTATTTATTATTAAATATCGATCTTATCGATTCAATTTTAATTATAACGTTTGAACTAATTAAATTTTAAAGTTTTGAATTTTTATGTTCAATAATTGATCTAATTTTTAAAATATTAAATTTTCTTATATCATCTAATTTTTATGCAATTTAATTGACAAATGAGTTTTTGTTTTTTCACTTATCAATAAGACAACGATTTCAAGATTTTTGACGAATTTTCGTTGATAAAAAGTGAAGTAAATGACCAGCTTTTTATTCCACTAAACCAATTGTAAAATTATTGTTGTCAATTTAATGGCTGGGATTTGTTTTTAGAAAGACACTTAATTTTTTTTTTCTTTCTTTCTTTCTTTCTTTCGCGCGGATACCAAAGAAAATAATTTCCAGACCGTATGAATGAATTTATCGCGCATTTAATACAAATAAATAGGACGTCGGTAAGGGCGACTAAAACAATAATAATATCGAACATTACGTTTTAAACCGAACAAATAGCAGCCCACTTTTGCAGCAGGGAAAACTTCCAAACAAAAGCTAAAAACAAAACCGAAAAAGAGGAAGTTTGACTATTTCAAACACTTGGATATTAAGATCTTCTTCATCTTCTTCAGTTCAAATTCACGCACTCTTCGGTTTTTCTTATATTTCCATCCACCCCCATTTTCAGTTTCGGTTCAAAATCTCTCTCTTTTACAGTCTCTCAGGTTTTTTTCCCTGCTATTATTCAATTTTCTTTCCGTCTCTGTATTTTTCTTTTCTCCTTCTTCCTCTTCTTCTTTTTTTTTTTTTTAATTTTGAATATGTTGTATTGATTGCTTTGTTTCTAGTGGTGCGTGTCTTATAGTTAATTCTAATGTGTGTATACATTTAAATCTGTATACAAGTGTGTGCATGAACGAGTATGTGGTGAGCTGCAATGGAATTTTGTGTCATGCTGGTGTCCCCATGAACCATGATCACATATTGAATATAAGTGTATACTAATATCCCTGCGTATATTTACGTGTATTTGTATGCAACTTTTTTTCGGGGATCGATTTAGCACTGTGTGTATTTATCCGCTCAAGGCTGCAAGTCTGATTTTTTTTTTCTTTATATCTTATCTTTTTTTTTGGGTGTTATTTTTGATGAATTGTTCAAGTTAAACAGAAATGTGTTTTGGTTGCAACATATCAGTTTTTAGTGGGATTTTGAATTCTGTGTTTGTTTGGTCTACTTTTTGGCAGATGGGGTATCCGTGGAACAGTTTGTGTTTCTGTCAGTATAGTATTAAATGTGAAATTTATTTAGTACATCATGAGTTTCCATCTGTTCTCAACAATTGTTTTTATTCCCTATATTTTCTTAAGGGTTGCAAAATTACAATGCAAATGAGCTGATTTTCTTTTATTTGTTTAAATTCAGAGATCATGTCTGAGGGAAAGATGCAGGAAAATGGTTTTGATGAAGAAGTCAGAGAACCTTTTGATTCTGCAATGGAGAAGGTAATATATAGGCAATTCTTTCTATTTTATTTTGCAATGACCCTCTCTTTCCTCTTAGGGTGAAAGGTTTAAATTTCTGAATGTGAAACCGGAAGTGGAGCTATACATCTACTAATTCTTGTTTGGCAGTGAAGTTGACATCTTTTTACCTTTTGTAAAGTAAGATAATTCTATTTGTTTTTCCGGGCTACTGCAGTAACAAAAGGGTACCCTTACTTATTAGCAATTCTAAAGATTTTTTTTTCTTCTTAAAAGTGTACTTTTGTCATTTTTTCCCTTTTCCATTTCTGATTAAAAACTGTGGCAACATTCAGAAATCATTTTGAGAAAGGGCAAACAAAAAGTAAGAAGTTAAATATTATAATAGCTAAATATCTTTTTGTTTATTTCTTATACCAAATTATACTTCTTTGTCTTCCACAGATAATGGCTGGGATACTTGTAGCATTTTGTAAATGAGCACCTTGCATTTTGATCCTTACTTGCATTGGCTTGATTATGTTATTTTCTATTTTTTGAAAGATCATAAGTTGAACTAAATCCAAATGTAACATCCATATTGTAAATCAGTGACGTAAAGATTTGTAAATGTGCATGTCTCTCCTAATGCATATGAAACTTGGGAATTAGAAAATCTATCAGCAAGCAGAGGAACAAGTCTGCTTGCAAGGACTAATTACCAAGTTGCTGAAGTCTTCAAGAACTACATCCTTTCATTTCCATTGCTTGTTTAACATGAGTAAACCAGTAGGGCAATGTTTTCTTATTTGCAGCAAGGAGGAATCTTCTCAATGCGGTTGTTAGGCAAGTTCTGAGTGAAAGAAGTTGGCTTTCTTTAGACATCTTTTAAGATTCTGTTATACTTGATTACAGTTGTGACAGGCATTAGTCATGCAAAATGAAAAGGCCTAAATGGAAGCAAACATAACATTATGCATCGGTCTTCTTGAAAGTAATTCATACCATCAAACTTATGGCAGCTAATCAGAGATGCCAAATTTTTTGGAGGCATAAGTGGTGCTTTGGTTCTAACTGAGACTCTTTGGATTGCACAATCCACAGAAATTCTATTCCTAAATTGAGTATCCTGCCTTGAAACTAAAGCTGAGGCTTTATTGTTTTGGGGGTTGGTGGGAGTGGGAGGTGGGTCATGATCTCAGCAGCTCTGTTATTTGTTATGCCAACTTAGCTGTGGTGGTTGTTTTAATATTATAGTCTCTCTGTGAAATAACATTAAATTGATGAGTTAGCCGTTGTGATGGTTCACATGGTTTTTCACATATAGAAAGTGAGTGATTTCATTTCCTTGTATGTTACTAGCATTTGATAAGGGAAATTCATTTGAGGACACTTCTCAAAGCTGTTACTGCTAGATAATCCAGGGTAAAACCAGAAGGTCTTTTATGGTTTTTACCTCTTTTGGCATTGAAGTGACTATAATTTATAGTTTTTGTTTGTTTTTTCATTTGCTCCTTAAATTTTCAAGAACGTTTTTTTCAGATGGTGTTTGAATGCTCCTTTTGTATCTAATTTCTTTTTCACATGAGTTAAGGTTGATCCTGGGAAACCTGCACCACTGACCTGGCAGCGGAAATTAAATAGTGAGGGAAATGCTCCTTTGGGATTCACTTTGAATCTTCATGAAAAGCTTCATTTGGTATGTTTATTTTTCCATATGCTCAATTTACTTCCATGTATTTCCCATCATGTGCAATATGCAAAGAACCTCAACCACTCGCATGGAGGAAACTTGAATGCAAGTGAAATTTCATACCATCATGTGCAATTTGGAAAGAATCATGACCACTCTAATGGACAGCACTCAAATGCAAGTGAAATTTTTTACACGACGCCCAGTCTGCTATTTGTGAATAAAACAGGAGAGCTATGGTGATTTTCAGTTTGCAAGTTTTGAAACATGTTGTAGTGGATCTGATATGGTCCAACAGAATCAACTTGTTTAAAGGATTCACCTGTTCTCTTTTGGTAATAGTTCATGTATGAGCTTTCAAAAGATGGAAGAATAATGTACAATACTGAAGGAGGGAAAAAATTGCAGGCTCAAAACTTAGAGCTCTTGAAACTCTCTTATCTTGCTCCCTGTATTGAGCTTCTGGTTTTCCATGGATCTAACACTGTAAGCAATGGTGGTATATATCTGCCTTGATTGAATGTTAATTCTACCTCAATTTAAGGCAGATTGACCTTAATTCTAAGAATGTGTGTGTGAGAGAGAGATACATGCATTAATTTGCTCTTCTATTTGCTATTAAAATAAATTGACTTTTTCCCTTCAACTTAGAGAGGCTTTCCTTTTTATTCATTTTATAAGCTTACTAGTGCACTGCCCAAAAGAAACATTTATACTGAGTTAAAAATGCATATCGTGGAATACAATATGCTTTTAGTATTTGTTTAGTGTGATTAAATCTATCATTGATGCAAAACATACCATTGCATGGATTCTGTCCACTTGCCTACTTGTTGAACATCTTAGCACCTGAGGTAGTACTCAGACCCTTTCAAAGACTTTTAAAGGCAGCCACTAAGTCCACTCATTGAGGTTTGTAGGTGGAGAAGATTTGTCCTTCACTTAATACATTTACCTGTCATTAACATGATCATATCCTTTTTGGCCAGGCTCCTATAGGCATCCGGTTGTGGCGTTATATTCGAGAAGAAACTGCCAAAGGAAAGGTGATTTTCTTTGTACCATATCTGCATTAAAAAAATTGATTTTGATTTATGGAAGGGAATCACAAGATCAGTCTGACTTTGATTTCTTTTCACAGCGGGGTATTATTAATCCATTTGCTAAGCGATTTGTATCATCTTGTCATGGCATTCCACTAGGTGGCATTGGGTAGGACTTCTTGTGAACCATTCTTCAAAAAGATGTGTTCTGTGTTATTGTTACATAGATCAAAAACAAATATTTTAGACTACTATTTTAATGTTTGCCTGGGGCATGAAATTGTCCAGCAATGTTGTTCTCATTTTTATTATTTTGCATTTAATGCTGTAAATTCATATTGTATCATTAGGTTTAGCTGCTGGGCCCTTAGTCCTAGCTTGTAGGGATCAAAGCTTGGCATGGAAAAAATTATAAAACGTTTGTATTTGGAATTGATTGTCTTTATGAGGTTTTACTGCAAATTAAAGGCAAACTAATTGTTGTATTACATCAAATTGTTGGTTCTCCGGTTATACTGATTTTGTATTGGAAATTGGCTGGCTGAATTATTCAGATGTGCCTGATTTTTATCCATTGCATTGTCTCAATTTTTTTTGAATTCCAATAATTACAGCTCAGGAAGCATTGGAAGAAGCTACAAAGGTGAATTCCAGCGCTGGCAACTGTTTCCTTCAACATGTGAAGATAAACCAGTTTTAGCAAATCAATTTTCTGTAAGTTGGACTCTTGTAGAAGACCTGCATATAATTTTTTCAATACTGAGCTTTGGAAGCTTTCATTATTAATTCATGCATGTGTCTTAATGGGAATTGTAATTGTTGAATGGCCTGATATGACAGTGACTCGTGGAAAAATGATGTTACCTTACATCTTGGGTATTTATGAGAAAGTTGTTTCTTGTTCAACATGTAATTTGTTTTTGTAATCATGTGAGCTTGATTATGTTTGATGTCATGCTGCTGTTCCAGAAAGAGATTTTTGTGTCTTCAAGTCATGCTTGCATTGACATGTTTGTAGAAGTCTAGTAAAAATTTGATTACCTGTGACTCGAAAAGAAATGTACTGGGGTTGCACAAACATTAAAAAAACAAAAAAGAAGAAGTAAAAAGAATTTACAGTAGCATCCAGTATGAATTTTTCCAAGTAATTGATGGTGAGCTTGATATGATATGATGAGGGTTGGTGAAAGAATGATTTTGCATGCTATGGAAAATAATTGAGCGTGACAACCATTTCTTGGCAAGGTTGTGCAGTTTGAATTTAATTTCCTGCTTTATATGCAGGTTTTTGTTTCACGCACAAATGATAAAAAGTACTCCAGTGTACTTTGCCCGAGGATTCCAGAGGCACTTGAGTAAGTGAATTATTACCCAATCAAGTTATGATTAGTAAATGTATGCTGCTCCAAATTCAACAGGAGTAGCGATAGGATTGACTTTGCGAAGACATATGAAGCAAAAACAAAGTAAGTTTAGAGATAAACTTACTGATTCTCATTTCCATACTTAGAGGAGCCGCAGGTTCAGGGATTGGATCTTGGGACTGGAATCTGAAGGGGCATAATTCTACATATCATGCTCTGTACCCTAGAGCTTGGACTGTATATGAGGGTAATGTTGATGGCTGAGTGATAATGTCCCAAAATGACTGTTGTAATAAATTATTTCACCCGGCCATCCTTCTCTCCCAAATGTAGGTGAACCTGATCCAGAACTTAAAATTGTTTGCCGTCAGATCTCACCCGTTATTCCTCATAATTATAAGGAGAGCAGCTTCCCTGTATCAGTTTTTACTTTCACGGCAAGAATCACTTTCTTTGAAATTTGATTTAAGGAGATTTAGCACAGGTGACCTTATTATTAAACTCAAGTATTTTCTTCAGCTCCAAAATTCTGGGAAGTCCGATGCTGATGTCTCCTTGCTTTTCACATGGGCAGTAAGTCATTCTTTTTCATTTTTCCATTCATCTCTTTCATGCAATGTTTCTGCTTTTTGTTTGTACTTTAATATTTTAGTCTCCTATATCTTGATAGACATGGAGTGGAAACTGTGCTTTCCATAGATATCTGAACATGAAATCATAGTTGAGAAGCCACCATAACTCATGCAAATCTACTGTTGTGTTTGCCTACCATTCAGAATTCTGTTGGAGGGACTTCTGAGTTTTCTGGCCAGCACTTTAATTCAGATATGGTGTAAGAACAAATGCACATCTCACAAGATCTTTTTTTAAAATAACATTTTATCCTTGTGCTTGAAATTTTACTTGTGGATGAAGTGAAATTGTTTTCGTATGTGTTATGATGCTCTGATGGTCAGTTTACACTAACCAACATTACTAACTTATCAGGATGGAGGATGATGTGCATGGTGTGGTTCTACATCACAAGTAAGTTCCTTGTATTCTTGCATAGAAACTAAAATTCTGGATTAGTTGTAAAGTTATGCTGTTTCTTAAATCCTGTGCATTAAAGTCTGTTATTTTCCAATACAGGACTGCTAATGGGTTTCCCTCGGTGACTTTTGCCATTGCTGCACAGGAGACCCATGGAATTCATGTCTCAAAGTGTCCTTGCTTTGTGATATCTGGGAACTCCCAAGGTCTAACAGCAAGAGACATGTGGAATGAAATAAAAGAGGTTAGTAGACCTCCATGTTTTCTTCTCTTGCAACCAAATTTTGTTTTTATGGGAGGGGAAGGGCTTGCATTATTACTTGATATTGGTTTGCATATCCCCCGGCAGGTTATTCAAGGATTTGTGCAACTTTTACTGGGAGGGTTGTGCCAAGATTAAATGACCTACTAAATAAAGATTACAAAAGCTAAGTGGCAGGCTGGGAAGGACCTGGAGTTAATTTCCTAGTCATGAAAGCCCCTTCTTATTAAGAATCTTGAGCCCTGCATTTTTTTTTCACTATCATGAAGATTGAAATGCCCATAATGGAGCTTGTACTTCAAATAGAGGGCTATTATGCTTAAATTTTCAATTTACCATTCTCTTGTGCACCCTTTGTCCTTTTTACCATATGTTGACCTTCTCTGCTTCAGCTCTGAGTGATCTGTTATCCATTAAAAGGGAAATGAAACTGATTTGATTATCTTAATTATTGTATTTGTTCATACATGCATTGTTTTGTTGCACTTCAAGGAAATTGATTTGCATTCTTGTTTGATGGTAGCATGGATCCTTTGACAACCTTAAGCCTGTGGGAAGGCTTGTGCCTTCACAAACAGGAACTTCTATTGGGGCAGCTGTTGCAGCCACTTTGACAGTTCCACAAGGTGCAGCACGTCAGGTGACCTTTTCACTGGCATGGGACTGCCCTGAAATAAACTTTAGATGTGGAAAGACTTATCACGGGTGGGTTGACAGAGGATTGTCTGGAATTCATGATTTAAAAGGTTAATTATTATATGCTGAAAGTTTCCATAAACAGGCGTTACACAAAATTCTACGGTACTCATGGTGATGCTGCTGCAAAAATTGCACATGATGCTCTACTGGGTAGGACTCTTAACTATCCCTTTTGATGAATGACTTTGCTTTCTTTCAGAGTTTGAAAATGATAACTGCATGTTCTAGTGCAAGAGGATGAATAGAAATTTAGACATTAGTTTTACATCTACAATGACGGCATCAATCCCATGTTCATTCTAAAGGTTTTATTTTTCATTGATGTAGACCATGGCCAATGGGAGTCTTGGATAGAAGCCTGGCAAACACCAATTCTTGAAGACAAGAGGCTTCCACAATGGTGATCTTTGAAATCCAATTTTCCTATTGTTTATGAAGGCATTAATTCTGAATTTCTGAAGGCATGCAGGTACCCTGTTACTCTTTTTAATGAACTTTATTATCTCAATTCAGGGGGGACAGTTTGGACAGGTAGGTGTGTATCAGAGCCTATAATATTCTACCCTTGACATTTTACATTCAACACCCATCTGATCCTTTTCCTTTTCCTTTTGCATTTTTGCATTTATTTTTAATACTCATGCAAGCATGCACACATTCTTTTACTTTACAGATGGAGCACCTCCAGTCCAGAGTTTAGTGAGTATTGAAGGACGAAAGTTTTCCCTTGATAGATCAGGATTAGGTTTGAAGGGCCTTATCAATGAATCACATCAAAGTGATACTACTTCCGACATTCTTGAAAGGATGACTTCTATTCTCGAGCAAATTCACATTCCTGTTGCATCAAATTCAGCTTTTGGAACTAATTTGCTTCAAAAAGGAGAAGAAAATATTGGTCAATTTCTATATCTTGAAGGGAATGAATATCACATGTGGAATACCTATGATGTTCATTTCTACTCTTCTTTTGCACTAATTATGTTATTCCCCAAACTGGAACTCAGTATTCAGAGAGACTTTGCAGCAGCCGTGATGATGCATGATCCTAGCAAGATGCAACTTCTGCATGATGGGCAATGGGTCTCCAGAAAGGTCCTTGGAGCAGTTCCTCATGACATTGGACTCGATGACCCATGGTTTGAAGTGAATTCCTACAACCTTTATAATGTAGATCGGTGGAAAGATCTGAATCCAAAATTTGTTCTCCAAGTTTGTCGGGATGTTGTTGCCACAGGTGACAAGAAGTTTGCACAGGCTGTTTGGCCCTCAGTTTATGTTGCAATGGCTTATATGGACCAATTTGACAAGGATGGTGATGGAATGATTGAGAATGATGGCTTTCCTGATCAGACATATGATACTTGGTCTGTGTCAGGTGTGAGTGCATATAGTGGTGGGCTATGGGTCGCAGCATTGCAGGCTGCTTCTGCCCTGGCGAGAGAAGTAGGTGACAAGGATTCTGAAGCTTATTTTTGGTTCAAGTTTCAGCAGGCAAAAGTTGTCTATGACAAATTGTGGAATGGCTCCTACTTCAATTATGATGACAGTGGTGGCAGTAATAGTTCATCTATTCAAGCCGATCAACTGGCTGGACAATGGTCTGTTGCAAATGATGAATTTCTTTACAAGTTTTGAATGTCCAATACTTAAGATCAATGGAAAGCTCTTTTCATTTAAGATGAGAATTGCTTCATTATAATTTTTTGAGTGGCTTTCTTGGTGCTTCAAAAAATCCGTTTGGTGAGTAAGTCAGATTAGAAGCTCCAGGTGACATGATTATGATAGTGTTATTTCCAGGTGTAGAAGTTTTAGGATGCTGTATGGCTATTAGCAAATTATTCTGATGCGTCATAGCTTTCTGAGTTGTTTCAATTGCAGGTATGCCCGGGCATGTGGACTTTTGCCAATTGTTGACAAAGACAAAGCAAGAAGTGCATTAGAGAAAGTTTATAATTACAATATCTTGAAGGTGAAGGATGGGAAGCGTGGAGCTGTAAATGGCATGCTACCCGATGGAAGAGTTGATATGACATCGATGCAATCAAGAGAAATATGGTCTGGAGTCACATATGCAGTTGCTGCGACAATGATTCAGGAAGAATTGACAGAAATGGCATTCCCTGCTGCTAGTGGTGTTCACGAGGCTGCTTGGTCTGAAGGAGGCCTTGGGTGAGTTAGTTTGATGCAACTTTCAGATCCTAATTAGAACCTAGTCATCAATAAACGTAGCTAAAATGCTGCTATTCTTTGAACAGTTATTCTTTTCAAACTCCAGAGGCTTGGAACACAGATGACCAATATAGATCATTATGTTACATGCGCCCCTTGGCCATCTGGGCAATGCAGTGGGCTTTATCAAGACCAAAACTTTATCGACGGGAAATGGTGTTAGATATGAACGAAAACCCTCAGTTTGTGCACCATCCCGGATTTGCTAAAGTCGCTTGTTTCCTCAAGTTGCCAGAAGAGACATCATCTAAAAGCCTTCTTCAGACTTTGTTTGAGTATGCTTCCAAGAAATTGGCATTTGTATGACTGTTTATATTTCTCATTGTTGTCACTGACTTTTGTCCATTTGGGGGGTGGGGGGTGGTTTGGTTTGCGTTCGTTGCTGACAAACAAGAATCTAAAGTGCATATGCGGCCTGCAGAGCACTTGGTTAATGTAGATATTTGACATTTATATAAATAGAGATGTGCGGTTCAGCTCTGCAATCTTGGGCGTTCTTTTACTTCTTTTTTTGTATTTGATTTGATTTCATTGCAAATTGAGAGCCAGTTTAAACCAAACCGAAATAATCACCATAATTTTCAATGCTGAAAGTGAATGGAACTAATTATAAAATTGAAAAACCCGCCATAATTTACATTTTGTTGGAATTTTGAGTAACAAATGAAATTTTATTTTATATACTTAACTAGAAAATATGCACATTTTATTAAATAAATAAATAATATATGTATATATACACACTTAAAAGTAATGTCTAAACAATACAAAATTGCTATATTTTACTATTCCAGTTCGTACAAATGAGTTTACAAAGTTGTCAAAAATTCCAACGAGGTTGCATGAGTTTCTTCGGTTGGGTTTGACTTTTGGTTCAAATTAAATAACTGGATGGGAACCAATGTTCACTACCTCCAATTAGGAAAGTTGGCGCAATACTTTGCTTTGGGGACAGCGGGAGGTTCAGGATCCATATCATAAAAATCCTGTAAGAGCATATATAAATAATAAAAATAAATACAATTAATTTTTATGCTATATAAAAAATATTTTATATTACATTTATTACGTATAAGATATTTTATACTACATTAATATTTTGGCGTAATATAAAATATTTTGTATACAGTAAAAATACTCCTCTTTTCCTCATTGTTTGTGTTCCAAATCAGACCGCAAAGATCCAAGTTCCATAAAGCTTGGATTGCCAACCGTTTTTCTTTGCCTTTATTAACCGTCTTTCGTAGTTGACCGTTAAAAAAGAAACTGCCTTTTGAATTAAAACTGGACAGAGAAAAAACAAAACTGAAAAGAATAAACAAAGGAACTGCCCTGAACATATAAATACATTGCCGTCATTAACATTCAAATCCTTTTTTTTTTTTCTTGCATCGCAGGGAAATTTTAGAAGTGTAACGCCCACTGGTTGCACCAGAAAAGAGGAAAAAAAAAAAATCTTCCATTCTTTTTGGGGCGGTTTCCAGTGGAAGGGAAACCGCTCCTCACATTTAGTTTCAAAGTTGAGTTTATTGTACTAATTTTTTATATTGATCTGCATGGTTGCTTGTAATGTTCTTTGTAGCCATCTGAAATATCCAAGGGAAATAATTAACTTGGACGTTCGTATGCAAATACAAGGTTCAGGAGTTTCATATTTCGAGTTGGGTGTATGTGCCCAATTCAAGGTTGAACAACCAGATTGTCTTTGCTATATTTTCCATCACAGAAGATCAAGACATGGGCAGAACTGGCCAATGCTTGTCTCCTCAACCTGGCGAATGGGTGAAGGGCAAAGTGATTGGATGTGGATCTTATGGCACTGTCCACTTGGCCATGGATAAGGCCACTGGCTCTCTCTTTGTTGCCAAGTCCGCGCAATCTGCGAGTTCTGTTCAATCTCTGATGAATGAGGCTAATACCCTTGAGAGATTGGATTCTCCCTATATCGTCCGGTGCTTGGGAAGGAATGTATCAAAAGGATCAAATGGTGAAAGCAAGGGGAATATTTTTCTGGAGTATATGGCTGGAGGTAGCTTGAAAGATGTGGCGGATAAATTTGGAGGGTCATTGGATGAAGAGGTGATCCGCTTGTATACGAGAGAGATTCTTTATGGTTTGAAGCACCTCCATGAGAAGAGGATAGTGCATTGTGATCTGAAGTGCAAGAATGTGCTCCTAGGTTCGTCTGGTAACATCAAATTAGCAGATTTTGGATGTGCAAAGAGGCTTAATAAGAAACCTCAAAGGAATGGAAATTCAGCTTGCTCCTGGCAATCTGTTGGAGGGACTCCTTTGTGGATGGCTCCTGAAGTTTTGAGAAAAGAAAGATTAGAATTTGCTTCAGATATTTGGTCATTGGGGTGCACAATTATTGAAATGGCCACTGGGAGGCCTCCTTGGGATTTTGAAGTCTCGAACCCAATGACTGCAGTACTAAAGATTGCCTGTACTGATGAGAAGCCTAAGTTTCCTAGTCATTTTTCCAGGGAGGGGCTGGATTTTTTGGCCAAATGCTTGGAAAAGAATCCTGACAGGAGGTGGACAGCAGGGGAATTACTTGCACATCCATTTATATCGACGAGGCATTCGCAGAAGAAACGCGCTAGCTCACCAGCCAGTGTTTTTGACATCCCTTTTTATGAAGAGGCTTACGATCCCGATGACATTGAGCACCTTTGTATTCAACCGGAAAGAATGAGAATGGCAGAGAGGCAGCAGGCTGCAACGGAGTTTGATTCTGCAGAGGATTGGATTACTGTTAGATCAGGTTGAAGGTCATAATTTCTGCCCAGGTTTTAGGAAAATATACATATAAAATAGATGGATTCTGGTGTACAGCTAAGTGAAAGGTCGTTAGTGCATTTTTGTTCCAAGTGGCATTTTCTCTCATTGCTCTTGGTGACAGCATCAGTTCAGCACATCCATGGTGCAAACACATAATAATACCAATAGTAATAAAATGGAAATATGGAAGGTGAAAACAAAAACAATCGTGTTGCTTTTTAGTCAGATTCAATTTGAAAAATATGCCCATTGCTTGTTTTTTCCTTTTTGTTTTTTAGGTCTTAGAGACTTAGACGAATGATCCAGGGCATTATTGCTTGAAGTTCGCATTCCTCCCCCAAAGAAGAAGAAAGAAAATGGCCTTAATCTAACAATTATGTCGGTCAATAAGCTAGCAGAATCATACATCAAGATTGCAGCTTCGACAACAGTACTATATAAGCCCTTTACTTTCGGCTGTTTTTATCACAGGAAATCACATCAACGGGGAGCATTGCAAATAAATGCCTGCACAGAGACTACACGTAACAATTTCCACCTTTACGCATGTAAGCCATGGATTATTATAACAAGAAACACACAACAAAAGTAACATTAAGGGTAATTAACTCATTGCAAATGAAATCGTCTAATGTTATTTAACAAACCATAAAAAGCATTCGGCGGACTTGATCAATCATTCTGATGGGCACATTTTGGTAAAAAAAAAAAAAAAAAAATCCAACCTTCGGAAGAAATTTAGGGTCCATTTGGTTTGGCAGTTTGAAAATAACTCACGGTTGAACAATGACACGTAATAGCTAAAACTTCATGGTTAAAAGTTAAAAGCTGAAAATAAAATAAAATAATAATTTTTGCAGTTAGACCTGACCACAAGTTAAATTTGGGTCGGTTATAATTTGGAATCGACAGTTCAAGTTTAACCCAAAAGGGTGAATCATAATCGAAATGCTCAAAGGCAGTTTTCAATTATGGATGGTTGGGTTAAGAATTAATTAAATTACCTGTATATCCTCTTCAGGGTTTAAGAGAAGTATGCCTCACGTAATTGCCTTGACCTTAAACTTACTTTTTACTCCTTTCTAACTTACGGTTGGGTAGCCTCAATTGCTTTCGGTTATTCGATGGTGGCAGATCCTTCAGTTGTGGAGTCATACAAATCTTCGTTACAAGTTTGTCGAACCCTTTCTTACTGCCTTAGCTTCTTAGCTCTCGACCAATCATTGAGACACTGACTTTGCCTCTAATGATTCTTGTGACAAAACTCAACCGAGTTTTTATCCAAAAAAAAAATTATTACCCCTTACGCGGAATGTCTGCTAAATAAATAGATTTGGTCGAGACTAGGATTCCAAGGATATGTGTGGTAATGAGCAAGAGAATGGGATAGTTGGATGAAAATCAGAACTACCCTTTAAAAATATTGAATTTTTTCTTCACTCGTCTCATCAAAGAGTGAAAGAAGAAGTTGTTGTATACATATCAGGCTTACCAATTGAGCTCGACGTCTTTGGCTTCTTTTGATTCTGAAGTAAAATCGTCTTGCCCTTTGAGATCTTACTTAAACTTTCACTTTGACTAGGTTGGGATTATTGTTGGAGAATGGGGGAGGGAATAGAAAACACAATACTCGTTATAGGTTTCTATTATAGACTTTTTTTTTTTTTTAACATTTGAAACTATAATGGAAACATAAACAGTCAAATAAGATATCAAATCATTTAATCCAACCCTGGTATCAAAAATAGTAGTTATTGTAGAAATTATCAAAATAAGCAGTCAAATAAGGCAATGATAGGAATATCCACCAAATAAACAATCCATGTCTCTTCTGTGGATGAGATTGAAACTATCAAACCAACTTCTTTTATTCATTCTCATAAAACATACAAGCAACATCAATGCATTTCATGCTAACAAAATGCATAGTGAGATAATATACACACCTTACAAAGTATAAGAGTGGTGTGAAGTTGAGCTTCATTACTCTCAATCTCTTGGGATTGTAGAATGGAAAATTTGCCTAAGTTTGTAGATGTCTGTGTCGTGTCGAATTCCTTGTCGACATCCTCTGTAATTTCAATGACTGGCTCCTTACCTTTTCATTGCGTCTACTGAAACTTTCGTCGCAGCTTGCCATTTTCTTGTTGTGTAGAAAAAATTAATAATTACAAAAATTATTTTATAAACAAAATTTGAGAAATAAAATTAGTAGTGTTGCATAATTTTAAAAATATACATTTTCAAAAAAAAGTAAGTTAAAAATATAATTATAATTAATTATATAAAATGCAAACTTTTATTTATATATATATATATATATATAACGAAATACATTAACAGATTACTTATTGTTTAAAATTCTATTTAAAAATTTATATATCCATATTTATATATTTATTAAAATGATATACAAGAACAAAAATATAAAAAATTATATTTTTTTTTCATCACTGTTACAGAAATTATGAATTTTTCAATTTAAATAGCTAACTATAAACATGCATTGACATATGTTTTTATATTTGTATACGCTACAAACATTCGTCGTTCTATAGATCAAGCATTAAGAATAGGCCACTCTTTTTTGTCCATCCAATAAAAAACAAATGTGTGAGAAACATTTCATCTTCTGAAGGTGTGATATAGTTTATGCCCTTCTTTTTTTTTTCTCCAATTTTTTCTCGTATAGAGAACTATGCTAAATTGCAAATAGGTTTGGTTTTTAACTTTTATGGTAACACATGATATCATTTTGATTCGTGCTGTAAAATGATTTTAATCTCAAATTATCTTTCTTTTTCTTTTTTTTTTTTGGTGAAGAGGTCGTTGACCCTCATCAATTATTAAGATTATAAATATTTGTTATCTTTCTAATTTTTTAATGTTGAAGTTTTTAGTTTAACATTGAAGTGTGTTTTTATCCTTTGTTTGGGTTCTAAACTTTTGGCTTTTGCAGTGGGCTTATGGTGACGATTATGGTGGGCAGGTGGATGGGTGTCATTCGCAGTCTCACTTTTTTCTGCCTTTGGTGTTTTCTTTTTGCCTTTGTCTCTTTTGTATCTTTTTACTTTTGTTTTAGCAATTAAAGACTTTCTTCCTTAAACATGAAAGAAAACCAAAATGATTACACAGTTCACAAGGTAAAACCAATACGTGGAGTGTTTTTTTTTTTTAATGAAAAAGAAAATATGGAGTTGCATTTAAATAGAGTATATAATTAAAGGACACAACTTTGATTATGTTCATGAGCATGCCATTTGGTCCCTAAATGAGTAGATAACATCATTTTCAACATAATTTTTTTTAAAAAAATTATAATTATAAATGGATAAGTTATTATAGTAAATCAAGGATTTCATGCTGGTTACCCACCCAATTCAAGATTATGGACTACCATTTAGTAGTAACAAAAATGTGAAGTCTTTTCAAAACTAGTACAAAGGACTTAATAATTCTAAAAATAAGTGCAACAAATGTGGCACTAATGAATTTGATCATTCTCAGAAACATGTCTTGTAACTCTGTTAAGAAGAAGAAGGAGAAGAAGAAGAAACGAAGCACTTGGCACTTGGAACTTTAGCATTAAAAATCTCAAATTCAAATTGATTGGTTACAAGGAAAAGATATTCAAATAGAATACAAAAGGATGTTCCGAATGTGCTTGCACATAATCCCATGAAAACCTTTTAATGGACGAACATGAAAAAATCTAACGTAACTTTATCAATTGCGTAGTTTTGTAAGATTATTGAGGAACAGTCAAGTTCACAACGAGTGAAGTTTCATTGTCTTCGATTCTTTGCAAGGCATGCTGAGAGTCAAATTTTAAATACTACAGTACATTATTGAGGACGTGCCCATCTTTTAATTTGGCTCAAAAAGTGATTCAGTCTTGATTAACGAGAAAATGGGCGTGCACATGTCTTTACTGTAAAAACTTCAAAAAACAAAAAAAAAAAAAAAAAAACAGAACAAAAACAAAAAGATTAGCAGGACTACTTTTTTAAAGTCCCCTGATCAGCAGCAAATCAAGGACGTTTGTGTGCATGTTTACGAATATTATTCTACGATGAGCGTATGATTTTAACGAAAAGATTGTAATAAATCCTCCAACCAACCAACCAACCAACCAACCAACCAAAGCCAATACAGAGAAAGCAGACCAAAGTGTGCAACTTTGAGGCGTCCCACCACTTTTTTTTTTTTTTTTTTTGAAAAATTTGATGGTGCGATTATTGAATGAAGTGGGTCGATAAAAGAGGATATAACTCATCGAGATTAACGATAAAAGTGTAATTTTACGTTACTATAATATATTTTATACTAAAAAAAATAGCATATAATACTAAAGAAATAATTTTACATAAATGTTTATTATATTCTATAAAATTATGGAAGGTAATATCAAATAAAATTATCTAAAGAGGAAAGACTAAGCGGCCGGACGTGGTTAAAGTTGTCGTGGGTGAGCCGTGACTTTTGAGAGATTCTTCTTCTTTTTGGTGCTTTTTAAAGCGGGGGGGTGGGGGAAGAACAAAAACAAAAGTAAAAGTAGTACTATTCATTTAAAGATTTTATGCTTTTAATAAAGCCGCCTCAGGCAAAGGCCTTTGTTAAGCTAATTTTTATTTTCTTTTTTCTCTTTTCAATTTTTAATGCCTCCCTTCTCCACCTCTCTCCATTCAGCTCCACTGTTGTGAGAATGCTCATAATTCGACGTGTCTATGGACTTAGCATTGCCTTTTATTATTATTATTATTATTAAAATTTAATCGCTGATTTTCTAGTTGTCAGTTTGATGCACAAAATTTAATTTTAATTAACTTATATCACAAATTTAGTCGCTGGTTTTCTAGTATGATAACATCAATATAAGTCAAATCTATTATAATACCACCTAACGAAGGACAGAAGTGCGAAAACGTCAAAGGCAAATGCAAACTCTAATACCACAGGACAAAAGCACCAGAAAATTCATAACAAAATCCCAACATTCAATTAAACATTTTAAAGAGAGTTTTTGGAATTAATTAGAAAATATAATAATTCTCAAAAAATAAAAAACATGATTTATAACATTATATAATTTGTGGGATGTCTTAAAACATAAGTTTACATAAGTATTTATAACAAAAATTAACTATCTAATTAAAAAATACTTTAATTTAAATGAAATAATATTCTAAAATATATAAATTATTATTATATTATTTCTAAATAATTTATAAGATAACAAAGAATAATTTTCATTAGGTGTACAACGTACAAAATGTGTGGTTTGAGTTCTTAGGAGCCAATTAAAGCATTCTTAAAAGTGATTGAGGATATATTTGGTGATTGTACCTTAGTTTTATTAAAAACTCTATTAATATAATTATTTTATTTTGTTTGCGTAAATATTTAGTTACTTAACTAGTTAAGCTCCACATCCACAATTATATATTTGAGTTGTTGTGATATGTCTTTAAATTATTTCTTAATTTTTCTTATCGTGAAATTTGCAGAAAACAAAAATACTTCAATTTATTTGGCAACGACTGGTTACACTTATTATTATTATTATTATTATTATTATTATTATATATTTTACCATCCGGGTTATATCTCATGTATTTTGTACCACAAGCTGACAAACTAACTCACCGTAGTTCTCTCTCTTGGCTGCCTCTATCCCCCGCCCATCTTTTCCTTTTTCACTTTACCACAAGCTGCAGTCCCATATTTCCATGTTGGCGGGTCCACTTGAACATTCAACTGACTGTTTTCTTTTACCCCTACTACTTTTCTTTTGAACTTTAGTTGCTTTTTTTTTTTTTTTTTTGCATATATAATAACAAACAAGTAGGAAGATTTCAGGAATTTGTTTATGAAACTCGTGCCTCCCTGCCCTTTGTAGTTCATAGAACAGGCCCGGCAACTGTTGTTGGCTTTCCCTTCACATTCAATTCAGGTACGTTCATAGGCAATGCTAAACCCATCTTCACTTTTGAGACATGATTTTTGTCCGCTGGAATGGCTTTTAGTAATCCAATTTGTGTTTTGTACACATATTTTGCAGTGTCTCCCTACTGTTTAGGCAAAACATAAGACATCTAGTGGGATTGCCGGCTGCGGCTGCTGAGGAAATTCAAGCGACTTTTCCAGGTCGGTAGCTTAGTTCTTCTTGTTGTGTGTTCCCGTTTTTATTTTCTTCCACTTAGATGCATTAATGTCGACATTGACAAAGACGGCACCATTTTTTCTTGAATTTTTCGGGTCAATATGGAATTACGACCATTTAATTATAGGATTAAGTTGTATTCACATAGCTTGTTATGTCTTTTTTTTTTAATAATTTATTAATAATTTTACATTATATAAATTTATTTTATTTTTTAATTTAAGTAAAATTTACTTATTATGTAACCTAATATCTTAAAATCTATATATATATGTAAAACAATTATTTTTTTTCTAAAACTAGACATGTACGGAGGTCAATGTAAACATATTGTGACATGTTGAATTTGAAGCTCACTAATATGTTTGCCTTAATTCCCCTTTCACTTAGGGAGGGACATGACTGCCAACAATTTGAACCCGGGCTGAAGCCAGAAAAGCATATCAAATTACCATCAAATTCCCATTTCCAGTAGCTAAGTCCTACGTCTATATTCTATACAATAATGTGTCAAGTTTAGAAATACATGGCATGTCAAATTAATTGGAGGATGCTTGCGATAGTAATTATTTCCCGCAGTTTACAACGCAATTGAATCGACGTTCAAACAATACTGATATGAGCTTGTAGAATACAACATTTTTTTTTATTGAGTTTTTTTATGAGTGTCGTAATTTCTTTTTTTTTTTTTTTCATATGTAACGTGATAAATTTTAATAGGGTTTATAGTCCAAATTTGCAGAGATATCTCGACAATGTGCAGGCTTCGCAAATTCTTGAAAGGGACCGTTGCAGTGTCCAGGTTTGAATCGACTAGCTTTATGTTCTTTATGTATATGTATATGTGTATATATATATATATATTCAAAAATCTATTATCAAATAAGCTTTCGTAGGAGAAATATTAATTGCAATTGAATGCACACTTTTGCTTCTTTATATCTTTATTTTATATATATATATATATTTTATTATTTATTTATTTATTTTTTCTTTATACATTGTTTTGTTTGCTCCGTTACGTCTTTACCTGCTGTAAGGAGTAGCAATGGGCTAAACGAAATTGTTTCCATCAATTTAGCAGCTACGTGTTGGATGGTCAAATAGTCATGAGAGATGGACTTTCGAGTGAGTGAGAGCAAAGGATTATAGAAAATTAGTGAGCTTCGATTCAATGCATAGAACTGGAGTAAGTTTTCAATGCTAAAGAATGTCGAGTTTGATTCTTAAACTCTCAAAGTGAGCAAATTGACCGAAAAAGGAGAAAAAAACAACTTTTTTTTTTTGAAAATGGATTGGAAGAAATGAGGAAATCATTTGTGCATCAGTGGAAGAAAATCAAGTAGATATTGCAAGAACTCATGTATGGAAATAGATTGCAAGCAATGAGGATATCATTTTGCAGCAAAGGAAAAGAATCACAGAGATCAGAGACATAGCAAGATCAAAATCATGGCTTATAGAAAGCCAATGGAGAAAAATTAAATAATGTGTAGTATGACTTAGCGTTCTAGAAAACAAACGACTGTAACAAAGCTAGATACCTTAAATGTACAAAATTGATAGATTTTCCAGGTCAAAATTGAAAGAGCATGATTTGTGCGTTAAATGGCGAAGAAATTGAGGTTGAGAAAAAGCTTAAGAACAATTTGTGAGAATCGAGGTCAAGTGAATTGTTAAGAAGAGAAGAAGAGCCAAATTACTGTAGTTGTCGTGAGTTGAGAGCTTAAGAAAAAAAACAAAAAAACCCAAAGAGCAAAACTTGTAATCAAAGAGAAAGTGAACTTTCTAGTGAGAGAATGTTAGTGTTACTGTGAATGAATTTATTCATGGTGTGTTGAAATTATCCAAGAGGAGTACGAGGGAGCGGAGTTAGGCTTGTGGAGAAGCTAAACTACATATTATAAATTGCTTGTATTTTATTTTTCTATCTCTTACGTGTTATTATTCCATGTTGACACTGTTGAATGATTAGTAAACGCCTACCCACAAGTGTTACTCTCACTAGTTGGAGCTTTTTACATTTTTACATGTTATTCATGAATTTCTAATTCAGTTATAAGCTTTTATTTTGCAATTTTCTTTGGAAACTCAATTCACCCCTTTTGGATTGTCATATGCCCAGGACCAACACATTGATGATGAAAATTAGCTCTTAAAAACACGTGCAATATGTAATATCGGTTGCAATGTATCTGTACATGTAGGAATATTGAGTATGCGCATACCTTTAATATAACAATATTCTATATTATAGTCCCATTTTCTGTACATTAATTAATTATCATTAGTCCATATGTATATGATGCATCTCTCTCTCATTCACTGAAATTGAAATAATTATTGTTGTGTAGGTTCCCCATGGACCAATTTACAGTATCTGCTATTGGGTTCATCACTGCTGCTGGCTTGGCCTTCTGGTACCAAGTTGGGCATGACGCATTAACTTATTTCCAGACCAAGACATCCGAAGAGGAGGACCTCAAGGAAAACATGGAGCGCTTATTGAAGGAAATTGACTACCTCCTTGGCATTAGGGATGATGTCCGGAGAAAGGTCGGGGATTATTCGCCATATTGGTTGGAAAGTCACAAGCGGTGGGTTCAGAGAGTGGAAGACGTGGAGAGAGAAGTTTGTGCCTTGCATGAAACGTATCAGAGTCATCATTATGAGCATTTAAAATTGAGCATAAATGTCACGAAGAAACTCGACGAGGTCATCTGTCTTCAAGGAAAGGGTGAAAAGTATTTATCTTTAGATATTTCGTGACGGTAATGTTTAAGATCAAGTTGGTGGGAAGGGGGGGGGGGGGCGCGGGGGGGGTTCTTTGGTTGAAGTTAGTAGGCTTTTGCGCACACACAAGAAAGACATTAGACAGAGATGTTGTGTGCACAATGCTGGAATTGTTCGTTTTGGATTTCTCCTTTGAAAAAATGAAGCTTGTGGAGTTTTGGGTTTGTTCTTAAGTCAGTTTTGTGAAAAGGTGTCAACTACAACGACCCAACATAGCAAGTGAGTTTATTATATTTTTCAAAATATAGAAATATGTAACTTTTTCAATAAATCGTATAATTTTTGTAACTAAATCGAAATACCCATGAATAAAGCTTCCAATCTGGTTGCACAAAAGGTCACTTGTTTAAAAAAAAAAAAAAAAGCTAAATGTTGAAACAAGTAAAAAATTATAAAGAAACCTACTAAAAGTTAATTACAAAAAATAAAATATTAAAATGACATATATGATTAAAGATAAATATAAAAATATTTATTTTTTAAAATAATTATTTACTTATTATAAAAAATATAAAAAGTTACTATAAAATAATATATATATATATATATATATATATATATATATACATAAAAACTAGATAGACTCAAAAGGAAAAAAAAAAGTAAAAAAAAAAAATCCTTAAGTCTCTCCTCTAGGTTTAAGCAGCCACGTCGCTCCCTTTTACCTGTCCGTATTTCTCTCGCTCTGGTAGCTGCTGAGAATTGCATGTTGCCCTGAGTAGAAAATGTCCATTTACCGCCTCCTTCTCCTCCGCTCGCACTCCGCCACCGGCAATACTGCCGTCTCTCAACCTGTAATTCGAGCCTTCCATTATCTGACCTCCTATCCCATCGCCGAAAAAACCCCTGATACCTGTAACCCACTCTCAGACCCAAAACTCACCTCCCTCCCCAAACCCATTTCGTCATCTCCCTTCCTCCCGCCCTCCCGCCGATATGCCTTTTCTTCTGCCGAAGAAGCTGCGGCGGAGCGCCGAAGACGCAAGCGCCGTCTCCGCATCGAGCCCCCGCTCCATGCCATCCAGCGGAATCCCAATCCCCCGCCTCGCGACCCAAACGCCCCTCGTCTGCCGGATTCTACCTCCGCGTTGGTCGGCCCTCGCCTCAACCTACACAATAGAGTTCAATCCCTAATACGCGCCTCCGATCTTGATGCCGCCTCCTACCTCGCCCGCAACGCCGCCTACTCCAGAATTCGGCCCACTGTCTTTACCTGCAATGCCATCATTGCTGCCATGTATCGCTCCAAGAGGTGCAATCATGTTCTTGATCACTGTTTTAACCACTTGTTTTTCAATAATGCGAAGGAAAATTGAAAATAAAGGGGAAATTTTTACATATTTATTTATTGTTAATCAATTTCGTAGGTACAATGAAGCCGTGGCACTATTCAAGTACTTTTTCGAACAACACGATATAGTTCCCAACATTGTTTCTTATAATAATTTGATTAATACTTACTGTGATGAGGGGCAAGTTGATCGAGGGCTTGAAGTTTATCGACATATAATTGCAGTAGCACCATTTAGTCCGTCCCCTGTGACTTATAAGCATTTGACTAAAGGGTTGATTGATGCTGGGAGGATTGGGGAGGCAGTGGATTTGTTGAGGGAAATGTTGACCAGGGGTCATGGGGCTGATTCTTTGGTTTATAATAATGTTATTAAAGGGTTTTTGGACTTGGGGAACTTGGAGAGGGCAAATGATTTTTTTGATGAGTTAAAGGAGAGGTGTATGGTGTATGATGGTGTGGTCAATGCAACATTTATGGATTGGTGGTTTCAACAAGGTAAGGATAAGGAGGCTATGGAGAGTTATAAATCATTAATGGATAAAAAATTCAAGATGTCAGCAGCAACTTGTAATGTCCTTCTGGAGGTTTTGCTCAAGTATGGGAAAAAGGAGGCTGCTCAGGCACTGTTTGAGGAAATGTTGGACAATCATACTCCACCGGCCTCGCAAGGCGTGAATTCTGATACATTCAACATAATGGTGAATGAGTGCTTTAAGGAAGGGAAGCTTGTTGAGGCCATTGATACATTTAAGAAAGTGGGGACAGCAGCTAAGTCCAAGCCCTTTGCAATGGATGTTGCCGGATATAACAACATCATTGCAAGATTTTGTGAGAAGGAGACGTTGGAGGAGGCTGAGAAGTTCTTTGTGGAATTGTCATCAAAATCCTTGAGTCCTGATGTGACAAGCTTTAGAACATTGATTGATGCATATTTAAAAATGGAGAGGATTGATGATGTTCTGAGGCTGTTTAACAAGATGGTAGAAAATGGCTTAAGGGTGGTGGTAAGTTTTGGGACTAGGGTATTTGCTGAGTTGATTAAGAATGGTAAGGCAGTAGAGTCTGCAGGGATTTTGAAAAAAATGGGTGAGAAAGATCCAAAACCAGACTTCTTGGTCTATGATGTTGTAGTTAGGGGCCTTATTGATGCTGGTGCATTGGATACAAGCAAGGAAATAGTGGATCAAATGGTAGAATATGCTGTCGGTGTTCATCCTGCATTGAAGGACTTTGTAACTGATGCTTTTAAAAATGCTGGTCGGGCGGGAGAGATTGAGAAAGTTTTGGATGAAAACAGGTGGAGAAGTATGCCTGGAATGCCACGACGGCCTCAAGCTGCAAGACAGCAGCCATTTGGACATCCTCAACTGTTTGGACAAACACCATTAGGTTCAACTCAAATGACAGGGCAGCAGCCATTTGGATCCAATAATAGGACTGGAGATCAGCCATTAGAATCTTATCAAACCAGAGGGCAGCAAACCCAAGTATTGTCTCAAACAGGTGGACAGCAAGCGTCATGGTTTACTCAAACAGCTGGACAACAGGCATCTTGGTCCTCTCAAACAGGTGGCCAACAGTCATCATTGTCCTCCCAAACAGGTGGACAACAGGCATCATGGACTTCTCAAACAGGTAGGCAGCAGGAGTCATGGTCTTCCCAAACAGATGGACAGCAGCTGTCATGGTCCTCTGTAAGGAAAGGACCTCAGCCATCATGGTCAACCCAAACAGGACAGCAGTTATGGCAGTCTCAGAGTGGTGAGCAGCAGCCATCTTCTTCTGAATCCAGACCCCAACAGCAATCTTGGTCGTCTCAGACTGGAGGACAGCAGCCCGCATGGTCGTCTCAAGTTGCAGGACAGCAGCCCATGTGGTCATCTCAAGTCACAGGACAGCAGCCTACATGGTCATCTCAAGTTGCAGGACAGCAGCCATCTTGGTCATCTCAGATGGGAGGAAAGCAGCCATCATTGCCTTCTCAGACAGGAGGTCAGCAGCCCTTATGGTCATCTCACATGGGAGTGCAGCAGTCATCATGGTCTCAAACTGGTGGACCTCAGCCATCAGGGTCATCTCAAGCACAAAGACCTCAGCCATTGTGGTCGTCTCAAGCACAAAGACCTCAGCTTCCATTGTCATCTCAATCAGGAGGGCAGCAGTCGTCATGGTCCTCACAGACGCCACAGCAACATTCATGGTCCCCTCAGACAGGACAGCAGCCATCCTCACCATCTCAAACAGGGGTTCAGCAGCCCGGAGGGCCTACAGGAACTGCAGGTCATCAACATGGTTCTCAACAAGCACCAGGTCAGGTGACTCTTGGATCTTTGAAGAGTTGGGGAGGGTATTCACAGGGATCACCTTCACTTTCTGGATATCAACCCTCTCAAATAGGAAGAGAACATCAATGGCAAGATTACCATCAAAAGGTAAAATCCTGAAGTCTTGATACAGAGTCATATTTCTCATCTTCTAACTCTTGTGTTCTGCATTTACTCAGCATGGATGCTGTTCATGTAGTTCCCACCAATCCATCAGTTTTATACATAAGATATACGCACTTGTGATAACTAGTGGTTGTCATGGAAAGACAAGGGCGTGTACATGCATTCATGAACATCTGAAGCCTTTTCTGAAACCGAAGTGCTAGAATAGTTCTGTGCTGTCCAGTTTTTTCATCTTCAAATTTTAGTGTCTCACATCAAGCAATGAATCTTGCAGACTAACACATTTTGGATGTGGTCAGAGCTAATTGACAGAAATGGATTGCTTCTATATCTCATTGGTCTTGCAATTTAATTGAAATTACAACATGATAGAAATCTAAGATGATTGGGTATCATGGAAAAAGACTTGATTATGATAGAAATATATGCATGATTTTAAACCATTTTCCAGTCTTGCAATTTAATTGAAATTACAACGTGATAGAAATCTAAGATGATTGGCTATCATGGAAGAAGACTAGATTATGATTGAAATACATGCATGATTTTAAACCATTTTCAAACACTTGCATGATGTTTATGTTTGTCCATCTTACATTCTCAATTTTTTGCCAGACAATTTGTTGGCTTTTTGCTTGTTACAATTAGGCATATCTTGTCATGATCATCATGATAGACTGGTATACAAGGTCGGTTTTTACTTCATTTAGCATATTTTGGTTGCATTCTCTTTTAAGGATTTAGTAGATTAGAATGCCATCCATTGTGTTCAGGGTGTATATAGATGGGCCAATGTGTCTTTAGGTATTCTAAATTCTTGTTCTTGGTATGGTGTGGTGTTATAGTGTTTATGAAGAAATTTCAAGTAAATTTTCATATTGTTTTGATCACTTGCATGACTTAAGAGGTGTTCATTTGTCTTTCCCTAATTGCTTGATGGCTTTTCCAGTACGATTTCTAATTGTCAGTTCAATCTTCTATTTTTTTGGTAAGTCAATGGCTGCGGGACAGCAACCAAATGGACTGACAGAAACAGCGGGAGAACATTCATCAGAACCTGTTGAATGGCAAGACATCAGCCAACAAGTAACAGCTTGATTATTTGATAGTTGATATGAGATGATTTGACAGAATTGCCTCTTGTCTCATGTTTCCATCTTGACTTGGGTAAAATAACAAAGGAAATTGCTATATCACTAATATTTGCGGAATATGGTTGTGGTTTCACTTGAGTATCGTAGCAATGTAATGTTCAAAGTTTGGGTCACCGCCTATATGTATCGCATCCATTTAAGCGTCACTTTGATATGATGGATCAATTATTCTTGTAAGGTGACCCTCATAGCCACTGAAAATCTCTCATTTATAAGTGAATATAGTAGTCCATTTTCCTGTATAATTAAATAGTGGCCACGGGCAACTATCTTTGATACTCATCTATTAACGTTGCCACGAGAGATGGCATTTTTGGGAATAAGAACTAAATTTATTGTGTTAGAAATCTTCAATCATTAGCATTGATTTTGTTATTGCTCCCACTGTGGTCAACAATCCAAATGTCTGAAAATGAAAAAAAAAAAAAACTATACAATTATTTCAAAACAAAATCTCTTGCAGAGAGCCATTACAACAATTATAGCTTGGCTATGCCATGAAAGAAAAGGGAATGTCAAAATTCCATCACCGTAGAAGTAAGATTAAGCAAGGGCTCCAATGCACTTGGAGCAAACTTGCGAGCAAAAAGGTAACATAGAGATGTTATCCCTGAATTATAAGAACATTCTGTCCCATTACTCCTAATAGACTGGATAAAACTTTTGGTGATATTAACTCGCTGATATGTTGCTGGATGCGGACCCCCCATAGACCAATCGACCCAAGTAACAGTTCTGTTTGCATTGAGTGATCCATGGAGCATATTTAGGAAAGTTGGAATGTAATGCTCATCGGGGTAGCAAGAAGGTCTGCAATATTTCTTGAAGATGGAGTGGTACTTGGTGTCTGAGATAACATAAATAGCCAAGTCACGTTGGATCTCAAACCATTGAGAGCCTTTTCTCCATTGATAGAGTCGAATATCAGGAAGCATTTTACGGTTGTAGCGGCCCCGCCCATAACGGGAAGGATCATCATATGATTCAACAAAGCTATGTCGTGAATGAACAAGGTATTTATAGACAGTTGGAAAATTGTGGACCGGGATGCAGCTCTCAGAAAGAAGAACAAACCGCTCATTTGAGAACTCCAGCAGGGCATTGGATAGAAGACGCCTCTCAGCATCAAACAGTGACATTGTTCCCCATTTAACACCCTGAAGAGGGGATGCAAAGATTCATAAGGACATACAGAACTTGATCAGCAAAGGCGGTGCTTAATGGCAATTACAATTTATGCAAGAGTGTGGGAGAACAAGTACGGTTCTTTTGCCAAACCAAGGAATGCAATGCTCGTTTTGCACACAAAACAAAGCTAAAATGTCATGACATGCCCATCAATCTCTTCTAATTATATATTCCATCTTATAAATTTCATTTTCAGTCACAAGGATGAGGTTGACTAAAAATAATTTTATCCTCCATTATCAAATTTTGAGATCTTATTTACAAGATAACACATGGTTTACTTATACAGCCAAAATAAAGTATGTCATCTGTAAAAGCATATTACATAAGAATGAATCTAATGGACAGCAATGGTTTTAAGGTGGTGGGGAGGTCTTTAACCCTATACATCAAGTGAGCCAATTCGTCCCTTATGTACAAAGGTAGTATACTTAAGAAAGGGAAAAATGGAAAGCATATTGTTCCATCCAGCATGCATAAGTGTCTTCAATTGATCTAACCAGCTTTAATTGTCTACACTAAATATGGGACATACAATGTCCAGTATAATTAACATCAGAAATAAATACTGCTGCATTCATTCAAGCATAAAACAACAAAAATTACCCAAAAAAAAAAAGAAAATAGGAAAAGACAAAAGACAAAAACATGCCTAAAAAATAGTTTAATAAAAAAGGCAAAAAGACAGGAATGATAATACTGAATATACAAAGAAAATCGAAAGGAAGATTACAATGCAAGTACTAAAATGATAACATGCTCCAATGTGCCTTCAGTTCACACAATAGCCAAAATGCTGTGAATAGAATGCAGTATTATGCCTTCACCGGCTTGTATTAGTTGTTACCTCATCCTCCCCAGTAATTCATTTTTAACTGCACCATAACTATAAATATCTCCATAATGTTAGACAAAAAGCAATGTGAACTCGCATAATAAGTTAATAACTATGTCCAAAGTTCTCCTCAAAACCTACCAATACATTAATTCTTTGTCTTTAAATTTTTTCTTTTATCCCCCCTCCTCCCAAGAAAGAAACCAAAGCCCCAGGAAGAAAAGATCATTTTCATTTGCATCAACATGAAGGGCCGGCCATAGCCTGCATTCTTTGTTCATCAAATATCAACACAGTAAAGATACATGTCTGTTCCCTCTTGTGGTACAATATATATCAGTTATCTACTTTAAAATAATAATTGAATGCAAGGGGAGTGCCTGTTACCTCTCATTGAAAACAAGGATAAGATTGTGTAAAATCAAACTTTCCTTAGATCCCCCAGGGTGAGAGTCTCACGCATTTAGACAGGCTTTAGGTGTGTTTAAGAAACATATATTCCCCTACTTAGCTCACTAACCCTGAATTCATTAATTGTGCCCATACCAAACTAACAATCTTTGCAAAAAGGTAATCCAACTCGATTGGGAACAGCAATAAATTTTCTGTCAGTGTTAGTCCCTTAAGTTCTCGGCCATGTGACAGCCAGCCTCACGTGCATGTAGCCAAAACGCATATTGCTTATTGGTCATAAGTATCATCATCATCAACAAGTATAATAATAAAAATTAAAACTAAAACTATCTGGCAATTGAGAACATACCTGGCTTGGGATCTCCCTTCTGTAGAAAGGAGAGTCGCTGGAAACATTGAGCAGATAACGTGGTGGTGCATGAACATATATATTGAAATATTTGTCATGGCCCTTAAAGAACCTCTCCCACAATGGCAACATAGGCAAAGGACCTTTAGTCAAAAACAAGAAGGCCACTTTAGGTAGCCTATCATAGGCATACCCTTCCTTTTGAGGCACCAAAGAAGCTCTCCAGAAAACCTCATCATCTGTCATGTGATGAGTCAAATTCTTGGGATGAAGAAACGTCTCCATATTCAAGCAATCAATCTTCTCACAAGATTTTATCACTGTGCAATTAAAACCACTAGAGCTTTTTGGCGATACAATGTTATTAGTGAAAAAGAGCTGAGCTTGTGAAGCGAAGTTGTTGATGTGAGAACTTGTGGACAAGCCTATGATTATGCCAGCAATGAAAACAACCAAGAATGAAAATATCTGTGCCAGTTTAAGCAAAACCATGTGCTTATCTGAAGACTCTTCTCTGTCTCCTCTATTCCTTCTCATATCCCTTTTGCCCTTTGCTTTTATCCTTTCCTTCAACAATAAAAAAAAAAGACCCGATCCTCCAAACTCCCAAAATCTCTTCCAGCTATAGTCCAATTCAATTCAGCAATGCTAAAACAAGCTATATAGTCAGAAAACAATATTAGAAATCATCAGCACAAGAAACCCAGGAATAAAGGTTTCACCTTTTTCAGTGAAGTTGACAGGAACCGAAAACCAACCCACCAAAACTCAACGTGGAGTCCAACGTTATCAATCCTCAAATCACAATTCATCAACCCCACAAAATCTCGAATTACAAACAAATACAATGGGATGTCGCAGAAAATCAGAATGGACTGTTTTGCAAGAAATAACTTGCAACGAAATTATTGGAATTAGATAAATTGTGGATCATTGAACACCACATGTGAATCCATGAAAAGGGGGGATTCAAAAAGCATGCAAAAGTTTCAACTCTACAAGATAGATCAAAATTTTGGGGATAGAAAAGTCGATGGGATGCGAAACGACAGTGTCGTTTTGGACACAAGTCCGAAAGCAAGGTAAGACAAATGGAAGTGAGATTGCGCACTTGCAGGCGCCAAGAATCAGACTCACGGGCCCCCACCCTCACCGGGTTGTTAGTTATCATTCTTATGAATAAATAATTATAAAAATAATTAATATATATAGAAAATAAATTGTTGATTAATTATTATTAATAACTATAGTCGGGGTTTTTTTTTTAATAAATAGAAAAGTATGAGTAACCCCCATAGCTTTGTCAAAAATAAAAAAAAAGAATTACACTTGATTCAAACAATACAGTGAATCAAGCCGTTACATTAAATTCATATAAAAGCAAATTTTTTTAAAAAATCTTAACAATAATTTAAATTTATGATTTATATAATACAAACAAAAATTTATAATTATTAAATTACATCGAAGCATGGTTATAATTGTTTTTCTCACACTTTTAATAATAGGATGATAGAGTTTATCAAAATAATAATAATAATAATAATAATAATCATGACAATTGAATTATATATTTATATTTATCATCTAATTTTTGTACAATTAACAATTTTGATGTGTTTAAAGGGTCATTCGAAAACATAAAAATTAAAATTAATGAATTATAATTATTAGGATTAAAAATAACAAATTGAAATTTTAATTGGATCTAATTAATAAAGAAGAAGAAGAATAAAAAGTACCACAACTGATCTAATTAATTGCTTAATGGACGTATTTTGATATTGTCTATATCCACAAGGAAAAGTCTAATTGGGCAGATTTGTTTATGTTGTCGTGTCGTTTGTGTTGGTTAGCTTTTTCGTGGCACGGGAAATACGGTTGGGACGCTGAAACGGTCTGGAAGCTCTGGAGCAGCCAACGACGTGATCTGCAATCCATTTACCAAAGGATTTTTCATTTTTTGAAAAAAAAAATCATAGAAATATTAATTATCATTTTTTATATCTAAATTAAGATCATCATCTATTAACATCTAAATTTAATCTTTTTTTTTTAAAAAAAAAAACACTTAGCCTCTTGAACCATTATAACTTCAAGTAAACATTTCTTACTTTTAATTGTGATAATTATTAAATTTAATAAATCAGAAATAAAAAGATTAAAGAATTGTGTTTATAGTACTAATTGAACCTAAACAAGAACAAAATAAAAATTTTGTAATAAAATATAATAGTTCTAGAATTAAAGATAACAAAAGTGCATCGAGCGGCAATACAATTATTTTTGCAACGCGTAAAGAATGCAAGATTATTTTGGGTCTAATAATATTCATATTGCTGTGTTTTAACGAAAAGTTTTGTCCAAATTCGGACCTAACATTTCTAAAATTTTGACAAGCTATGAAATTTGAAAAAGTTTAAAGGTGTCTTGTCTTTACTAGGCAAAATTGCCCGATCCGTTAGACCGACGTTCTCTAATGGTAAGACACAAATGCATAATCTGATATTATCACAGACCCATGTTCATATCTTAGCCAAAATTTTCACATTTTCAATTTTTTTTTATTACACATTCGATATTCAGCGTATCAATAAGACTATCACCACGTTGATCCTATAATTTGAAACCCTTTGCCATTCGGAGTGTTAAAAAATTGTCCAAACTTACCAAAAACCGTCTAATATGGACCCGGTAAATTTGTACACGCCAAAATCGAATGAAAAAGGAAAAATCAGGGGTAGTTTTGAATTTTTTAAAATCTCTAAATACTGTTCTTCTTCTTCTTCTTTTTTAATTAGATACTCTAAGGTTTTATATTTGTTCTTTATAGCGGTTTAAGAGATAAAGAGATTGACTTAAGATATCTATAGCAATTTGAGTTACTCCTATATTTATATCCATTTCCCAAACTCTTTTCTTGGTATTTCATAATCCATTATCTTAATCTTTTTAAATAAAATTACATGCTCTTAGTCAGGTGACTAATAATTGTAAGGGGTTTAATCTTTATTCATTTGATTCCCTTGCAATTATTTGATTCCCTTTGCAAGATCAAATGACTAGCTATAAGATCATCAACATGATCAAATTCAAGTTTTTTTTTCTCTCTTAAAGTTGACAACTTTGACACTCTTCAAAGAATTAATAATAACTCTTTCTATATAACTTTAAATCATATCCTATTTCTTGCGATGAAAAGTAAACTTATAAAGATTCTCATTTATGTAAGATTCAATTGCTGGTTCTTATCCATTTAACCTTTACACATTCTACAAGTTGACTCATTTTGTCTTTCTTAACAACTTGTATATATTTTAATGCATTGACTATAACTTTTTTGACAAATTTTTAACTAATGTGATTATAAAAACTTTGAAAGTTTAAAAAGAATATATTTCTATCGATATGAAAACTCAACAAATAATTCCTTTTGAAAGTTGATTGATTTAGTTTATGTTTCATTGTTTTTCCTATAACTTTCTTTATGAATGTCCAATAAACTCATCTCTTATGGCTTTGGAAACTAAGTTTATATAGCTTTTCAATCATGTATAGGCCACATAATTCACCTCCTATTGTTTGTAGTATATGTTTGAATTTAACATATCTAATTTGTTATTATAAATTGACACTCTTCACTTTTTTTGGTTGTAACATTTTCTACAAATCTTTAATTACTACAATTTTTGTAGTGATAGAAATTAGACACTTTTAGCTTTTTACCCTTACATGATTCATCATTTAATTCATCTTCATCATATCACACAAAATTTTGAAAGTTGGCTATTTTAAGTGGAACTTAAATTCTACTTAAGTCATTGCTCCACTACTTAATTTTCTTCCTTTGACATCTAATTGAATTTCTTATTGCAATAACTTCATTATATGTTAACCAAGTCTTAACAATAAAGTAATGCATCATGTGATTACTAGTGATAAATAGAACTAATATAAATAACAAGCTAATTACATTTAACAAATATGCTAGTAACTCTTAATGTTTTGTAATCATTAAAATAGATGTATTTAATTGTATACCCTTTAAATTTATTACTTTTACATTATATGAATTATGATTAGGGATGAAAGCCTAACTTAAGTAATTTACAACTATAAAAGTTAACATCTTATGTTAATATGTCATTTCTTAAACATATAAAATTAAGTCAAAGAGCAAAAAAATGTATTTTTATAAGATATTATGAACATTTCAAAGGATATATGTTTATTGGTGAACAAGTTAATAAAAGTATTTTAAAATCACATTCTAAAAAAAAAATGAATTTCCTAATAAGGGTCATATTGATAAGAATTTTCATCTTTTATAAATAAATGATCTAAATGGTTATAATGCATAAAACCTATTAACTCAAATAGATAAGAAAATACTTCAAGCTATCAATTTAAGTGAAAACATTATATTATAAGTTGTGCAACATTTATAAGAACCCATATTATATAAAAGTAATTACAAAAGTATCTTACGTTAGCATTTTAAGATTAAAAGGGAAACTTTTATAATTATCTTTTATAATGATGAAGAGCTTAAAATAATAACTAAAACTCTTTTATGTTCTACTAAAAAATAATGGATAAAAGCAATGAAAGAAGAGATAGAATCCATGATATATAATTAAGTCTAAGATTTGTTAGATTTTTCTTAAGAATGCAAAGTTATTAGGAATAAATGAGTTTTTAAGATCAAATGTAAGGTAGATGAATTCATAAAAAGGTATAAGATCTGTTTAATGACAAAAAGTTATACTCAACAAAAGATTATAAAATATGAAGAAATCTTTTCATCGATAATAAAGTTTACTTTAATGCACCTAATTTTAATTATAGTAACAAATATGAATTTAAAATTATATTAAATGGATATTAAAACTATTTTTTTAATAAAGAAATAGACAAAAAAACTTATATGGAACAACCAATAGGTTTCATCTTTTAAGGTTAAGAGAATAAAGTTTTTAAACTCCAAAGATCAATGTATGACTTAAAATAATGATTGATGAGAATTATTACATGTACATTAAGAGATTTGTAAATAAAATTGTAATTATATCTTTATATGTATATGACATTTACTCATTAGAAATGATAAAGAGTTTGTAATTACCATCAAAGAATGATTTTCTTCTAATCTTAAAATAAAGAATATAGGTAAGATAATTTACATATTAGGAGTAAAGATCCATATAGTTTGTTCTAAAAGACTCCTAGTTCTATTATAAAAGTTTTATATTTATAAAATTTTAAAGTTATTTAGAATGAAAAGTTACAAATTTATTGACACTTTAGTTGTTAAAGGTGATTTTTAGTCTTGAAATATGTCTTCAAACCTAACAAGAGTATGAATAAATAAAAAATGTGTCTTATTCTAATATAGTATGTAGTCTAATATATATTATAATGTGGACATCCCTACCATTTATTATATCTTATGATTGATGAGTTGATACCAAACTTGAAAAAAGCATATTAGTAAGCTATTAAGAGAATACTTAAGTATTTTGAGGACACTACAAATTATTCCTTGTATTATCATAAAAATGATTTATGACTAATTAACTATTTAAATGTCAATTGGGACGAAGATATACATAAATGTAAATCAAGATATATGTTTTTGATAAATGATAAAACTATATCATAGAGTAGTAAAAAGCAAACTCATATGGTTTTATCAATAATAGAGGTATATTTTGTAACATACTCAACTATTGTGTATGATGGTCAACAAAAAGTTGTCATATTATATTAAATAGTATAATAACTTTTGCATATACAAAAGATCCCAGGTATCACCATAAAACCAAACACATTAATACAAAGTAAAAATTTGTAAGAGACATTTTGTCACAAAATGATGTAAATCAGTAATACATTTTGACACATAAGATGATAGCAAACCCTCTAATTAAACTAATATTAATATATACATTTCAGTTTTTTGTTAAGTTTAGAGGGTTTCATAGAATTTAATATGTTATAATGCATTATAACTACATATTATTATATAATTAAAAAGCTTGTTTCTTATTTTATATATATTAACAATAATATATTATTCGTTGATTATTACATATGAAGTTTGAAATAGGATCAATTTTAGCACAAGTTATTGATGAGAAAAGTAAAAATAAGTCAAGTAAATTAAAATTGACTCATTCATGAAAATAATTGCCTTTAATACTAAAAACGTGTAAAGGTGAGATCATTATCTAAGCAAAATTTTAAGTAAATAGAAATAGTTACCTTAAGAAGATTAAGATAAGATTATAATTAGTAAAAATTTATATCAAATTTGACGTTTTATATAACTTGTTGAATGGTAAATGTAAGATCTTAGTTTAACACTCATAAATGAAATAGTCATTTAGAAAACTTAAGTTAAATGCTTGATAACTATTAAACTAAGATTTTTATGATAATGTTATAAAAAAATAAATAAAATGACATATGCTCCTTATAAAAAATGATCATTATAACACATGTTTCATATTACATGTCTTATTTGGCTATTAAGGGAAATAGTGGAACCAATTTCTGCATTTTTATTGTATAATTTTCTTAAGGTAATTACTTAATAATTGTGTCTTATGTGACTTTTGATCTTCTTTTAATGTTATAATATGATATTTGTTACTTTAGTATATTATTTATGATTAAGAATGATTTGATTTTCTAAAATATGTTTAGGAAAGTAGTTTATTATAATCGAAGAACACGAGTGTAAAATGATTACCTAATATTTTCTATATATATTCATCAATTAATTAATTATATTTATATATAATGAATGAAATATATGAAGAAAACAAATTCTTAATTAGCCTAAAAAGGATACTATGAGTTAAGATTAATGTAACAAAATATATTAAGGACATAACAACACATAATTTTTTTTAAATTAGTATAACTAAACTCACATTTTTTTTGGATTATAACAACTATATATCTTTAATAGGTATATAAAATATGTTCATAATTTATAGGTGTGCTTGTAAATCACATATTTTATTTATTTGTATGAATAACTTGTGAAATATTGAATATTAAAAAGTTTTTTTTAATTAATGGTAAGGTCATTCTAGTTCATCATATACAAATGAAAGATGTAAATGTTATTAGGTTGAATTAACTTATTCATGGTAAGTTAATCTAACCTAATTAAAAGTAAATTAAATGAAGTTAAAACTTCTTTTCCACTATAAACACATATTATAAAAATATGTAAAAAATCATAATTATCTGCATTAATAAAAATACATTATATACACTTTTAAAAAATAAAAATACAATTAATAACTTTTCATAATTTAAAAAATAAATAAAATACAAATTTTTTATTAATTTTCATAATAAGAAACTTTTAAACTGTGAATAAGATATTATTTGGTATAATGACATTACTTAGATAAAAAAAATTTTAATTTATCAATAATTAATTTACTATTATTTTTATTAATTTTTAAAGTATTAATAATTTTAAATCTTATAATAATTTTGAAAATATTAACTTTTAGTAATATTACACAAGTTGCTAAAACTCAAAAGAAACCATTTATACACCTATTAATTCATCAATTTGGTTTTTTATTATTATTTTTAAATTTTTTATTAAAAGTATATACGATAATAAGAATATATTATTGAAAATGTTTTGTTTGCCAATGAAATGATTGCTTTTAAGGCTAAAGCATCATATTCATTCATTGTATCATGATGAAAAATCCAATCATGGAGTCCCATCGTTGCGACTCGGAAGGGATAATGGTTTGGAAAATGGCGAACATCCAAAAATGATGTTTTCCACTAAAAATATATTTATGGATTGAATGCATATTATTACCAAATCGATCTATTGGTGTTCAGAATGAAAATAATTTAAATATTATGAATTTGTGCTAATTAAAAGTAATAAAATTAATAATTAAAATAGTATAGATTGATAACTGTGTACATTTTATCAAAAAGAGCATACTTCAATCGATAGCAATATCCACTCAATCCATAAAAACGTTTTGGGATAGACATAAACATGTTTTTTTGAGTAGTTGACAAGAAACCATAAAGTTCGTGGGCATGGTTAAGGTGAGAAGAACAGAGATATACGAAAATAACAATGAAAATAGATTTATAGAAATTCATGTGGTGAAAATGAATGGGATTCCCGGAATCATGATTTTCACTTGTAACTGGTTAATGATCTCCATCACTTGTAACTTTTTTTTTTTTTTTTTCTTTTCTTTTGTTTTTCACCTTCTCGGGTCCTTATTGTTTCTTTATATCTCTCCTAAAAAACCCTTGTAATATTTGTCTCGATCACTTTTTTAATTGGCAATTGAATCTCACTATAGATGTAGAGATTTTCTGAATCACTAGTCAGACTTCGGCCACAGGAAGCCCTTGACCATGGCTTTTACGGCTGTGTCGGAATTCGATCTCTGAGCTCTCTCTCTCTCTCTCTCTCTCTCTCTCTCTCTGTGTTGAGGCTCGCCGCCGCTACTCTGCTGTCAAAGACGGCGCCAAATCACTATCTGGGAGCTTTTTGATGGCTCAGTCAGAATCTCAAGTTGAGGTTTACTGGACTTTCAATTGCCAACAGCTTCTTCTGGTCAAAAGGAAAAACGTGCATTCCATTGAGTTCCAGTCCTTACCCATTCAATGAGTTTTTGATGGGATTTTTTTTTTTTGGGGGGGGGGGGGGGGGTGGAACTAAATTTGCTTACAATGTTTTTGTAAATCTATCGATTCCCGTTGGGGTTGGATTTAATGGAGAAAATGGGTGCGCTGGATCTTCATCTTCTTAGTTTTAGAACATCAATAAGAGATAGAAAAAATATGGTTAGGTACAGTATCAAGTTTCTTTGTGTTACATCTTCTTCGTCTCCCTCTGAGATGAATTTTTACAACTCTTTAATTTCATAAGATATTATTAATATGATTCTTTTTCTTCTATTAATTACATACTTATTCCTTATTTTCAATTTTTTTTTTTTGGGATTTGAATAATCATGTCACTGAATTTGTTTCATTAAGAATATTAATAATTTTTCTATTAGATTAGTTGTGAAAGGGATATAATGATATATTGGATCATACATTAAATTTAATTTCTTATGTAATTTATTTTTATAACATAATTACGTATATTATATTTGTATAAAATTTAAATATTTTTTTATTTGTACTAAAAAATTTTATTGCATTTCATTATATACATTATTTTGATTTATTTTAAAATTAGAACCAATTTTTTTTTAAATTATATATATATATATATTTATTGTTAATTCACATATATAATCCCAAATGAGTTTAGATCGACAAATCAAACAAACGTTCTTATTTATTTATTTTGATTACAAAACGCTTAACATATTGATTAAATTTTTTTATATGATAATGAATTAAAGTAATATTTTTTTTGTCTTGTATGAAAACTTTAATGTTAAAAATTTATATTTATATTTTAGAAATTTATTGATGTAAATGAATACAAATAAAAAGATATATATATTGTAATGGGAATCAATCAAGCAAAGATTTTATCAAACAAAATTAAATACGTCCCATGAAGAGACCACCCCGTTTGTCGTTAGTGCATAAAACCTCGTCGATTCGCCAATAAATGTGAAATCCCGCCCCCCACCCCCCAGCCTCCCCAAAAGGAAAAAATCATAAGGCTTCCCGAATCCGTCCGTAACAATGAAACTCGTCGTTTCGTTCATAAATGTGAGAGAGAGAGAGAGAGAGAGAGAGAGAGAGAGAGAGAGCGCGCAAAATCAGCAGCCATCAGTGATTTTGAGCCAAATACAATAATAATGATAAAACAACAAAAATAATTACTAATTTGAGTGGATAAGAAGAAGAATATCTGTTAACAGTTACATGATGCATGGGTTGGATTTTTATAATTAAAACGATTTTATCTTCTTCTCAAACGAAAGTGAAAATAATAATAATAATAGTAATAAAAACAATAAATTCAAAAAAAAAAAAAAAAGGAATCTCGTATCATGGTCTCGTTTGTGCCAGATCACTTCCGGTAAGAAAAGAGGCAGACAGCCACAATTGGAGTGGCTGACGTTCAGAAAGAACAAAGGCATAGCAAAAAGAGATCACGATTTCAGATCCCAGGTTTTAGCCCCCCACATGGCCACCACGCAGAAAATGTTATTATTAATATTTATTTGCAGAAAGCTCGTAAATTTATAGGCACCCTTCCATTTCTTTAGCTATTCTTGATTGATCTTATTTTGTTAATCATAGCTTCGATGCTTTTTGGGTTCATAGATTTCTACTAGAGGAAGAGGGATATAGAGAGACGAGACTTTGGAGATGGAAAATGAGAGAGATGAAAATGACATAGAGATAGAGGGAGGGGATATGGCAGATGATAAAGAATTCTTGAGAGTGCCACTCCTTGTCAAGAATAGGAAGAACACTACCTCCCAGATTGCCATTGTTGGTGCCAATTCTTGCCCTATTGAGAGCCTTGATTATGAGTAACTTCTCTTTTCTTTCCTTTTCATTTCTTTGGCATTTACCTTTTGGCTTAAATTCTTTTGGTTTTCTTTTTGCTTTTACATCTGTTTGACTTGGGTCCTGATATCTTTAGTCTAATAGACGAACTGCGTTATAAATGAATACCCATTTGTTAATTTTCTTTAATGGTTTTTAGCTCTTGTTCTTTGTTACAGCGGGCTTGAATGATTTGGATTGGACCTTATATTAATTTTTCTGCTGCTGTGCTAATGTTTTTTTTTTTTTTATCCTGGATATGGATGACAAGCCAACTGGTTCAGGGGAGAAAATTAAATTGTCTCTTTAATTTCATAATTTTGTTTTCCAAATGTTTGGAAGCATAATCCAGTTAAGTGATATATATATATATATATATATCTAAACACACACGCGCGCGCGCGCGCGCACACACACACATACAGTGGGAAGGTCTAAGTTGGATGAACCTAGGAAAATGTCAGGTTGGACTGACCTAAGAATTAATACAACAACCCAAAATGTTAGGTTCATTAGGCTTGTTGGGAGAGACTGCAAAGGACAACCAGTTCTCATGGGCCAACAAGGTTGAAATTGCAAACCATGCCCTCCTAATGCAAATGCAAAGAATGAGGGCAGCGTGATTTGAACTCAACACTTCTTGATTAGAAAGGCCCTGATGCCATGTAAAAGTCCAAATTGCAAGAAGCACATTATTATCATGGATAAGAATCAATATATGTACAAGGGAATGTCCAAATTGGATGAACTAGGAAAGTGTTCAAGTTGGAGGAATGTAAGAATTAATACCAAGTCACCTAAATATGAAAATAATAAATCAAAGATCACATAAATTACAAAGTTCATAAAGATACACATTGACTTCAATATGAGTTTAATTTAGACCAATTTAAGGACTTTTGCATAACATGCCTGAAATGTTGACATGGTGGTAGGTTGGTTGACATTTACGAGGATTAAAATTGATGTTTTGATTCAGACTCAAATGCGGTGAATTACCCTATTCAAATGTGAAATTGGAAACAGGAGAGATAAAAAGGCTAAGAGATTACTGTCATGATCATAATTTATAGCTGCATTCTGATTTCAACCTACTCAAGGGCCAATTAACCAACACATTGATGTTGCGTAGGCCAGAGATTTTCCATGTACACCTGCTAGATTTTTGTGCTAGCCAAGTGCTACATGCATTTTATTTTTATTAACATTTGACTAGTTACATTCTCCCTGACATGCTTCTGTACATTTTTGCAGAATTCTTGAAAATGAGCTTTTTAAACAAGATTGGAGGTCTAGAAAGAAGGTTGAGATATTTCAGTATGTTTTCCTCAAATGGACACTTGCTCTTCTTATCGGGTTAAGTACTGGGCTTGTTGCCTTTCTCAATAACCTAGGTGTTGAGAATATAGCTGGATTCAAACTTCTGTTAACCAACAATCTCATGCTCAAGGATAAGTAAGCTAACTTTAACCTTCGTTTATGTTATGTGAGTTTTCCACTGCAATCATACTTTAACACATTCTATATGTTATTTGCTTGGCATCACATTGTAGTGTTGAAGTATGTTTACAATTAGTGAGTTTCAGTGTGCAATCACACTCTAACAAATCGTTTACCATTCAGTTAATTCCCTTGTTGCAATTGCAATGGGTAGCTATAAGTGTATAAACCTGGTATTTTTCTTTTGCTTTGTTTTGGGGAGGGGGGATGGTTGTAATAGACTTGTTTCTTTAATGCATTTAGACTGGATATCATATGCACATTGAAGCTATGTGTTCTGGAGTTGCATTGACTGCTTTCTTATATTTTGCAGACTTCCATTGATTTAGTATCCAAGATTAAGTGCATGTAAAGTTATAGTTGATTGGAACAAGGCATAAGGAGATGAATGATAACTAATTATAGTTGTTTAGGTTGGAAATTCCTTCCTAGAAGAGCAAACCTTGTGACAATAACATCACTCCATCGTGTCTTGGAGGTCACAGGTTTGAGTTTCAGAAACAATTTCTTTGTGAAAACAAAAGTAATACTGCATGTATTTTACTCTTTCCCAAAGCCCAGCGTACAAGCCTCATGCATTGGTTTCCCTTTGCTTGAAATATACCTAACAATTCAAATAACCTTCTTAATTATGTAAAATTACTAGCTATTGTCATCATGTGAATACTCAATGTGTGACTAAAATATATGATAGCAACATGGTTCTTATGCATGCAAGCATTTTCACATGGGTGGTCACCTAGTATTCGAGGCTTTTTTTTTTTATCTCTTTTATTGTTCTTATAGTATCCAAGTTTCCCTCCCTTCGGTTCTTTGCTATTGAAAATTGACTTTCATTGTGTTGTGACTTTTATTATTTTGTATCTTGTACCATTTTATTGTGAACTCATATTAAATGATCCAATAAGGTTTGCACTTGAATTTTCTGTTTGCCATACTTTATTTGGAGCCCTAGCACTTGATTTGGTTCAGTCTCCTCATGCTTCAACAATTTGTTTTGCAATGAGACCCAAGACCTGGGAGTGATCATGAAATGATTGTTATTCAAGTGCAGGTACTATCAGGCATTTGCCGCATTTGCTGGTTGCAACTTGGTTTTGGCCATTGTTGCTGGAGCCCTATGTGCTTACATTGCTCCTGCAGCTGCAGGCTCTGGCATACCGGAGGTTAAAGCATATCTCAATGGCATAGATGCACCTTCTATTTTGGCTCCTGCTACCCTCTTTGTAAAGGTGAATTAAAAGAGCCTCTAATTTTCTCGCTCTTAACATGGAAACACATGCATTACTGTCAACATTTTGCCCTGATTCTCTGGTTGGGACCTGAAAATACTTAGGAATTTTGAACAGTTCATAACTGAAACCCTGTCTTGGATTAGTAAAAAATTTTTATCTTGTCTTTATTCAACAAAATTACAGGAATCACTTATTTGATTGACATTTCATCCCTATTGATGCTTTAGTACTGATTTGGCATTGATCATTTGAAAATTATTCCAATAATTGAAGGTTACCACTATCCAATTTCATGAAATTAAATAAGTAGTTGGACTTCCATTTGTAAATGGCAGTCCTAGTAGCACAACTGGAATAGAGTAGCCGATTCCAGTTCAGCATTTCATTTCCATGTCCCAAACTTTATTTAATTGATTGTGAGAAATGTCAAGGCCATGCTTTGTGAGTCCATGGCTTGTTTTTCCTGTAGCCTACCTTCAAAATAAACTTCCAATGCACTATCAGATTTTTGGTTCGATCTTTGGAGTTGGTGCTGGATTTGTTGTGGGCAAGGAAGGACCTATGGTACATACTGGTGCTTGCATAGCCAACTTCCTTGGACAGGGTGGTTCACGCAAGTACCATTTGACTTGGAGGTGGCTAAGATATTTTAAAAATGATCGGGATCGTCGAGATTTGATCACTTGTGGTGCTGCTGCTGGTGTAGCAGCTGCCTTCCGTGCTCCTGTTGGTGGGGTCCTATTTGCACTTGAAGAAGCTGCTTCTTGGTATGTTTTTCTCACCCTCTTCAACTCATCGGCTGGTTCTGCTTAAGTTGTTGCTTTAACTGGCCTCTAATTTCCATTGCCAATTGTCTGGACTATGAGATAGAAACTTTTTGAGCTTCTTATAACTTGCAAAATATGTGCCATCAAGAATAGGTAACAATCTGGCTTAAATCTGGAGATAAAAGAAAAAAAAAACAAAACAAAACAAAACAAAAAGAAAAGACAGGCAAAACTAAAAGTAAGCAAGTGATTCCTGTTTTTTTTTTTCAATTATCTATTTCCATTTATGGTGTCCACAATAAGAGACACACCTGTCTTGTGTGGCATCATCTGATATACTAGGCAGACATGACAGATGTATTGGAAGTCCAAAATATTTAGAGGAAAACAGATGATGAAGAAGATATGGACCTTTTCAGAATGCAGGGACCAGTTGATATGCCACAGTGATTCATCACTTCATTGAATTTGATTAACTTACTTATCTTTCAAGAAACCACAGAGAACTGTTTTAGCATCCAAAAGTTGTTCGCATGTTTCTTTGTGGATTGACTTTGGGATTAGTCACTTCTTGATTGAATCATTACCTGGAGCAACTTTTCTTGTATTTTCAATTAATGCATTTTCTTTTCTTCCTCTGATCATAACGGTTGTTTAAGTATGATTCTTTCCATTGTCCTTCAGGTGGAGGAGTGCCCTTCTTTGGAGGACTTTCTTTACAACAGCTGTAGTGGCTGTGGTGTTAAGAGGTTTCATTGAGCTTTGCCGGAGTGGTAAATGTGGACTATTTGGAAAAGGTGGTTTGATCATGTTTGATGTTAATTCAGCAAATGCAAATTACAGCACCCTAGATCTAATTGCAGTTATTTTCCTTGGAGTGGTTGGAGGCATTTTGGGAAGCTTTTACAATTTCTGTATCGACAAGGTCCTTCGGGCTTACAGCATTATCAATGAGTATGTCCTGAAAATTAATGTCATTATTGAAGTTCAATACTTACAGATTAATAGGACAGATCAATACTTTTCCATTAAATTTGTCTTTCACTATTTATTTAAACATTTCCTGAAAGTTAAGGATTTTGTGTGATTCCTTCACATGTTTTGGTGTATAAATATTTTACTTGTACAACTTATTTCATGCAAAGCTCCAATTCATTTTTTAAGTTTTCATCTTCAATTTTTGTTTTGCACAGTTCTTGCTTGACTTATTGATTCTTGATTTATAGCACTGAGTATTCTCTATTGCTAAGGCTGGGGATTCCCCAAAAGTCCAAATTCTCTTAGCTTCCAAATTGGGCAAATCCAATTGAAAATAGAGTTATCAGTGAGTATTTGAATAGGCAAAATTTTCTCTCATGTTGTGCTTTTTCCTTTGTTTGAATGAATTACAGGAGAGGTCCACTATTTAAGGTCCTGCTAGTCATGGTGATTTCCCTTTTGACTTCATGTTGCTCTTTTGGCCTCCCATGGCTCTCACAGTGCATTCCCTGTCCTTCAGAGCTGGGAGAGCTATGCCCGACTGCAGGTCGCTCTGGAAACTACAAGAATTTCCAATGTCCACCAGGCCACTACAATGACTTGGCTTCACTCTTTTTCAACACCAATGATGATGCTATCCGCAACTTACTAACCTCTAGAGTTGAGAAGGAATTTCACATCTCTACCCTCCTGGTTTTTTTTGTGGCAATATATTGGCTTGGCATTGTTACTTATGGAACTGCTGTTCCATCCGGGCTCTTCATTCCTGTCATTCTTGCTGGGGCCTCATATGGTCGTCTTGTTGGAAACATGCTTGATCATCTCTCTGGTCTTGATGTGGGTCTCTTTGCCCTCCTAGGAGCTGCATCCTTCCTTGGAGGCACAATGAGGATGACAGTTTCTCTCTGTGTCATCCTTCTTGAACTTACTAATGACCTGTTGATGCTTCCACCAATGATGCTGGTTCTCCTTATTTCAAAAACTGTGGCTGATGGTTTCAACAAGGGTGTTTATGACCAGATTGTGAAAATGAAAGGACTGCCTTATATGGAAGCACATGCAGAACCATACATGAGGCAATTGGTTGCTAGTGATGTTGTTTCTGGTCCATTAATGACTTTTTCCGGGGTTGAAAAAGTAGGAAATATATTATATGTTTTGAAGTACACAGGGCATAATGGATTCCCCGTGATTGATGAGCCACCTTATTCAGATGCTCCAGAGTTATGTGGGCTTGTTTTGAGGTCTCATCTGCTTGTATTGCTTAAAGGGAAAATGTTTACGAAGCAGAAGGTGATTACTGAATCAAGGATTACAAATAGGTTCAAGGCACACGATTTTGCAAAGGCGGGATCAGGCAAGGGAGTTAAGCTGGAGGATCTGGACGTCTCAGAGGAGGAGATGGAAATGTATGTTGATCTCCATCCCATTACAAACACATCCCCATACACGGTAGTTGAAACTATGTCCCTGGCTAAAGCTGCTGTTCTCTTTCGTGAGCTTGGCCTTAGACACATGTGCGTGGTGCCAAAGACAACTGGGGTAAGCCTCTTTTCCGTGCAATCTTGCATGCATGTCCACACTATCCCCATACATCCATGTGGTTGGGCTCCACACATAAAGATAACATGGTCGCATATGTCGATTCAACCTGCAAATCATTGTTACTTTTCTTTCTTTGTTTGTTTTTTTTTGTTTTTGGTATTTTTGTTTTTGGAGACAATTAAAGATGGGATCCATCATACATGGGAATGAACCCTTGGCTTTTGGATGTTGTTATTTGATACAATGAGTGAATAAGAATGGTGCAGGGATTAAAACTGTCTAAATCCTCTAAGAATCTAGGGAAATACTGGTACAAACTAATAATTTTCTGTCCTTTTGCTACCTCGCAGAGGCCTCCAATCGTTGGCATTTTGACCCGACATGATTTCATGCCTGAGCACATATTGGGACTTTATCCACATCTTCATCATTCCGAGTAAGGCCGGGAAGCTGCTTCGAATTATCTTTGCTTCCACTCTTTGAGATGCTATTATTAACCCATTATCCTTAATTACTGTAGCACTTGTACCATTTATAAGAATAAAGCCAACTAGACATTGAAAAAGTCTTTAGGTTGTCAAAGGCTTTAGGACATGTTGTCTCTGAAAGAATTGGTTGTCTCTCCTATTATCTTTGGTATATTCTTGTAGTACGTTCAATCTTAGACTGTGAAGCCAGTGAAAACGAGGAAGCTCTAGTTTGGTTTACATGGCGCTAAATCAATCTTTAGTTTAAGAAGTTTCTAACGTTCTCTTCCCAAATCCCTCTATAGTTCTTGTTCACAAAAGCAACAGTGATATCGGCAGAAAAGGGGAATGCTCAACAGGAACTTATGATTATGTAAAAAATTGAGAAACAAAATGGAACTCTTCTTGGAAGAATGATAAATTTTCATTAATGAAATTTTCTAGGAGGAATCATAAAATTTATGAAATTAAAACCACCACAAACACTCACCATTTGATAGGAACTAAAAATGATCAAGGGAACATTGAAAGTAGGAAAGAAACAATTAATTTGAATCATTGGCAGAACATATGATTGAACATAAAAAACATGGGCTACGGGAACTAATTATTTCTTTTTTCTTTTTTGGTTTTGCAACAACTAAATGAAGTGCAAATAAAAAATTTATTTTAATTTCTTTTTATAATTATCATATGTTTTAATAAATATAATTGTATAATAATGCTCAAATTAGAAATATAAGTAAGATTTTTTTGGCATATGAAATTTTAAAATTTTTAAAACTATCCAAAAAATGTCATTTATAATAA